>QVAJ01000580.1:0-136527 GCA_003546035.1 Mixornis gularis | reverse complement strand
TCCTTATCCTACTTGTATCCTACCCTACCAAGTGAAAACTTGCTGTCCATCTTAAGAGAGTAGTAAATCATTGTCCACAGTTGTGGGTTTGCCCAGAAGACTGTCAGCAGTACTACTCCATTTACAATCTACATTTATTTGACTTTACACCTGTACATGTAATTCAGAAAGGGGACTAAGCATTAATCTCTATGAATTAAAGCAATAGATTGTATTCCAATAAATGATTTTTAAATACTTTAAAATTAATTGGTCACTCTTGGCAAAACCAAGAACACATCTTCCAAAGCCGTAAAAAACAGTCTAAACAAAGTAAAGAGTAGATACTATACATAAAGTACCAAAGCCACCTAGAGAGTAATGCAAAATTCAGATCACTATTTTATGTTCCTAAGCCCATCTCCAGAGAGCCTGCCTTGACTGTTAGAGAGTAGATCACAGTAGAAGTCACAGCCATAGTATTTGATAATATTTTTTAGCATTTAATTAGCATTAATATTGCACAGTCATTTCTGGCGGCATGTGTAGTGTGTCAAATTGTAATTTCCACTACTCAGATTTGCATTACTGTAACTATTGGCCAAAACCCCAATTTTTTTGAGCTCACCTACAACTCCAGCTCTCCTGGCTACAGCAGGTTTTCACCATACAGTCACTGSTTTGGGGACAGGGAATCAGCTCTGGATAGGACTGATATGTGCAGCATTGATCTCTGCAGTCTCCCCCTTTGGAGAGGGGCAGTCAGAGAGGGACAACCACAGCAAGAGTACACTCCCCTCATCACCCTCTGACACCATCTGTGGAGGGGATTATCATTCAAGAAACAATCTTGCTTCTTCACCCACAGCCCTTTGGCCTGACAGCTGGAATGAGGGGTGATATGGAATGACGGCAAGCATCCCATTCCTAGAGGGCAGTGACTATGACACCAAACACCTTTGCTGCTTCCCCCATCTCTGACACTTGCAGTGTTTCATTAAAACCATATCGGCTATGATGAAGACATTTAATCTTCCTAATCTTCATGGCTACATAAACGTAACTCGTTTCAAATAGGCATATATGCCTGCATTACTGGGTGAGAGCCTCCGTGAAGATTATAAAGCGATTAAAGAAGCAAGACAGACTTGTTTGAAAAAAGGCTGAACTGATATTATGAATTATACAAAGATGTAAAAAATTACTTGGTATCAAGCAGCTGACAGTTTTCCCAGCAATGCTCATGTCAGAAATGGCAGAGGTGCTGAATTTAAACACTGCTTCCAGTATTGTCACTGATAAATAACTGTATCATGATGAGCACTGAACCATGCTTCTCTGGGGATGTAAACTACACATTTGCTACCCTTTCAAGAACTAAATGAATAATTTTAATGTATTGTATTAGATTGAAAAACTATGGAGCAGTCTTTATGGTAGACACCATTTGGTTCCTAGGATTCATTAAAATATCTTTGTATTATAACACAGCTGAGGAGCAGCACAAGCCAAGGAATTCAGCAGAGTGCCTGTCAATAGCAGTACTCTGCAGTTGTCACACTGATGGAGTTCAAGGAAATTCGTGGCTGGGGCAGAGACAATCACACAGCTGCCATTAGCCATCATCTCAGTTTTGACAAGCAAGACAGGATTATCATTTTGTACCTGTGCCAAGGCAGACAATTAAGCTATAATTTTAATGATTATGGCTGATATTATAGAGTAGAAATGTCCAGAAGATTTATGTAATCTATGCATACACATCACTAGTTTTCTATGTTCTGGCTTTCTTATGAAAATATCCTATGTGGAAAGCCATATGTGTTCATTTGAGTCTCTGCCATGATCTCACCCTACAAAGTCTCCACATTACATTCTTGCATACTTGTCTTAAGATTTRGCTCGCGTCCTGGCTTGTTTTAACCTGGGCAGTAGAATAAATTGGTCCTGCTTCCTTCCAGCCCTGATTGTCAGACCCGAGGATGCTCACAGTTCCACCTCTGTCCATAAAACATGAATGGACAGTGCTATGCACTGAGCCTTCAAACCCTTGGGCTGCTCTGGATCAGCGTCACTCCCACAAGGAGCTGGCAGAGTACAGGCATTCCCCCAGAAAGAAGCAGGAAGGATGAGAGGAGGATGTACAGCTGCATTCTGCGTGTACCACAGAATATCATCCTGGAGATGCATTTGCTGCTTTCTATATTCAAGGCTTACAGGAAAAATTGCCTGTGCAGGACAATATTGCACTCAGCCCTAAGGGCTACCACAGCTGGAGTAAGAGGAGGAGGACCTTTGTATCCACTAAGCTATTGGGGATTCATTTTTTCACAGATTAGGGCCAATGTGGCATGTAAGCCCTTGATACTGTGACTGCTACTTTCTTGCTCCTAGTTGGCTATCTATTAAAAGGCCAMTATTACATTTCAAATCTCTGCTTAGTGTATCCCAGAAATAGCTGAGATACACTAAGTGAGAATAAAGAATTACTTGCCTGCAGGATGCCTTTCTATGGTATGCTATAATTCATGCTCCTTCCTCTAAAATCTCTGTGGAGGAAAGTATTTAAAAGGACACTTACACAGACTTCTTGTCCTGACGCTGCCTGCAAGCCCCCAGATCTGTACATGGGGCCTCTGAATGGAGTGGGGCACTGTTTGGGGCAGGAATGTACCGTATCTCTTCTCCAAGCATCTTCGTGACCAGATAAACCAGGTGGCAAATGGGCATTTGCCAGAATGGACAAATGAATTCAGTAAAACTTACAGGTGCTCCTGTTAATACTTCCTTTTTCCTTTGATCAGTTTAATTGTCATCACATTAGCTTTCTTAATGCTTATAAAACTCTTACTTCTTTTCACAGAAATAGCTTTGCTCTTAAATGCGCTTTCCCCAAAATGCCTCTAGCATGGCTATGCTGATGTCTCATACATGGACCACCATTCTTTATTTTATTCCAAAAAAATGATATTACAGACATGTTTTGCTGTTGGCTACTGTATTTATGATGATTCTCTTGTTATACACAACTGTGGTGCTGAATCATTGTTGGTTATTGGAAACTTCCAATCCTTCAGAAAGCTATGCCTTTGAACAGTAAGTACTGTTCAAAACACAAAAAATAAGCCCAGCCCTTTCAAGAAAGGATAATCAATATTTTCCCTCTCTTTATCTATTCAGGCACACATCAGAACTAATTAACTTAGGACAAGCACCACTTGATAGAGTAAAAAAGGATCTAAAAAATTACAATATTAAAAGAAACCTACTTTGCTTAACATTAGCATATATGTTAAAAAAAAAAGAGATACAATCAGGGTCAGTATTGACTGCATATGTCCTTAGTTTTTAACAACAATCTAGCTTTGATTATTGAAATACACTGGCTGGAACTAATATTTCAGGCACGTAACTAGGTTACAGATAAATGGATTTCATAATAAAACTGTGATGAAGAGACGTAACAATRAGCTACTAATAGTTTTCTTTTACTCTCGCAAAGCCACAATTTCACTTAGATAAATCTGATAATTAATTATACCAATTACAGAATATCTATTATGATTTCAGCATCTTAACATAACATTTTAATTAAGGGTTAAAGAGCCATCAGACTTCAATGCAGAGAGCATTTAGTTTTCACTGAATCCAACAATGCCTGAGGACTGTCATCAGAAATTAGAGCCATTAAAATCTGACCCGAAGTAGCTTAAATTTCATAGTCTCCTCAAATATAATTTTTATCTTTTTGCCTTCTAACCTTACCAAATATGATTGAAACAAATTGTAAATATTCTGTCCAATGCATACAGTAAAGGTAACCAATGCAAGCATTGAAAAGTAATCATATTGCACTTGTAATCAGAGCAGAAAACACGTAAGTTGTCTTGGTAAGTCCAGCACCAGTTTTGTAGCTGCAGTATCTTGTCCCTTGTAGACTTTTGCTTTTTTCTGTCTCTAGAGATGGGAAGAAAACGTATTGCTTGCACAATGTGCTGTCTCTGTTAATCTACTTATGCATCCATTGCTCCATATTCTTCACAATCAGCAATTTTCTAGTAACATGAGCCCAAAGCACAGTAGGCAGAAGGGACAGAAAAACTCCTCACTATGTGGGCACTACATCACTAGCTCACACATCTTTAACTTCCCTGGCAAAGATGAGGCTGCCAGTGGTGGACACGACTGCACTCTGCCTAAGGTCCATCAGATGTATGTATGACACTACTGAAAAAGGGAAAGAACTGATTTTTACACTCCGTCACCAGTGCCACCAATGCCCATGTGGTGCTGTTCAGCTTCCATTTTCCTGCAGCATAACAAGTGRGATGGGCAACATGAATCTACTGAGGCTTAGCCTGTTCTTTGGCCCTTGGAAAAATCCACTGTTGCAATGTGCATTTTGGGTTTTCTAAAATTCTGTACGTTTTGTTATATGTTTATAATGGTTTGTTCGGACACGCCCATCCCCAAATCCCCCGATGGTCTTTCCCTGGTGATAGACCTTATCAATCACCTTGTAAGATCTGGAAGATTCTGGGAAAAAAGCCCTAGGACTCGGCAAGGTACTCTGGTACCACCTTTCTTCATTGTTCTGTTAAGCTTCCCTGTTCTGGGTCAYACCCTCCCTCCTCTTCAATTGGTTCTAGGTTCTCCCCTCCTTGGGGATGCCCCCTGGGTACTTAAGGTGAGAAAGGAAGCCCAGAATGCTTGTGGGAAGCTTGCTGGGTGGAATAAAGCCTGGTGAAACCCAATTAAGAGTCCACTCTTTCTTCCACGCTGTCAACCACGCTCCAGCCTGAGGTTCAGACCCATCAAACCTTCCTTATATGTTGGTCAGAGAGCTAGCTAGCTGGTAAAGCAGCTCAGGACACCGACAATCCACCTTTTTATTCTTTGGATATTGAAAAGGATGAGGGAAAAAAGGGGAAATGGGCCCACAGGAAACAAGCCTTCCAGGAGATACCCCTCTCTACATGCCTCCTCATCACTCCTGTACCATAAGAGCTTCTGCATGTTCCAGGCTCAGTCAACCAATTTAATCTTCTGGTGGGAAAAACAAAAGAGCACTCCTTGAGGAAAATTAAAACTGGTATAGGTGCCATAAAAATATGTACTGTATGAGTCGTSACCAGAGGAGGAACTTGCTGTAAGTACCTCCATGGAAAGAAGAGCTCGATTCTGAGAAACCATTACAGATTCTGCATGAGTAACACACAGTACAATCTTGTGGCTGAAAGCAAAAGCTCTGTTCACAGCAGCCCCTGCAGAGACAGCCCAAGCAACTTTTTGACCCGTCATAGGCTGGTGTGGCCATTACACAAACTGCAATCCCACCTCTCCTCAGAGTCAGCTCCTGCCACCACCAGCTCCTCCTTGATGCTGGCCTCACCCGTGTCCAGGTGGATCCTGCCTTTCTTCAGGGCAAGGCAAACACACAGCCAAGCTAAATTTTAACATAGAAGACTAGTATCCAGAGGAGTTGGACAAAATTACTGCTGCTGCTTTAGCTCCAGAGTAAGAATTACAGGGAGAACTGGAGGTAAATAACACTCATCTGTACTTAGTTTGGGGTTTCAGTCAATTCCACTTAAATGTTTAAAGCACCCTGAGCTGCACTGCAGAGTTAATGGATTTGGCAGATAACAATACTGGCACGAAAAGCTAAACTCAAAGCACACAGCTCCCCTTCTTCCTGATCAATGGTAATGGCATTCCACAGGAGCCAGAGGCTTTGCATGCACACATCTCCCACTGCAGGTCCAGCTCCAGCTCAGGAGAGGAAGGCACAGTGAGCCAGCAGGATTGGCTGGGCTGCTGGCACAGACAGAGGACCTAAAACACTGAGTGTCTGGGGACCAAAGACAACCTGAGTGGTAAGAGCTGCTGTATTGACCACTGGAGAGCAGAGCTCTCTCAGGGGCTGGGGAYGTTCTCCTTTCTCTGGGTGCAACACAAAGGTGGGACTTGGATGCCACATCCCCAAAGTCTCAGAATACCTTGTGGAGTGGACCTCATGTGCACATTGCTACATTACCATATCTGCACATTACCCCATTTTGAAGCTCACTAGAAAGTTACTATTTTCTGACATCAGTATCATTAAAGCTTTCAGAAATAAATTTGAAATCTATCTTGAGTTCCCCATGCTAGTGGCTTAAGGAGTTCCTTTGTGTACCACTTAAATGGTARAAAGTGTCCCAGTTCTATGGGACTGTGCTCTTCCTAATGAAGGTCTAACAACTGCCAGCAGTTCAGTATTTCTGCCCTTGACCCCAAAATCACGAAAGGAATCAAACTCTCTGGAAATTCAGCCCAAAGAACAAGTGGGCACAGGTTACACAAATTCAAGGTTTCCTTTCCAATCACTCTGAGGGTGGCAAGCCACTGTGTCAGGCAGCACCGGTTCTGCCTGTAATGATTCGTGTTTCTTTTTGTTGATTCGTATTTCAAGGTTGAAAATGCTGTGAAGTTCCTGCAGGCAGACCTGGTCACTGAGGCCTTAATTCACCTCATGAGAACCGCAGACTTAACTAAGGCTTGCTCACCATAGCAGCATATAGAAGATGCTGTATTATGTCTTGTCATGCAAAAKTCCTTCCTATCTGAAATCCACTAGAATTCCCATCCTATATACAGTGTACTCAAAGCACCTCTCCCCATCCAGCACCTCATCTCTCTGTGCGCATAGTTACTAAGGAAACTGCTTACAGTAGCCACAAACTCTGGAAAAGGTACTCACATCTACTGCCTGAGACTGAGGTATAAGTTAAATTCTCGACAGATGGATTTAGAGGACCAGGAATGAGAAGCAGAGTTTCACAGCATTTCCCACCCTGCTCCCAGGCCAGGCAAGCATAGCCAAGCTGTGCTCACCTTCCTGCTCCAGGACAGACATGTTTCACATGATATGGCCTCTCCCTACTAATCTCAGGGCAGATTGCTGGCAAAGCCAGCTTGCATTTTGGTGAGGAACTTGAGGTGGGCAGGCCAGATTATAGGTTTGGACAATTACCATAATATCATAAACATTCATTATCATTAACAAACTGTGCAACACAGTCAGGAAAGTAAGTGTCATTCTGAACTCTTACAAAAAATTCAGCCCTATATTTCTAACTGCAGGTGTAAAGGGTCTCAGATTAGTGCAAGGAAGATGTGACATATCTGGCTATTCATCAGAATTAAAGACTAAAATATCTTGTGGAACAGAGATTACAGACAATCAAGCAAGCTTCACTGATAAATTCTGAGATACCACACTAAGCTGCCACCAATGTGTCCAAACCTGGAATCAAACCCTCCATACAGCGTCCTCAGATTGAAACAACTCTCAGTGTAAATCGTTAGTTCCTCACATTTCCCCATTAATTGCAGAGAAGAATCAAAAGAGGAGRTAGCTGTAGAAGGATGCTGCATCAGGCTGTTGTACTCCACAACACAAAGAGAGAGAACTATTCTTGAAACGGTGCATGCCTCTGCTCTTTCAGCATTTGTGTAATTATAGCTGAGTCTTTTGAACATTCAATGCATCTCACAGAAAATGAGACGACCACATATTGTGGCTTAATGAAAAGAACTGAAGGAAATGTACCAAATTATTGGTTAATGGGCAGCTGCTTCATAAATGCTTTCTCCCATCTGTTTTCTCCTTCTCCTTATATCAGCTCATTCAGCCTAATGCCTATAAAATGCTGAGCCCAATGTTTCAGGGCATCTCTAAACTCCCCAGACAGTGCTCATGAGTGACTTCAGCCACCGTGCCCTGGATTTGGTAGCTCCCATGGCTGCATGGCTAGGAAAGACATGCTCTTGTGTAAACATACCCCAAAAACACAGGGCCTCATGAGAGCAGACTGCAGTCAGTACCAAATATTAACAATTTATATATATATATATATCGTTAATTCAGCCCCTARTAATAAAATACCTCTCAGTACAGGGTCAAGTTCTCCCACCTTAATGTCTCTCATTTCCACAGAGTCACTGAGTGATTAGACAGAGCCACATTCATGAATGCCTCTCACAAGTCTGCTCCCAGAAAGTCATCAGACTCAGTTCTTGGTTTTGCAGACAGATAACACATAGATTTCCAGGTGGAGCAGGTCCTTCTGCTCTCATGTGAGTCCTCAGGTACTAGCCACAGCAAAGGATTGCTGCTGGACTTGGGAGGATTGATGATCTGATCCAGTAAGGCTTATTCATCTGCAGCTTTTGCAGCAACTTGAGTAGCAGCAAATAGATGTGGCATGTGCTGTGTGCCAACCCGGCCAAAAGATCTGCCATGGAAGCAGATCTCATACAGGAGCAGCTTGGTGGCAACAGGTCTGGGCCGGGGCTGTCTGAAGTAAACCTGCTCCATGCCCACCCCTCTCTAAAATCGTTGTCTCTGCTCTCACACCAGCTKCCATGAGTGGTATTAAGACCAACAAACATTGACAAGGTTGCTAAGACACAGGGATATCAAAGCGATCAGTGGATGGTGGCTACATTGGGTAAAATCTCTTCTTAAAAGTCACACCTGGACAGGCGACACACTACCTAAGGAGAGGAAGATGCTTTGCCAGCCATGCTCTACCTCTCACACACATCTCATCCTGCTGGTCTGCCTCAATCTAACAGAAGAGCCAACAATGGAAATCAAGTCTCTTGGCTCCCCGAGGAGCACAGGAGAGAGCAGGTGTCTGTAGGAGTGCAAGCAGTGAGAGCTGGCAGCCAACTCTGCACTCCCTGACACGGAGCTCAGCCCAGTGGGTCTGGGTCACATCCAGGTCACATCCATTCTGTCCTAATTTACCAAGCCAACAAACTTGCAAACAAGAAGCAAACAGGTGTATGTACTTGTTTGATTTGTCTTTTCTCTTTAGCAAAAAGAGTGATTATATTTCTCTTCATTCCCACTAGAGCTATCATAAAATATTAACCTCAAGCCATCCARTCCCACATTATAATTACCTGCCAAAAATTGCTAACACATATTCTTTTGCCATCAACATGAAGCTGGCTGATCCTCTGGGAACTTCTTTTTAATTAAACACCTAATACGGTATGATAAACATTGGAAATATGCACCTCTCCTCTATTAAAAATGTTGCTTGATTTCCAAAGTGTGCCTAATCAACTGAAAGGTGGCAACAAATTTACAGTGGCATGAAATATTTAGGGCTTAATATTTCAGCTAAAGGTTGTTTTAGTGATTCTGTTTAAAAAAATGAATCAATGAGCACAAATACAACACAAAATCCTAATACAGCTCAATATTTAACTTCAACCTTGGGTTTTCCTTCTCAGCTGCTGGCACTGACCAAGCAGGCCAGTTTCATGTGCTCAGTCCTGGACTTCTCCTTTCCCCTCATGGTCTGCATTGAAAATTTCAGGTAGTAACGTTCTCCTAATCTATAAATGCATCTTTCACCCCTCACACAACATGACAAGGTCTGTCTCACTCATGTAAAGCAAGTAAACATTCACAAAGCTCTGGCTCTATAGCATCCTYATTTCTTGCCTACATTATCAGTCACATAAGAACTACACAAAGCTTGCAGAATCCTGTTTCTGCATTACCCATACCAACAGCGGCTCCAGTTCCATGGCAAGCCACAGGCACCAGAGTGACTCCTGAAGATTGCTGCTCTGACACCATGGGAGTGTGTGCTGAACCACAGCAATTTGTAATAATCATGTGTTGATTGAAAGCAGTGATAAAATCCCTCCAAAACCCAATAATAATTCAATGGTGTGTTTCTTACTAATATCTGTACTTTCAGTGCTTTGCCAAAGCCTTAACAGAAGCAGATTTGGGGGAAGGAAACATAAGGAAAGCTAATACATGGTTGCACCTAGGGCCTTTGCTGCAATTTATGTGTCTCAAGTAAGGAGAATAGTCAGTGCATGTGTGGGAATCAGGCCCAGAGAAATAATGTATAAATTATATACAAACTGGTAGCCTCAGATTTGTTACAGAAGCATGTGGTGCCTTTCCCAGGTAAAACAATGCTAACTTTTCCACATTTGAACAATAATCAAGCATTTAATGCTTTCAAAAGAAAGCATCAGCAAAACAAACAACCAAAACTCCGAAAGAAAAMCCCCCCAAAAAACAACAAAGGAGGGAAAAACAGTATAAAATTTTTCATTTAAGTCAACATCTCAAAAAAACTAAAGCTTACTCAAAGGACTCTGTGCCATCACACTCCTCTCTTCCTACTGCAAGGACTCATGAGAGTCAAATAAGTGGTGTGAGAGCTGTGCCAACACCAGTCAATCATCCCTGGTCATGTTGTGASAACAAGTTTTGAAATCAAATTTTCATGAAATTAATATGTGAAATACAACTGGAATGAGGGGACTCACCAGCTTGAATCTCAGCAGCAGCAGTCAAGAAAAAATAGCTGAAACTTTCTAGGGAAGCAGCACTGATCTCACTCTTGGGTCTTGTAAACGATGACGCAACTCTCTACCCACCTTCAAACACTGAGAACACAGGGACACATCGGGACACAACACACAGATCATGGGACAAATGCAAGCATAATAAAACAAGCTCTGAATTCTGAAGCCAAATAGTCACAACAAGCATGCAAACTGCTGCTGCACCTGCTAACCATGGAGAAAGTTAATGTTCCCTTGCCAAGCACAGTGTCCTGCCTTCTTACAACTGCTCTGCACACCTTCAGACTGGTTCCATGAAACGCTCTAGTTCCCAATAGATTTAGGGGAGACAATTTAACTCAAGACAGTGGCTGCAGGGAGACATCTTCCCACCCATACAGAGCAGTTACTCCAAACACCAAGGCCCAAAGAAACACAATTAGCCCAATCCTGGCAGCATATCATGGCATGGCAAAAACATCACACGACAGCTGACCCAGTGCAGAAGAGCATTTTTAAAGTTTTCTTTTTGCCAGTGGCTTTTCATTACATGCCTTTCTTCAACCTAGCTTTTAAGGATGAGACTTTCTTGCTACTTGGGCTTTTTATCAGCCAAAGTTTGCACTGAATCACCTTCAGAAAAGAAGAAGCTTGCTTTTTCCCTGCCAAACCAAGCAGAGAAAAACAAATTCAAGAAAACCTCAAGCTCTATCATTATCAAGTACCACACATGAAATCTGATGGAAAGAAATTTTATGGAATTATCTTTTTGCTGACCTCTTGTAGTTGAGCACCGTGGAAACACACATTTACAAATAAGGCTTTGATCTAATTGAAAGAAAAATTGTGATTCCTCCCTGCCTCTGACTTCCACACTATTAGCTGAGGTTGCAACTCCTAACTAGTGCAACTTCATCAGTTCTTCCCAGAGCGACCATCACACAGACCTGAATGTCAATGTTCTACTTTCGGTCCAAGCCAGATTTTCTGTATCTTAGAAGATGTTGAAAATATAGGACACTGTATAGGTTTTAAGCACTACTCTTCCATTAAGTGAAATATTAACACCAAAACTAAKTCAGTGTCAGGCAGTAAGCATTGGGGGACCTTGTCCTGACACGGCCGCAGCTATTAGGAGAGCCCTCTCTGCCAGCCCAAGAGGCTGCACAAACCGTGCCAAGATATGTGCTGTCCCCAAGCCCTCTGTGGCTCAGGTGACAGTGCAGAGCAGGAAGGCTGCGACTCCTCTTTCCTGCAGGGCCAGTTGTCACCAGCTGCTACAAAGTTTTCCTCATGCCCGTAGGAATGAGGGCAGAAAGGAAGGAGGGACTCTTGTGCACTGTGTCCAAACTAGGCTCATCCCCGGACGGGAGGGCAGGCACAAGAGCCGTCAGACAAGGTGTAACACGGGGGTTTTAAATAGGGGAGGTACAAAGCGTGGGTACCAGATAAAAATAAACCAAGAAAAACCATAGGAGGGCCCAGTCAGAGACTGACAAATAGCAAATCCAATCAGGGAGCAGGGGAGGAGGATACATGACCAAACAGCCAATGGCTTATTGAGTAGAGCAGAACTTTCTAGAGGAAGGGGAAGGGTTCAGGGAGGATTGACAACTAGATAGGTGTTGCCTAGGGAAGGGTCTAGAACAAGGGGCCTGGACATAGGTAAGACTGGCAGGGTAGTGGAGTGGGGATACAAACTTAGGCTGAACCAACAGAGCAGTGGGAAACAGAACAGACTGCTTGGGCTAAAAACACGCCACAATACTGTCCTATCTAATTTGCTGTCATCTGCAGTAATCGCTGCTATTACTATTACTGTGAAGAACATGTYACAAGCTTAAATTCATCACTTCAGCATGTCATTCAGGGAACGTGTGCCAGCAGGAGTGATTGCTTTTTCCTCCTCAGCCTCTGGTCTTATTATCAAAACCCCAACTGCAGTGCATAAACCAACATAAATATAACACCCAAGTGGCTGTGCCAGGTGTATGGCCATTAGAGGTTAGTGATAAATATTAAACAGTGCTCAAAATGTACACAGAGGTCTAGTCCTTCCAGGAACAGCTGCCCATTATTAAATGAAGGATATGGAGCTGCTATGGTTCCACAGTACAGACCCAAAGTACAGAGACAGACCAGCCAATGCTATTCACCTGATGTATAAATTTCCCTTTCTGGTTTGTCATAATAGGAACAATTACAAGAGAAAGGGAGCAGAGGGTTGTTAAACTTATTCTATAAGCAGCTAGATAATATGTCTGGATCATCAGCCCTCGTTCTTGTAGGTAACTTCAACCTGCCAGATATCTGCTAGGAACTTAATACAATAGTAAAGAGGCAGTCCAGGAAATTTTTAGAGTGTATGGAGGACAACTTTTTGTCGCAGCTGGTGGGTGAGCCCACCAGGGGAGGGACTGTATTAGATCTGCTGTTTGCAAATAGAGATGGGCTGGTGGAAGATGTGGTTGGAGGCCCCTTGGGGCAGAGTGATCATGAAATTATAGGGTACTCAATATTTGGTGAAATCAGGAGGAACACTAGTAAGACTCTTGCATTGGACTTCCAGAAGGCAGGCTTTGGCCTACTTAGGAGACTTATTAAGAGAGTTCCATCAAAAACAAAGGACTTCAGGAAAGGTGGACATGCCTCAATACCGAGATCTTGAGGACACTGGAACAGGCTGTCCCTGTGGGCCAAAAGATGAGCTGATGAGGCAAATGTCCAGCCTGGGTGGGCAAGGAGATTTTGGAGGAACTTAGGAATAAAAAGACGATGTGTCATCTTTGGAGGAAGGGTCAGGTCTCTCAGGATGTATTTAAGGGGGCTGCTAGAGCATGTAGGAAAAAAATTAGGGAGGCCAAAGMTCAGTTTGAACTTAAATTGYGACTTCTGTAAAGTATGATAAAAAAAGTTTTTATAAATATGTTAATGATAAGAAGAAGGGTAAGACTAACCTTTTTTCTTTATTGGATGAGGGAGGGAACTTACTATCTGCAGATGAGGAAAAGGCAGAAGTGCTTAGTGCGTACTTTGCCTCAGTTTTTAGTGGGAAGATGACTTGCTTTCAAGACAACTGTCCTCTTGGGTTGGTTGATGGTGTCCCCCCATTATCCAAGAGGAGGCAGTCAGAGAACTGCTGAGATGCTTGGATGTTCATAAATCTATGGGACCAGATGGGATCCATCCCAGGGTGATGAGAGAGCTGACAGATGAGCTTGCAAAGCCACTCTCCATCATTTACCAACAGTCCTGGCTCACTGGTGAGGTTCCAGATGACTGGAAAATGGCCAATGTGACACCCATTCACAAAAAGGGTGGAAAGGAGTATCCTACTAACTATAGACTAGTTAGCCTAACCTCAGTACCTGGCAAGATAATGGATCAGTTTATACTGAGTGTCATCACACAGAATTTACAGGATGGCCATGGTATCAGATCCAGCCAGCATGGGTTTAGGAGGGGTAGGTCATGTTTGACCAACCTGGTCTCCTTTTATGACCAGGTGACCCACCTGGTGGATAGAGGAAAGGCTGTGGATGTTGTCTATTTGGACTTCAGCAAGGCTTTTGACACTGTCTCCCACAGCACACTCCTGGAAAAGCCGGCAGCCCGGGGCTTGGACAGGAGCACTCTTTGCTGGGTTAGGAACTGGCTGGATGGCCGGGCCCAGAGAGTGGTGGGGAATGGTGCTGCATCCAGCTGGCAGCCAGTCAACAGTGGTGTCCCTCGGGGGTCTGTGCTGGGCCCAGTTCTGTTCAACATCTTTACTGATGACATGGATGAGGAAATTGGATGAGGAAATTGAGTCTTTCATTAGTGAATCTGCAGATGATACTAATCTGGGAGCGTGTGTCAATCTGTTGAAAGGTAGGACTGCTCTGCAGAGAGACTTGGAACGGTTGGATGGATGGCCAGAGTCTTAACAAGATGCAGTTTAATAAGTCCAACTGCCGAGTCCAAATGCCAAGTWGAATTTTGACCACAATAACCCCCTGCAGCGTTACAGGCTGGGGACGGTGTAGCTGGACAGTGCCCAGGAGGAAAGGGACCTGGGGGTACTGGTGACAGCAGCTGAACATGAGCCAGCAGTGTGCCCAGGTGGTTAAGAAGGGCCAACAGCATCCTGGCCTGTATCAGGAATGGTGTGGCCAGCAGGAGCAGGGAGGTCATCCTTCCCCTGTACTCAGCACTGGTGAGGCTGCACCTTGAGTATTGCGTCCAGTTCTGGGCTCCTCCGCTTAGGAAGGATGTTGAGATGCTTGAACGTGTCCAGAGGAGGGCAACAAGGCTGGTGAGGGTCTTGGAACAGAAGCCATATGAAGAACAACTAAAAGAGCTGAGGTTGTTTTGCCTGGAGAAAAGGAGACTCAGAGGTGACCTTATCACTCTCTACAACTYCCTGAAGGGTRGTTGTAGACAGCTGGGGGTTGGTCTCTTTCTCCAGGCAGCAACTGACAGAACGAGAGAACACAGTCTCAAGCTGCATCAAGGGAAATACAGATTGGATATTAGGAAAAAGTTTTTCACTGAAAGAGTGATGAAGTACTGGAATGGTCTGTCTGGGGAGGTGGTGGAGTCACCATCCCTGGATGTGTTTAAAAAAAGACTGGATGTGACACTCAGTGCCATGATCTAGTTGAGGTGTTAGGGCATGGGTTGGACTCAATGATCTTGAAGGTCTCTTCCAACCTGGAAATTCTGTGATTCTGTGTGATTCTGTAAACTCACGCAATGTAGGAATTGCTGCTTCCCTTAGGACACATTCTCCACTAGAGTCACTTGGTGTCACAAAGGTCACATGACTGGGAAACAAGAAAGATCAGAGAAGGCTCACCCAGGTCAGAGATGATACAGTGGCACAGAAAATGCTGGTTTAGAAGAGTTCTCACTGGTCACAACCTCATGAGACCAAATCCAGGCCTCACACCAGCTTGGTTGGCAGAGTCTCCCTTGGCACGTGTGCAGTAGACTTGCTGGTTCAGGAGGAGAAGAGCGGGAGGTAGATGGAGGGCACCGCAGGGATGGCAGCATAGCACGTGAAAGTGTTCTCTGTCAGGGGAGCCACTCCTGCCCTGGCTTTTGTCTGGCAGCACAGAGGAGGGTAACAGCAATGGTGTCAGGACTGCAAAACCTGTTGCAAAACCCTCCAGSGGCTTCCTCCACTCCTCTGTCAGTTCTTGCTGGAGTCGTGCTAACAAGACTGTGCCTGCCCACACCACAATAACCTCTGTGTGCTCTGCAGACATGCTGATAAAATCAGACATTTAGGCCTTATCTCACACCTAAGTGTTAAACCTTTCTGTATGTTCTGACACCTCCTTGCAGTTAGAACTTCTGTCCTCCAAAGTACAGTTTTCATTTGTTCTAATTTAATTTTTCTATTTCTTATTGAATTCCCTGGCTTAATAACACAGCAGTACCTTTTAAACAGAAAAAGCAGCTAAATAACTTTGTTGTTTTTTCAAGGAGAACATGAAGAACTTAAAGACAGTGAAGGCAATCTGTCTAAAGCTATGTTTGCAGAGTAGCACATTATACATAAAACATCCTGGACACCATGCCCTGTGCTGGGGCAGAGGGAGGACATTGGACCAGTTGTAATCAGAAGCATCCCCTGCCAACTTGGGCAACAATGCTGTCAGATGGAATGTGCTGCTTGGCACACAGGGTTTAAGCAAGGGATAAGAAATCCACTTCAGTCATTATTTAGTGCTTTTGAATATAATCCAACCACACCACTGTGCACTAACCTACCTTTATAACAGAAAGAAAACAACAAGAAAACTCCCAGTAGAATCCCAGACAGGCCAGACCAGAGAGGCTCCCACCTGTGGCCTGTGAGGATGGCTTGGCTCTCTGTGTGATCAGTGTGGGTGCTACAGAGGAAAATGGGCATGGAAAAACCAATCTGGGAAAAGATACCTGAGATTAACTGAGATCTGTATTCTGAAGAATTTGAGAGACTCACACTGCACACTGAGAGGTTTATGTGCATTCTAGCAGGTAACCCTCAGTACAGTCTTTTTCCTTYCTGAATAATTGCCATATATTTTAACTTCTTAATTATTTTATCCAATCCTTTCTGTGATATGCACTTATCTTGCTGTTAGTCTTTGTGTCTCAGGGCTGCCATTCTGTATTACATTCTGTAGGGGTCTCTCACACCAGTCTAGGGGTTTGGCATGTGGAGAGGTGCTGGCAGGTAGGCTATAGACCAAAACAAGCTGACCCTCTCATTATTATTTCATATCCTCTTCTGCAAAACATATCAAACAGCAATTCACTGGGGTAATGACAGTCATTTTTCAGATACCACATGAAAGAAATACCAGTCTGGCCTGCACTAGATTATGCAGGACAATGTTTTATTAAATAGTACATTACATTGCTGGCAAGTTAAGACATTGATTCATTCCTTGTATTGAATTTGCTCACAATAATRAATGTATTGCTAAATCCCCAAAGGCCCCAGCATTTTCTCTCACCTTTTTTGATTAATGGTTTATAACTCTGAAACTATTTGAAATCATTTTTTAGTGATTAATGTAACTTATTTTCTAGTCTTAAAAAAAAAATTGTAGGCAATTAGCATCTGTAGAGCAAGGCCCTGCCTAGTCAGAAGTAACACTACTGGAACTCTACAATTATCTTTTACATCAGTCTATATTTCAGCACATAAATCAGTAAAAGGGTGCATCAACACTAACTGAAGCACATTCATCTCTCAGAAATCACTCTATAAATCATGGAGGATGATCTAAGAAGAATTACTGGTGTTGCCCTGAGCTCTCTGTCTTTTTGTCTTAGTGAAGAACTTTCTCACGCAGCTTCATGTAAACAATGTCTATTTTCAGAATGTTTACATACGTCTCCTCTGAGAGAAGAAATGACTGATGGTGATGTCCACCATGCAGCTTCAGAGGTGGYGTTCTGTGTAGCCAATCCCTGACCTTTGTACAAAATGTATATAATGGAGTCAGATTTGTAAATAAAGGGGAGAAGAKTTTGTTCCTTCACTGCTGTGGTGTGAGCTTCATCTCAGTGTTCCTGAAATTGGGACATGCCCAGCCTTGACAAGCCACATCTGGTGACCTCCGTCGTGTGAGGACTGCGGCCTGGGTCACATACTGGCTGCTGCAAAATCTCTRTATAATCTTTAGAAGTGTATGGAAATAACTGGGAAAGTGTGATTCTTAATCAAAAGCAATGGGCCTATTTCTTGGCTCCTGAAAGACAACTAAGCARTTAATAAAAACTTAATGGGGTGAGAAAGTTGTTAAGGAGAAAATCCAGCCCCAAAAAAGACAGACTAGAAAACTTCTGTA
Source organism: Mixornis gularis (assembly GCA_003546035.1). NCBI lineage: Eukaryota > Metazoa > Chordata > Aves > Passeriformes > Timaliidae > Mixornis > Mixornis gularis. Next base: position 118,849 of record QVAJ01000580.1, on the reverse strand, counting down.
GTGAACACAAAACACATAGCCCCTTTGTGAGGTTCATATGCTCCAAAGGCTTTGCACTGGCACCMAGCCCTCTCCCTTCTGAATGTTCCAGTGCTTAAAACTTAAGCAGTGCAGAAAATGCTTTTCAGGAGATCATCACAGTGGAGGCTTTCAGAAGGAACAAGCCTCGATATTGGCACATGGAGGTAACCTCAGAGGGTTACCCTAACCAGGGTCAGAAGGACTTTGCATCATTTTTGATGATTGCTGGGCTTTGAAGAAAGCTGAAATGCCAAAGCCAGGAAAGCAGTGGTAGCTGAGGAGTGGGAGCCTAGGGCTCACTCTCTCTCAGGTGTAACCCACCCACTTTCCCTTCAAATCACCAACCTGTGAAAGAAATCCCTGCTCTCCTGAGCAATGGGAGGGAGTTACAAGTTCTCTGTTCCACAGGAGGAACAGAGAATTAGAAAGAGGTAAAAAAGAAAGAGCAAAACACTCAGAGCAAGAAGAGAGGATCAGGAATACGAAAGGGAAGAAAAGAAAGAGAATCACACAGTAGGAAAAGCAGATATTTGAAAAAAAAAAAAAAAAAAAGGTTTAGAAAACAGCAGGATGTTGAAATCAAGATGCAATTAGAACAGTACTAAAACACCTAGAGACCAGCCCAGAAGTTGGCAGCAGGACAGCACCCCATCAGAATCTGCATCAGGAATAACTTCTTCACAAGGGCCCTTTTATTACTCAAAATACAGCAGTTTTAAAGATGGATGAGCAGAATCTGTTTGAGAGCTTTATTAAAGGCCTCCAGAGATGTCCTATGCAGATACAAGCTCTCCAATCCTAAACAAAAATTTCAAAGCCTACTAATCCTACAGGAAAACTTCAAAGCCTCACGTGAAGGGTGACACTGAGCATTTCCCACACCAAGAGAAACATCCCACGACTCAAAATGCTGTTTTAGCAGCCCACGGCCCATGTCTACATGGACAGTGGCATAACACTATCATCTTCCACAACATCCAGAGATGTTTACTTTGGTATTTATTGCTTTGTGAGAAAATGTGTGAGCTTTGACAGCTGAAGTGTTTGTCTCAGTTTGAGCTGTCACTGAGGTTTCCTCAGTTCCCTGTACTTTGCTGATTTTTCAGCTGGGCAAGGGGATGGTGCTGCACACACTGCACATCAAGCTAAGCAAGGCACAACTGTTAGGTATACAGCTTTGWAGCTTCATTGTTGATGAACAACTGTGCTCATCCTGACCATGGTGCATAGCAAAGAAATAAACTAGCAGCACAGGAGAGGAGGGAGCTCTGCCCCACTACCCCACCAAGTCCTCACAGACTCAAGTCCTCTTTGAGACTTTGGACATAAAGAAAATGAGATTAAAAGACATGTATCTGGAGGACTCATGGAGGTGGTTGAACTGAGGAAAAATAGCTAGTGTTCACACTTTTGTGTTGCCAGTCACACAGCATCTAAGAACTGTTCTCCTGCATACGCTTGGACACAGATGAGATGGGAAGCATCAGACTCCAAAGCTCCCACCTAGCCCATTCCAACCTGGTTATAAGGGAAACTCTGATGCCTGCTGCTTCTTGAGCTGTTTCAGCCAACCTGCACAAAGCCTTCAGTAAGATTCAGAGTGCAAAGCCTATCCCCCTTATCCTCTTCTTGGTTTCAGAGACCATCTCCTGCCATCCTCAGGTGTTAATTATGTTAATAGATAAGACTCAGCATTTTGTTGGTGCAATTTAACTACTGAAAATAAGATACAGGAGCCATGCTCCACAATCTACTAGTGGTCCAAAGCTGAAGGAGTTGGATGAAAGTGAATTTTTTAGTAGCCCAACAATGGGCTGTATAGCATGAGTTATTTTTTCCCTATGTATTATAGCCACACTTAACTATCGAGCCATGGAAAACAGATTAGCAGGGAGGAGGAGCACAGATCATTTATGTGTCCAGACAGCTGACTTTGTGGATCTCCTGCTGTGATCAGTCACTGCCCCCACCTGTCCTGTCTCACATGACTTGTGACAATAGCAGACCTCAAGATTTCCAAGATGCAAACTCTCACTTTATATAGGGGCAATACAATAGTCCAGGCTTCATCAGGCATTGCCGCCACAGAGAGTTCCTCACCTCTGGTTCATGAGGGAAAGCACTAAGAAGAAGGCAGCATGAATAATAAGAAAAGAAAAAAACTTACCAAATGGCTCAGTTTCTCCTCCAAGTGAAATCAAAACCTCAGAGCAGCTGTACAATACTTAGGTTATTAGGGCTGATCCAAAAGCTYACACTGACTGTTCTGGCACCTGTCCTACCTGCTTGCATGCTCTTACAGCCTCCTTTGACAGAAGAAAATTGTTCCCCCAGCTTTTCTTGACCAAGCTGACAGACCTTTGGATTTCCTTTGCCATCTTGATAACATTACCTGCTTTCCTCTATTTTTTATTTTTCTTTCTGCATTTTCTTTTTACATATTGATACCTAATAACTCTTCCCTTGACTAAGATTGGGGAACATGCAGAAACAAGCAGAAACATGTTGATACAGAAATTCATGCCATTTCTAATAGAAAAAAATTTGTGTCTTCCATGGAGTAATTTTGCATGTATCCACAGAAAAATATTGAGCTGGTTTGTGTGGCACTTGTTTGTTATACTGTGTTTAAACTTACAAATACATATAAACCCTGCTGAGGTAATCTTGCGTGTCCTAGAAAGAGATTAATATCATACCTCAAAAAATAAACGTGAGCTCCTGACACTAGCTTCTATACTCATATTCACAGTGATGGAGTTCCTTTGTAATGAATGTTCATGACCCCTTCCTCATCCTGTCCTAACCTCTTACTGTGTTCCTTAAGATTACACCAGTCCRCTCTGAGGACACACAGGGCTGTAATTTAGGCTGGAACTTCCTGACCATCTTCTCAGTCATGTCAGTCCCAGTTCCCACCAGTGGCTGCGTCCACCAAGTCCTGAGACAGGTTTGTGCCAGGCATGACAGTGAGGGAGTGAAAAAAAATGTTGCCAAGGGCAAAACCCTCATTTGCTTTGTCTTCTTTTTTTAGCTTGTCCCTGAGGATTAGGAAGTGGTGAAACAGTGGGAACAGACCATCATATGGAGTAAGACTGGGACTAGACGTTGGGCTTCTTCTCAAGAGAGCTTAATAAAGTAAACCTTCATCTTTGGAAGGCTTAATGTCATCAGTTCAGGCAAGATCTAATCTGCTTATTTAAAAAGATGAAAGGAGAAAGTGGAATACTCTAAGACAGGATAAGCATTTCTGAGCCCAAGTAGCTGCAAACTTTCCTCAGTATTAATCACTCTGATTTCTGCTATGCTTGATTAAAGGAAAGAAAGAAAAAGCTACAAACTGAGACAAATATTAAAACCATTTGTCACCACAAAGGCTATATTACAGATAGACAGCATTCTTGGATGAAGGCAATAAAGGTTTTTGAAACAAATGAAGAACTTGCTGTTCACTTTGTAAATTTATGACCTTAATTCAATAATCGTTCTCTATAAAATAAGTGGTGCAGTTTCTGAGCAGCAGGTGAATGGTTTTCTGAACTGTATGTGCAATGATTTCACCAAATTCATAATTGTACCAGCTCAGGCACTCAGCTCACCCCAGGATCCCAAGGCCATTAGAGAAGAGATGGTAGTTACAGCCTTCAGGCAATGCTGTTGCTTTGCTTAAGATGAAACTGCGGATGCATTGGTTTGGCAAGGAATGAGAGAAGATGTGTGCCCATACATCCTGTTGTTTGGGATGCTTTCTACAGCATGCTGCTCACAGCACTGCTATGGACTTGTATATAGGAGAACTGAGTTATAATCTAGGAAAAGTCTACAGTGTGTACCAAAACTATTAGTTAATCATCGGCAATTATTGCATTTGACACAAACCACACATGARCACAACAGAGCAGCTGTAGGAACAATACCTCCACACAGGCCCAAAAGCAGTGGGAAAACCCAATGGCTTTCGGTGTGTTTGCCCATAGAGCAAACTGCAGCCCAGCTGTGCCCAAGCCTGCAACAATGGGATGAGGAGCACAGCTGACAACACAGGAGCCCAGATCATGTGGAGGGCAAGGGAGAACAGAGCAGGACTGAGTGCTGTGCAAGGAGATGTGCATGAGTTCAGAGAGGCAGGGCAGGAGCCCTGTCAAGTGTCCTCTTGCAGAAGATGTTAAATACTGGGCAAGTTCAAAACAGATTTTGTTTAGTGATTTAATGGCTTCTTTTTAACCTAATTTGCCCAGTCAATGGCTAAACTTCTACAGGCTCATGCAGGGAATCTACTAAACACTCACCCTCTGGAAGCACTTGCCAGACACTTTGGAAAAGCAGCAGCGCCAAACTCCTCCAGCTTCCACGGGACCTGGTGAATGCAAGAGGTGCAGTTGGAAAGTTTCTCTGAGGAACACCAACCTGCACTTCACACATGCATGCAGCACAGCTGCCTTTAGCAGCCACAATCTCACCRCTGAACTTCACTGTGAATATCTACTGCTGTTGGATTTAATTACTCCAATCCAACACTTGACTAAGAATTATTTGCTTCTCACTTGCCAAAACCGTGGTTCCTCCCACTTTTCTATGACAAAAAAATCCAAACTGTTGCTGCTGATAATACAGCTAATATTTACAAATAATTACCAAAAATATTTTAAGTTTTATAAATATCTCAGTAAAAGATGACATTTACAGATAAATTTACAACATCAGATGTGTCACAACAGACAAAAATCCTCAGACAGCTATCTACAGATATTTAAATCATTGTGCAAATCATATAGACACTGCACATGCAGAAGTTCTTTTAACATAGCTGATGTGATGATTTCTATTTCATGTGGGAGAAAATGGATACACCAGAGTGATGCTGTATTTCTCTTCAACCCTGTACAGGTGCCAAGGCTGATATTGGGTGATTTATTATCCCACACACTTCCTAAAACTCTTTCAGAAGACAGTACCAGTTTGTGTTGGCCACCCTTTGTTTTCTCTTTGGGCTTCAGAAATTAAACGTGTCTTTTCTGAACACTGCCTTTCATGGAAAAAAAGACGTTTAGGGTTCAAAAGGTCTCAATCCAGAGTAAATTTGGATTCTCCTTTTTGTTYTTTTTTCCACGAGTGAAAGGATAGATCAAAACATGTTTTGTGTTTTACACCAAATATAATATTAGCTGTAATAGAAAATAAGTTCTCTCCAAAGTTTCATCATATTTTTTAAAGTTTCTATATCTTTTGGCACTTTTTTTTTTTTTTAATCTGTATTAATACTTCAAAAGGACAAAACCCTGTCCTACTTCTGCTTGCCACCCTTGCATAGAAAGACATGTCCTATTTGGCTTTAAAGGAACCTGTGGAGGCTGCTCGAGAGAAAGATCTTAAGCAAAGTAAATTTCTGCTCAGAGTCCAAGGCACACACCACTCGTTTTTATACAAGTCTCTCCCTTGCTTCCAACGCCTATTGTTTCAACAACTCGGAAAAATCAGGTGTGTGGGGYCCCCTCACCCTCCTTGGGCACAAGAGGCTTTCCGTGGCTCGTAGTGTCAATCTCCACCCACAGCTCACCGCTGGGCCAGGCCATCCTCCCCAGCCCACACCGAGCCTGCGCCTGCGCTGGCGCTCCTCTAAGTAGGTTACTGGCACCAAGGGGAGCGAGAGCCTGGGAATTAACTCTGTCCTTCTGCATTACCGAACTGTGCAACTCCAGAGTAAATGGGAAGGGACTCCCTGGAGAGAGCAGCTTTGGCAGCAAAGCCGGCCCCAAACTTTCCAGTCTGAATTAAGCTCGACGAGATTTATTAAATTCCTGCGCCATTGGTTCATGGCTTCAAACATTCCTCCTGGACTCAGAGAATGCTGTAGGATGCAGGGTAAGGTTTTCCTAATAGATGCTGAAGTTTAAAAACTGAGGCTTAGGGAAAATAAGACATGTGGCAGATTGAGATGTTTGAATTGAGAATCCTAGATATATTCCAGCTGGAGAGCAAGGAGATTTGGGAGCTGGATTTACAAATCCACATCTGTTTTATGAAGGTGCCTAATTAGAGTGCTGCAAAAATAAAGCTATCCAACTTATGCACAGTGTTTCCTTGCACTGCCATGTGTCAGCAGGTTTAGTACTTAAGACTGTTATCTGATAAATCACTTCTGTAATGTCACCATTACAGTGAATGTCAACAGGAGCCAGTAACACAAGTGATTTTCCTCATATCTGTGAGCAGTTTTATTCTGTAAATATCTCCTTTCACAGTCCAATAAACACCTCCAAGATGGAAGCAGAAGGCAGGTGGTTTTGAGACTGGATTTATGCACAGGAATTTAAAATCTCTACTCCTGTTCCTCTAAATTCTCTTTAATTCTGCAAATATCTTACTTATGCTTTAGATTSTCTGCTTCAAAGCTACACAACCTTGCAGAGACTCCAGGCATGTGCACTCAGCTGCATGCTCCAGAACTGCATGTCCCAGAAATGTATATGCATGAAAAAAAGAATCAAACAGTTAGAAAAACATTTAGCTCAATTTTCTGGAATGTCTACAATGAAAACAGAAGTAGGAAAGAGATAATTTTGACAGTGTGTCCACATTTATGTGGACCACGAAATGTAAATCAGTTCAAGGCTCTCTTACTAGTACCAGAAACATTCAGTTAACAAATGTGTTGTTCTCTGGGAACTAGGCTTAGAAACCACTCTAATGTTTTCTTTGTTAGAATTTAAGTCCCATTCTTCTGTTTTTTCCAGCATAGAAACTAACACCTCCACTTCTCTGAGTTGCTTTCTCCCCACTGCAGGTACCTTCAGACCACCCTTCACACCAGAGAATGGATTAAAATACAAAATGTTATTTACTGAAAGATCAGTCTCAGAATCAGGGTAACAGGAGCAAAATAGAAAATTTACTTTGACCTTAACAAATGTCACTTTGTTTGATGTAACCTCAACCTGATGAAGGAAGGGGCCTTGCCCTATATCAAAATAAAGGACACATTTCAAAGTGGACACAGGATTTAAAACATAAAGTTTTGAGCAGTTATCTGTTCACTCTGTACAAGATCTTATGATAAACGCCACACAGACTTCTGAGGTAGGCTATGCTCATTTCCATGCATGCACATCCTAGCCTAGCTTTGCAGGGTTCCAGCTTTCTCTGCCCACTGTAACACCAGGCAAAAGACACACAAACATTCCCATTTGTGGATGATCACAAATGTTCGTTCTCATTGGAGCCTTATGACCACTGTCCACAGCCATTACTGAACTCAAAACACCCCTACGTTATGGTGTCTGTGCTGTCTGACACTGCACTCACGACAYGAATAATGATGCCTTAGATAGCTAAGACATTCCCACTCTTCTAAATCTTACATGATTGAGAGCTAACTCATAATGCTTACAAAACTGAATCACAACAAGCAGGCCAGTGACAAGCAATTAACTGAGGCAAATCTAACAGCTATCACGCAAAAAAAGGAAGCAAGCTGTTGAGGATACACAAGGGCACCAATGTAGCTTGGCAGCATCGTGTCCCCAACCTGCAGACTGGCAAATACARAGCAGCAGGTGCTGTGAAAATGCAGACCTGACTTACACCAGGTCACAGGAAAAGCACAGAGGAAATCAGATCTCCTGCAGCACTGTTCCCACATAGTCCTATCTTAGCAGTTTAATTTACAGGGAAATGAAGCTCCTTAAGCAGATTTGTGTGGGCATTTGCAAGGAAGCCTTTCTTCAGAGGCTTAAAGGTGCACTAAATTGCCTCTGTTTATTCAGGAATTCAGTGGGGTTTGAAACTTTCCTGCAGGTGGAAAACACTACCAGATGCGTATGTCCCTTGCATTTATTTATATTTGTTTAACTACTTTAAGCCAGTGTTTCCACAAGAATTCAGGCATACTAACTGAAAATATAGGGTCTGATCTTAAGTTATACTAACAGTTTAGGGCACTGGTCTCCAAATGGGAGCATGTCCCTCTGAAAGGCCAGATGCCTAGAAAGGGGAGCAGCAAAGCTGCACTTGCGTTTTGTGGCCCTGCAGCCCATGAACTTGGCCTCAGCTCTGGCACCAGCAGCTTCCAACAACTGGCAGCCTGGTTTTGATCCAGACGGAGGTTAAGAACTTCGACCAGATCATTCCCCCATCAATAACTTCCAGGCAACAACTCATAAAGGGACAGTTTTGCTGAATACAAACAATGGAAAGAGTCATAACAAAATTCATTCCAAGTCTAAGCATTTCCGCAGTTTCCAAAACATCTCACAAATTCCAGGGGGTAAAGAAAAGTTTCAGGTTTGAACCAAACTTTTAGTCTAACAACTGATGGGCTTTGTAGGTTTTATAGTAGTACGCACAACATGAGAATGCATTTGTTCGAACAGATACAGCCCCATGTTTACGCTGCACAGCATTCACCTGGACATGATTGGGCTGTGGGTGACACTCAGAATGACACAGTAGTCTCTCCTTGCATTTCTGAGCAGCCACAGCAACCGGCACCGAGTAAAGTGTAGACAGCACACCCCTCTCCTGCAGCACATGAACTTTTGAACTGCAAGTACTTAATCTCCATCAATAATAAGGACAGAGGAAAGAGAAAAGACAGAATCATCTACAAGAAATGCAAATGCAAATGTAGTCATGTAAAGTGCTATAGCTGATGGTATTGCTCRGAAAATGCCTGACTAGAAAATTCCCTTTTTACTTCATACTTTCCTAGAGGGCTGCAGTGAGGCAGGGCAGCCCAGTGCTCAACTGAAGAGGTGATTAGAAATGATGGGGCTCAGCTGTAAGGTTCTTAACTCCTGCCAAGCAGAGGATGCCAAATTGCTAATGTAAATAGCCCCTTTGATGCCTTAGAACCCTGGAAATGAAAGGCATTTTTCTGAAAGATCAGTCTCTGGTTGACTTTCTGTCCCAGTACCAAACTTGCTTTGCATGCAGGTCTAGTGCTGCCTACAGAAACAGGACAGGACCTTCTGAGATCAGACTTCCTTTGCAGAGCTGCACGTGCTTGTCTTTACCCATTGTTAAGTACATACAARTACATACAAATGACCACTCATTTTCCTCAGAATTTTCCTCCTGCCCTAATGTAGCCCTCTCTACAGCTGTCTGCAGCCTGGCTAATTCCGCATGCACAAGACTGTAAATGAGACCTTCTGTCAGCTCCCATGTTAAAATATTGGTTAAAACAAACGCCATGTTGCAGGGATTCAGCTCCACACAAGGACATGCCTTCACTTCCTGGGGTGCCAGTATCACAGTTTGGGGTCACGTTTGACACTCCCAGTGAAGCATGTAAACCAGTGTGCCAATTCAATTACACTGGCTTATTAGGATTAGCAGGAAACAATCCTCTCTACACCGACACAAAAGTTTCCTGCTTCCAGGTTTTCATTTTCATGCACTGCTCCCAGTTCAAATGGCAACATGGTCAACAAGTCCTTTGAACTGTGTGGATTAGGAATGCAAAGGGGTGCTGATGCTCCCCACTGCACCACAAGGCTCACCTGCATGGGATGAAATAGTTGCCCTAAGGGAAATTGTCCTTTCCCACAGATGTTTGCTTCCTCCCAAAATTTTGCAGCTGGAGAGCTAACAACATCATCCTTTATATGGCTGTGTGTACCCCACAGGGAGCAACCCTCAGCTCATGCAGTTTGACGTGCTGAATCAGGGGCCTTGCCTGAGGTTTCAGCTGATTATCAAAAAATCTATGGGGCTAATGTGCAGGATCACTAGAATAGAGCAACAGCAGCCTTGGCAAACATACCTGGGAGCTTGGCCCTGAGCTGCAGGCAGCAAAGTTTGAACAGTTGTCAAAACATTTGAGCTGTGCTTCTGAAACCATGCTCTAAGTGAGTAAATCTTGTGAACATAGCTTGTTTCATCCATGTTTTCCTGCATATAAATTTGACAGGCAGAAACATTTATTTTGTCAGAACACTAAAATCCCCTGATATTCAGCACTGATCTCTGGCAGGCTGTAATTCGGCTCCCCGCACCCAGTGACACTCTCCTGTTCCACTAAGGAGCCCTCAGTAAAACAATGCCATGGTCTCATGGGTTTCCTAGAAACCCGCCTCCAGCAGCACATGTATCCTCCCAGCCCTGTTCTCCACTTGCTGTTCTCAGCCACAATATAAAATATCCTGTGCCTACTGGCTTTTACAGACTGTAGCTGTGGCCATCTACAGAAATTTTGGGCACTTTCCAAACAGCCACCCAGAGAAAAAGTTTGGGAGAGAAGGCTTTTTGTGAAGCAAGAGAAAAGCAAACATTAAAGTGTGTGAAGAGCTGTGGTTGTTGAATATGTCAAGAAAGTAATGTTTGGATTGAGGAAAGCCAAACAGATGTAGCAGAGCTGTGCCAGGAAAAGATGGCTCTGTTACCTTTTTCATGTCTTCCTTAAAACATCCTGTTACTAGAGCCAGGCCAGCTCCCCTGCTGCGTGCTCACCCTCGGCCTTGTCTGCAAGTACCAGCTCAGCCTCTCGGGCAACTCTGCTGCCCCACACCTGCCTGCTAACACACAGTTGTCCCTGGCCTCTTCCAGTTCACATCCTGCCCATGAACCTCTAATCAGTCGTACTGTGCTTTGTTCAAACTCTTTAGAGCCTCTCTGCACTGAGCAGTGATGGCAGAAGTAAGGTAGAGACGAATTGACTACTATCTGTGTCCTTTTCAGTCCGGACAGACGTCACCTGACAGTGACAGCCACAAACACAGACTGGAGACATCTGGGCACAGCTGCCTTCAGTTTTGACTTGTCTATTTTGAAAACATGGATGCAGTTTACACTTTCAATGATTTTTTTATTTGTTAAGTACAATCCATCTTATAAGAGTTACTCCCCTTTCCTCTGGCATCTCAAACAAATAAAARGAGAAAAATTAAATACCTTGCTTGGAATCCTAAATATATTTTGGTTAAAAATGCTACTATGCTGCCATGCAGCTGTTACCTGCATTTCCTAGTTGGTACCCAAGGCCATTGGACCCCTTCCTGCAGGGATGGTATGAGGTGCCTAGAGCATTCTTCACCTGCTGGAAAATGCCTCTCAAAGAAATGCAGAAGGTTCTTACCTTATAAATAGCCATGGCATGAGCAGCAACAGGACACAAAGACCCTGAGCAGATACTCAAACTTTCTGCATCTCTGTGCCATGACATTCTCTGGGTAATGCTTTTGAATAAGAAACACTACACTTAACATAATCACCCAGGTCTGTCACCCACTACAAGGAAATCAGTCACACTTATGCATTCACATCTAAAACTAGAACAAATCACAAGCCAATTAATTTTTATTTGGAAAGTTTCAGGAAATAATTATAACTAATAACAAATTTGAGTAATTAAACGTTTTTAAAAAATCCACATTTGAAAAATTTGTAAATATTCAGTCTTTTTAACAAAACTTAAATAAATATGAAAATAAACTATTTGGCCAGGGGTTTGTAAGTGGAGAATTAGAAGATTTTGACTTTCCTCTCACACTTGACTAAAATCAGAATGACTTCATAACTTGCCTTGGTTTACCTTGCTCTGCTTTTTACTTCAGTTTGTTCTTCAAAAAATTTGTACAACCCTTACTGACTCTCATTTATATATTTGGTGACATTAACAACCGTAAAGTTAGGAATTGCTCAAAACTTCTGCAGTCTATTAAGTTCTAAGCTTTTCATACCTACAGCATTAAATATTTTCAGTTGCAAAACATCCAACTGCTTCCTAGTGCCCATTCCAAACATCATATATCCAGTAATGCACTCTGGAAGAAGTAGTGATGAAAAAGGCTGGAATATTACCAAGGGTGAAAGTTAAAAGTCAGAAAGTACTTTTTGATTAACTCTTTGGAATTATTGTGCAAAAAAATGAAACTTCAAAGCACTGGCTTGCAGAGCTGAAGTCTCTGATCCTCTCTTTTCTTTGTGGTGGGATTTCTTGGCTCTGCATAGACATGCTGCCTGCACAGAGGCACACAGTACCTGTATCCATGGGCAGGAAATCAGCACATATGTATGCTAACGTAGCAACACTCTGTAGTGTACTTCCTCCATCCATTTTATTTTATTCCAAACCTCCAAGATGTGTCTGACTGCAGCATTTCAGGCAGGAGCTGTATGCCTATGGGAAGCAATCAGGAACACACATAGCTTATTTTAATTCTATCATCGCTATCCACTCTTAAGATCAGCTCTTTGAGGTCACTGCCTCACTGCCAGGAGTCACTTGAAGGCAAAGGAAGAAATTTACAGCAAGCAACTGCACAGGAGCTAAAGAAATTTTGTCTGAAAGATGGAGAAGTGGGGAATGGAAGCAGTCACGAGTCCATAAGACCTGATCACCTCTAACCTAACACTCAGGCGAACTCTGGTTGGTAGGACATAGGGAACCTAGGGACAAACAGCTCCCTCACCTCTGAGCCACCCATCACAGGTGCATCAGCCAGATGGACAGGCTGTTTGGCTGCTGTGACACCRGGCAGCCTCCCACACACCTCTCTGCACTTCAGAGAAACCAAAATGCTTCGTGCAAGGAGGCATGTTCTGACAAGCACTTAATGGTCACCACAGTTTTTCCAAATTGTTTCTGATTTGAGTGCTAACATCAAACAGTTTTGTTGCAGAGTGCTGTTCTGTACACTCTCTACAAAGATAATTCCCTTCAAAAACCTGCCTGTCAAATCCTCAGTTTTCAGTGCAGGCGGACAGTTGTGGATTTGACCTGCCAGGCTGTATCAGATGACAATCACACAAGACTAGGGAGAGAAAGTGAAGTGTCAGTGCCAAATAGTGGCTCTTGGGCACAGCCAGGAGAAACCAAGTCAGCCATTTTTCCATTCTCAAGCTCCTGCTCAGGTCTCCAACCAGAGGGAACAATACGGTCCTTGTTCTAGAAGGAAAAGAGGTGAGCACTAATCTTCTCTCTATTCAGAAAATACCCAGAGCACAGTCTGAGTCTTTAGAACATGTGCATTTGTTCACAATAGTAGCAAGCTGTCAAGTTTCTTTGACGAGCAGAAAGAAACAAGAGAAGGGGAGCTTTCAAAGCTTTTATTTTGCAACAGTATGTACCGGGCAAAGTAAATAATGAGGCAGCTTCCCTGCTCAAATCTATCATCTCCTTTCCATAGCTTCACTAAGGCTGGAAAGACCCAGTTCCTTGAAACACTACTGAATCACTTTTTCACCTTTTGAGCAGAGAAGCAGGTTGTTCTAGCACAGGGAACTGAAAGGGTGCAGTCATGACCCAGCAACCTTAGGAGCTCAGGGCAGTCTGATGTTCTTATGAAGAATGCAAAGTCAAGCAGAGTTGGTTTCCTGGTAAGTAAACAACTAGAAAATCTGATCATTTGGGACAATAAGCTATTTCAAAATAAAGCTGAGAAATTACTTGCTATAAAAATCACACAACTCACATTTTAAGGAAAGTGAATTTCTGATGTTTGCTCTAGCAAAATTGAAGAACTGTGCCAGATTCCTCTTGCTAATTTAGGTTTGGCTGGTCTTCGATCAAAACATGATTACTCACATTTAAGAGAGTCAGATTACCAACTGAAAATTATGCTGCTTGTTGGTGCTGTCAGGGTCAGAGCCTGTAGCTCTAATCCAAACAAGATTCAGGTATAGAGAAATATTCAAGTTATATTTCACTTTCACTGGAGGAGGTAGGGGTGAGTGCATATTTAGAGAACAAACAAAAGAACTCAGGGGCACAGAAAGCAGTCAAAACTGGAAATTCCCCCTGCTTTAGCAATCTGCTAATCCAAACGTTTCCATAGCAAATACAGAAATGGCTGATTCTAGCCACAAATTTGGTCATGATTGGATGCAGCCTCTCAAAACATAAAAACCCCTCTATTTCTGCATCTAGTTGAAATCAGAGAGGCATTTGTGTGTGCATCATCTGCTGAGCTGGCCCTCTGCTTTCTAGTGCTGTGGTTTTGATGGCGTTTTTTCCCCCCTCATTTATTGATTTGTTGCTTTTGTTTGCAGGAGAATATACAAGCAGCTTGATAGTTTCAGGTCCATCTCAACCATCTGTCTAAGCACTAACTATTTACGTACTAAAGAGAGAACCAAACAGTCGACTTTGTTGGCATTTGGTTCATAATGAGCTTTGAATGTTATTTCCTGATCCCGATACCTCAAGTTCTTGTTTAGGGTTTTTAAAGTGACAGTAATCCCAGAACCAGAGGGTAGATAAGGTTGGGTGGGACCCCCAGTTCCCTCTTCAAGGCAGGGTTAACTATGGCTCAGGACTGTATTCACTTGGGTTTTGAGTATCTCCAAGCTTGGAGAGTCCACAGTCCCTCTGTGTGGTCTCTTCGAGTGTTCAGTCACCCTCACAGTAATTTCTTTTTTCCCCTTATGCTCAACTGGAATTTCTTTTATTTCAGTTTCTCCCCATTTCCCCTTGGCCAGCCCCTGGGCATCAGGGAGAAGAACCTGGCTCCATCACCTCTACTTCCCACCTCTCAGGTATTCATTCACCTTGATTAAGATTTCCCTGAGCCTCCTCTGCTGCAGGCTGGACAGTCCCAGCTGTCTCAACATCTCCCTGTATGTCAAATGCTCCAATTGTTTCATATTCATCATGGTCCCTCAGTAGACTCAGCTTAGCAGGTCCTCATCTCTTCCATCCTGGGGAGTCCAGCACCAGACACMGCACTGTAGATGTCTCACCACTGCTGCACAGAGGAGGAGCATCACTTCCCTCAGTCTGCTGGAGAAGCTCCACCAAACACAACCTATCAGACCACCAGCCACCTTTGCTGCTGGCTCACTGTCAGCTTGTCCCCAGGACTTCAGCCAGGCTCCACAGCATCCCAGGAATGCTGGTCTGACATGCAAGCGAAGTAAATGTGGTGGAAAGAGGTATTATCTTTTAGTAGGTCAACTCAGAATGCTGGGAAAGGCAGACAAGAATCCCAACAGGAAACAATTCCTAATGAAATGTAAAAATAATCAGTGGAACTGCCCTGAGCTACTCCCAAAGCAAACAGCACAAATCTCAGACTGCCTCAGGACACTTCAGTGAACAGGGAAAGCTTTTGCTGCTTTGCTGATGGGATTGCAAGTCTAAGAAGCAAAAATCTTTATCCTGCAGGACAGGATAAAGGGTCCCAACCTACCAACACAAAATGCCCAATTATACTGGACTAAATTTTCACATTTGAGCCAAGGAAATGATGTCCTCCTGTACAAATGCAAAATTCTGTCCTCGCCCAGAGACAAGGGCTCATGCTTGATGGACCACTGCTCTCCACTTCACAGTTTCTGTGTCACTCCTGCCTTTATTGACTCAGGCTCTCCATTTTCATTAGAACAAGCGATTTAATCTTGTATTCTTAAACAGTGCTAATATGTCCTCTCTAGCCTTGCTGCTCACAGCTGGACTAACCAAACCAGCCCCCGGTCCCACTGCCAACACTCCAGACCCAGCCACAAGCAGGACATGAGGGCAAGTGGCACAGGCAGAGCTGTGTCATGTGCTGAAGCTTGAAGGGTTCAGCATGGGCCACTTGCATGGGCCATGGGCCATTCAGCATGAGCCACCCAACCTGCTCTTCCTTGACCTATCACAGGCTTCCTGGTATTTGTTAACTGATCTCTGGAACCTCCTCACTTTAGATGTGACCTGTTTATTTTACCTATTCTTGAAACAATGCCTGCTTTTTGCTTTTACTTTATTACACCGGAGAATCAGAGCTTTAGACACTGGTGTGAGCTGTTCTACTTGGAGGAGCACATACTTACCAGCATGAGAGAGCATTTGTACAGGTATGGATCTAGCCCTGTTACARCTATTTTCTCCAGGCCCTTGTTTTACCAGCAGTATTTAACTATTACAWAAAGTCCTGAAATATTCAGATAAACACAAATAGATAAATATAGTAATTAATAAGCAATTATGTGATAATCTAATAATAAACACTTTACTCGATTAAAGATAAACTTAGCAATAGCCGTTGGAGCAATGGCACCCAGGCATCACTAGCCAGCTGCCCTCTGGCAGAGAAGGCCCCACATCAAGCTGCACCAACAGCCACACAGAAAACACTGGAACATGTGATCCTTTCTCTCTGTTCAACACTTGGGCAAGCACAGCCAGAGTACAGGACTCCCCAGACCAAGACAGATTTGAATATGGTAGAGCATGGTCTGGTAGAGGCCACCAGGATGGCTGAGGGCTGGAGCAGTTACCGAGGGAACATGTGGGCAGCACCAAGGAGCCAGTCCATCGCCCAGTGCTGATGGACTATTTAACTCACAGACAAAGAACAATTTCAGATTGTATTCAAGCCCAGTGCACATTAGTGTTTCACTGCTCACAAGGTAGAGCGCTAACACAGTGTAAAACACACCAGCAAACCACATAGATAACACATCAGARGCAAGAGGACATAACTTTGGGAACACAGGTTTTGATAAATACAGCTGAACGACCACTTCTAACAGCCATCAGCAATATCAAATTCCATTGTAAAGGTTAAAATATGTGACCATATCCTGGATTTTTACTGCAGGTGACCTCCAACAAAAAGAATGGCTTGCATCCACTAGAGTGTAGAGCCAATTACAAGGCAACAAAGTCACAGAGAATGGATATGTTCAGCCACAAATTATCTACAATTAGCGAAAATCAGCTCCCAGGTTTCTGGCAGGTGGACAAGACACCACTTGCTGTCACAACAGCCACCATGCTCAGCACATCCTGTTCTGTTCTTGTGTACTGCAGTGCCTAAACACAAGTGTAATTACACCAAGCTTCAGTTATAACTCAGTGCTTAGACAGTTACACAGCTATTCTTACATTCTAAGTAATATCATACATGTCCCAAACAACTGCACAATCATGGGGGCATTACAATAACACAGAAAGGTGAACTGTAAACCGTGTACACACACTCTAACATAAAACATTACCCTACAGGTATCAGGAACATTACTCTTGCCACAAACCTCCTCATAGCCCTTGCTCACTTCTCTTTTGAATGATTAATTGGTGTTTGATATTTCCTAACCCAGTTTTCAACTTAAATTGCAAGAAAATTCATATCAACTTGCAATTCAAAAGCATGTATATGAACTGAGCAACAGATCCAGTGGATAGAGACCTCCCTAGAAATACTGAGAGACTGTAAAATGCAGAGGTTTGGGCAGGTAATATTTCTTAATAGCACAAATATTGCAGAAGTTATAGAGTTTTTCTTTTTGTTTTCTAAACAATAGTCATTCTGTAAGGTATGGATGTGCCCCTGAGAGTGCTTTCAACTTTCTGGTCAGCAGCACCCTGGAATTTTCGAATTAACCCTGAAGAAAATTGAGCAAATCTCAAGCAAATACTRCACAAACCAGACCTCCTGAAAAATCAGCATTTATAGGCAATATTTATGGATTTAAGGATTAAAATCTCTGGAATTGCTGCTTACTTTTTCATTTTCCATGAGCTTCTGCTTCTCTCCTTCTTTACAAAAAATCCTAATTTTTTCCCCTCTTGCTAATCTTTCTAAAACACACGTCATTAGTACTGCACGCTTGGTCTTGGACTACTGAATATGCAACACTGACTCTAACAATACTTCCTGAGACAGAAACCCGAAGGTATTGGGAAGAATTTGCTGTATATCTACATTTTATTCCCTCTTCAAAGGGTTTATACAGCATGAGATTTGGAAATAAACAGGTCTCTTCTGCAAGGGCTCTGCATATGAAACCACTGAGTTTCTCCTCCTCATACATGCCTGCATGAAGGATTACAGTATTTCAGATTCTTTTCAACCCCCAAACCCCTACATAGCAATTTCTTCATGCCCACATGTTTTCTTCACCACTTAGCATCCCACTCTTCTTTGCAAATTACCCCTCACAAAAACATTGCCAGGTTACTTGCAAGTGGCACATGTTCATTTCCTCCTCCCTTCCCCATGCAAATGTCTCCCACAGCAAATAAACCAAAAGGACAGGAAAAGCTTAACAGGAGGTCTTACCTTTTGATGGTCTTCTTTGTTTCGTTTGTAGAGAAGAGAACGTACCCATGACAGCACCCATTGCAAAGCTACTCGTGAATTTTTGGGGAGGATTTATTTTGGCTGGGATTTTTTTTTATTCCTCTTACCCCACCCCTCCACTGACAGTGAACAAAATCTATGTGAAATGCCCCCAAGAACAAAACAAAACAGAGGAAGTCCAGACAAGAAAGAAAAGAAGGAAGGAGGAGGGAAAAAGCAAAGCACTGCAGCTCGGCATTCAGCAAGCGTTAAGCTTTGAGGGTTTTTTTTAAGTCAACACACATGCACTGACTCACAGCCGGCTGCACTGTTATTATTCAAAACAGCTCCCCATCAAAATTTAAATGCTAGGTAGATTCCCTTAGACCAGAGCTGGCAGCAGATGCATCAAAATATTTACTGGAGCACAGCCACATAAACACACAGGCTAATTCTCCTCCTGTTCCCTTATGGCTCCAACCAGCAGCCTGTAGGTCTAGCGAGGGAGCATCAGTGCAGCTCTTCCAGTGAATACTAAACTGGAGTCCTGTAGACACGCTGAGGGTCTCAGGGGGAAGCCAGGGCTTTGGGCTGGATACCAACTCGGAATGAATGGAAATCTGCTGAGTGGGAAGCAATAGTGAGCAAGGCATCAAAGCCTCAGCTGCGCGGGCTGTGTGCTCCTGCTAATTAAGAGTCTGACACAAAGGTAAAAAGCAGCAATTTCCAACTGTTTTTTCAAGCTGAAAAGTCAGAGGAAAATTACTAAGTGCAAAGGGGGGAAACAGAAAATTTCACCACAATCCTTTTCCTTCACATCTTTTCTCACACACCAGAAAGATATGCAAGACAATTAACTTACTTTTCTACCAAGTATGTCTGTACACATCCTTTTCAAGGATATTACAACAAAAAACTGTTGAAACAAAACTCTACAAACATTGAGTGACTAGGATGAGGTAGAGCAATTCCCAGCATTCTTTTCAGTTCTGTCATATTTCAAAAAATTAGCTAGACATCTGGTTATGTTTCCTCAGAAGGTGAAATAGCAAGTGCTGAGGTACCTGAGTTAAATACACTGAGGCAGGTCTCAGAACTCAAATTAATTTACTACTTGCACATGGAGACTGAGATTAGGCCAGCATCTGTGCAAATACTATCTTGTTCAGAAGAAATTCATCACAGAACAAACCACCTTATCGCAACAAGTTTCCTCAGCTTTCCTCTAACTTTGCAGTAGATTCCCTCAGATGCAGATCCCAGCTCCCCAAATGCTGGTGTCCCTGGAGGTACAACCCTGCCTTACCTGATACCCACCCGCTGCCAGCATCTGTCTTTGCATGCACAGGTATATTTGCATGCTTAGTGTATACCAGCAAAGAGCTTCCCCTTAGTTTCTAGTTGCAGAAGGCATTGCACAAAATAATTTATTTTTTCTTATTTTATAACACAAAACACATCAATTGAGCATTTTGTGATAAATACCTGGGGGAAGGTATTGTTTAAATCCCCAAGTCCTGAAATGAAACACATCAGCTTGTAGGAATTGCCCAAGACTGGAGGCACACAGGAGCCTTTGTCAAAGTGGGAGGAGCCTGTCCCTTGTGTAACATTCCCTGCTTTCCATCCAGCCTCCACTCCTTCCCCCAGGCTGGCCACAGCTGAGGTCCCACTGGCCCTGCTTCTCCAGCCATCCAGTTCCAGATGGGGTCGCTCAGACTACATTGATCTGCACCAGGTACTGAACAGCTGTGAGAGATTCTTAAGCTTTTTAAAAATTCAAATATTTATATTTATTTTATTAATATTTTATTTGCATTTACAGAAAAAAATATTAAATAGGCTATAGTGCACATGTGGAAAATCACTGTTCTTGGTRATTATGCATTAAACAAAGGCTGTAGGGTGACCACAGGCTACAACCAATTCCTGCAAGATGTCAAAACTGGAATCTTCAATCTAGGCAAACTGTCACTAGCAAAGGTCAAGTGTTGCCAAGGTGCAAGACCCCAAATAACCCAGTTGATGAGGTTTTGAAAACATTTTATGGTTGTTCATATACACTGAGTTAGACTCACAGGAGAAGTGCTGATAAGATATTCTCAAGAGATCAAAGCATCAAAGCAACAAAGAAGAGCTTTAATGGCAACTTCAGGAACTGAGGAACTTTGGCAAAAGGTTTAGTGCAACATTCAATCAATACAAAGCCCTTCTCAAAGAATTAACTGGGACCATTCAACTTAGCAAACTTTAAGCCCACTCGATTCTAAATTACTCAAAAATTCCAAGAGGGAATTAGGAGAAAAAGAGAAAAGGAAGAAGTATAGAAAAAGACATATATAGCTACTATCTCCTGGATTCCATTGGTGTTCCGATAGAAATTCCAAGGAGAAGTAGGATCAAGACATATGAGTGCTTCATGCCCTGTGGCTTTAAAATACCCCTTGGCCYGTCCCACATATGGGGCTTGTGGTCATTTGGCCACTCAGGAGCTGTATTAGAGGGCTCCAGGGGTTGGGTGTGGGGTGTTGCGTTTAGCGTGCCACGGATTGGCAGCCACTGCCAGAGTGGGGTGTACAGGGCACTGCACTGCCTCACCAGGGCAAGGCCTGACCTGCCCCTGCCCCTGCCCCTGCCCCTGCCCCTGCACACATGCATCCCAAAATGTCTTGAGACATCAATCTTTCCAGTCTCACACAAGGCCACCAGTCACCCATTTCCTCAAGTGCCCCATCTACACATCTTTTAAATATCTTCAAGAATGGTGACTGTCCCACTACCCCAGGCAGCCAGTGCAAGTGCCTGACCATCCTTTTGGTGAAGGAATTTTTCTTGATACCCAACCTACACCTCCCCTTGAGGCCAATTCCTCTTGTTCTATCTCCTTTTACTTGAAAAGAGACAGACCTCACATGCCTACAAACTCCTTACATCAAAAAGTACCTGGAAAGTAGCTGGCTTCAGGATTCCTTTCAGCATCAGTTGGATCTCAGCCATGCAGAAAGAGCTCTGGGAGTGACAGATCAGGCTGTCCATATGGAGAGACAGCCAAGAAGGAAGTAATTTGGAAAGACAAAAATTGCATCCCTGATGTTGCACTGTTGTTTACTTGAAACAGCATGGGATATGAAGGTAAAGGGCAAATGTAAATATTCAGTTTTCTCTGAAACTTGAAAGAAATAAAAGATCTGTCTTGGCTGAAAATCAGTATTTACAGGTCCCTAAGAAATCATGGGGATAAGTGGTTACACATTTTTATATGTATGACTCAAATATACAAGAATGGGGATGAGAGGAGGGACCATGTCTGTGCCTAGGCAGATGAGCACAGAATTGCAAATCCCCAGTTCAAAWAGCAGACATTTTCTTTCACAGCTGAAAACCAGGACCTCAGAGGAACAGAGACATTGTAAACTCCAAAAAACTAGAATATTTGCCAGAGCAGGCAGGAATTCTCTTTCCTCAGAAGATAAATCATTCAAATGTATCAAACTAGGAGAGAACACTTTAAGATGTAACAAGTGTTGGTGGACATCCTTTAKTTGAGGAGGTGAATATTTTTCAGAGTATTTCCTTTAGAGATAAGCTGTCTGAGCTCTGACTGTGATGGTGAAATGCACAGTTGTAGCTGTGTGGGTATCTAAGTCAGCATCCTGGGTAAGAGATGCTAAAAGAGAACCAAAAGTACTTCAGGGATGTACTGATGCTCTGCCTGTAAACTTGCCTGCAGTAAATTCAGAGCTTGGTTCTGACACAAAGGTTCACCTCAGTACATTAGCATCAGTCTAGCAGATGGYCTGGGAGTATTTTGTTTCGTTGTTATTGTGAATTGAACTATACGACATCTGTGCAGGATGGAGCAGACTTTGCTGCAGAGTGGACATAAACAGGCTTTGAAGTTCAGATGTGGCACCTGCCCTGAATAACCAACCAAAACCAGATTGTACCTGATACCTTGCTACARCTACAGCAATTCCACACAAAAGCAAGCTTAGGAAGGGCAGTTGTTTATCAGTATCTATGCAAACAATCATAGGAAATTCCATCATCCCTATGGAAACCACAAGGTCTGTGACCGTTCTGCCAGCAGTCAGTGCACTAAAGTCATTCACCAAATTAAAACAAAGACTAAATTTTAGCATAAAGCTCACCACTATAACATATGTATATATGTAATGTAAATTAAGTGGGATTGGGAATGACCGAGAAAATAACATAATAGTGTGATCTACAAACTGAAACCTCCTTCCCATGAGACCAATGGGACAAAATAAGGTTTGTTCTACACTGGGTTTCACAAAAATAAATAATTTCAGGTAGCTCCCAAGCTGTTAAAACCACTGGCATTTCCARTAAATGTTTTCAGGACTTATGAAATCCTGAAATCTTAATGGGAGCCAAATCCAAACTTCCTCTGACTAAAGGAAAACAGCATTCTTTTTGGGAAAAAAAGATTGAGAAAAAAATTCTGTTTCTTAAGCCAGTTTTCATCTAGATTCAGCTGCATTCCTACATGGCAGAACTATGTAGAGCTATAAAGATATGATGTGACAAATACACTGTTAGGACATTCAAAAATCTTGACAAATCTGGAGATTTCTTCATTTTGCAGAGGATCACCACTTTTGGGGAATACTTGCAGCATCTGTGTAATATGAGTCTCTCAGCAGTACCAGTAAGTATTTCCATCTGTAATTCCATCTTAACTTCATTTTTGTGAGAGAATTCACATTAAGGTAGCAGCAGATGAAGAATGCTTCCAATGAAAGGGATATATGCTATTCCTCTTGTGCTAGCTGGTGGACTGACTTACTACTGTTAAAATTATATAACAACTTTTTATCTTGCTGCTGAAGTGCTCCTCAAATCACATTATTGGTAGCAGATCTCTTCAAATTCTGTTCAATACACCAATCCAGACAGTGTCTGCAGTTAATAACTTGATTAAAAATACTCCATTTCAAGATGCACCAATGGAAGTGTGGAGACAGCTCTGAGACACATTGTGGCACTACTTCCACTGCTGACAATGCACTAATGTGTAAGATAACCTCAACTAAAGCAAACTCAACTCAGCATCTTCAGATCAGAATGTCTGCACTACTTTAAATTTRCTCATTAGAGGGTATCTTCAAGACTGAGCATCAACTTTTTGTAATACATCACCTTTAAAGTGCAAGTTCTAGACCATGTTGGATGAGGCTTGCAGCAACCTGTCTAGTGAAAGGTGTCCCAGCCCATGACAGGGGTAGGAACAAGATGGTCTTTAAGGTCCCTTCCAATCCAAATCATATAGAATATGATTCTGTGGGTTGAACAAGCCATGCTTATCCCTCAGGCACAGAAGTGCTGACAGGGAAGCAGCCTCCCTGCTGTGTTACCAGGGCCAAACCCTGAGCTTCAGGCAGGARCAGGTCACCACATGCTTCAGGGAGCCATGCCAATATCACAATGCACACAGAGGTCAGTTGAATGTTCCCACACCTCGTGCACAGTCCCCAAACAGATATGGACAAAAGGATCAAAACTCGTCTCGTCTCTTCATCCAGAAGGTATTTCCAGGAGTCCAAGAAGTTTAGCCATACTTCGATTAGTGCAAGTAATTCTGCTACTTGTTACAGGAGACTCATTTTGACCCACGGACTGCATGGACACTAAGACAGGGCATTTATCTTCTTTGGGCAAACCAGATATCTACCGCAACAACACAGGGCTCCCAGCTGCTGTCTGACCTGTTTGGATTTCTTGCAGGGGAGTCAGTGTTTTACTTATATACTGGAAAATGGGTGATTGATTAACATTTCATAGATCCCTCCTCAGTAAAACCCTGCTGCTAAACTGCACAGAGTGAGAATTTTTTCATCTTTGCAGAGGAGCGGGGTGTCACTGGGGTGCCTCTCAGTGAAAGAAAAGCTACACAAACTTCTGTCATACCATGGAGCCCACATTAACTAACTAGACAACTACAGATTGGCAGTTTTTGAATGAAGATAATGAGTAGCTTCTGAGAAGTTACATGCAGATCAGTAAATTCCCATTAGTTCTTGGTTTTTTTTCAGATTCCCTCCAGTTGCCTTCCGCAGCAGACTTATTCCTTGGTTTAGATTTCATTCTTCCCAAAGCAACAACAGCAAAAAAACTAATAGCCAATTTACATGAAACAAATCTTCTGCAATCCTCTCTCATGAAGACTGCCAGCAAGATTTCATTATTTCAGTGGGAAATGCCCTGGAATAAAGCAACCCTGAGGAACTCAGAGGATTCAGGCTGGCTCAGGGGTGGGCAGAGGGCTCTGGAGGGCTCCAGGGCAGAGGAGCACCTGCCGGTGCTGCTCTGACTGTACCTTTACCCTCCCCAATTTACAGAAGCCCCTGGACACAGCAAGCCACCCACCAGCAGAGCCACAAATTGCAAGTAAGTTTGCGTATGAACAGTGGCATAGCTTAGGTTTAGATGGCATATGTCAGGTTTAAGCTAAAGCTGCAAACCCTAATTTGACAAACATAGAACAGCATTATCCGTGAAGCCATTTTCCCCTATGACATTCAGACTATGGTACCATTTCAAAACCTAAAATACATACTGTTTTCTCTTTAACAAGTCTAAATGAGAAAGACTAATACTGCCCTGACCTCTCACATGAAAAAATAAAAAACCCTCCAACTGCACTGAACAATATCAGAGAGAAAAAATAGGAATGAAGATTCACTGCATCCGATCTTCGTGGAGTCACTGACTTCACTTCTGCAAGATATGGAAGTAAAAAGACACAAAGTTATTCGTCCCGGCTGTGGGTATTTAAATCTAAGACTCACCTGATCTCTTACAATAAATTGTCTACTGGTGTGCACTGACCTTTCCCAGACTTCTAATATGGGCCTGGCAAGCTAAATAAAACAGTGTCCTGAAATGACTAGGCATTGTTGCTAATGACTTGGGAAGAGATGGAAAAAATAGGAGTAAAAAGAAAATAAATCCCTGTTGTATCAGGATCAGCCCTACTGTACTGTGGGAACTGACAGTGGTCAGAAAACTGGTTTTTAGGCTCCAGGCAGTGGCTTGGGCCTGTGTGAAAGCCAAGTACAGAACTCTCTCACACTGGACTGGGAAATCATAAGGAGGAATCAWAACAATCTTTGGAAAATAAAAGACCGTTAGCAGCTGATGTTTTTCTAACTTGTTGTTTACTTGTAAGAAATGGTCAAGAAGTGTTGCTCTAAATGACCAATCGTATTGACTGTACCAAAATACTGTATAAAAGAGTCTGTCTTTCAATAAATCTTTGCTATAATGCCCTCCGAAGAACTGAAGTTTTATGTATTGTTATTTGAGCCATTCCAAATCATAATGATACTCTACTAGGCTAAATTCTGAGGAAAGTCACAGTGACAATTTCATAAAATACTGAAATTTGAGATAGTGCTACACAAAAATTGAGCATATTCTCTATTTTTTGGGCACAAATCATTAAAACTCACTCTAAATATACATTACTGGAACAAAATTATTTCCGAGCCTCCTGATTATTTTTCTCCTTGCTGCCATTGACCTGAAGACTCAGATTCCAAATTGAAATTTAAATTATGTTTTGTCACTTACTGAAGATGTACCTAAATGCATGTATAGCCATTGTTCTAGAAACTGGATATAGAGAAACACACGTATACATCCAGCTGCAGGCTCACCCTTGTAGGCAGAGCTCTGCCTCAAATGCTCACAGTTCCAGACAGGTCAGCTGTGTGGCTGTGTGTTCCCAGGGCTGCSCAACGTCCACACCGGAAGTCAGCTCCTAACCCAAAAGGCCAGAAGGAGCTGTCTTCAAGTTCAAGTTAAAGTAGAAGTTTAACCTGACTAGTCAGGRGTCTGAACAATGAACAGATCCCAGAGGCACTTCTTCCAGCATTGAGCTGATATCAAAGAAGGGCTTGTGCCTGGGCTAAGCCTGGCCTGTGCTGGCATTTTCCATTTGAAATAAGAGCCAAGTTGAAAGGGGCTCTGCTACTCATCTCTGACACACAAGTCAGCTTCATGGGATAGATATTACAAAGCTACAACTTGATTCATTTTGCAGCTGCGGGAAAAAATTTAATCAAATGAAAAGTMTGCCTGATAATATGATTTCTTTTTACCGTWGCAAATACACAAACCTTTCTTGGCAGCAAATCCATGCTTCTAAGAGAACTGCGGCACTGTAAATCCAAAACACCAGGACTTGTGTTCTGGTTGTTATAGAGCCATTCAAAAGCAATTTCCCCGTTGTTTCTTTATTACAAATATTTATTACAACTATTTTTCATACCCTCCTGTCACAGGCAAAAAAGCTGTGCCTAGCATTTAAATTATAGCATTCAACAATCTTGTTTTTGCAAATTGATACTTAATATATTAACGAGCATGGATTAGCTTAAGACAAGTATTCATATATGATAATGACTGGTCCAGACAGCAGCAAAGGAGATCAGTGGCAGCATATACATTTGGAATTGTTCCACCAGTAGACCCAGTTCAACATTAGTAACATTCTTAAAGGTATGACATATATAAAATATACTGTACCATGCCATAGATAAACCTGAGAAGGCCCTTGCTGCTCTGGTGATGAGCAACAAATCTCTCCACTGGATGACTAAATGATGTTAGATTCATGGCCTACAAGTATAGAGGACTAACTATTGCTGAGAAAAGCTGTTTTCCACAAAGAGCTTATRTGCCGTGACTCTGCAAGATGCTCAACACACCTCAGAAGCTGGGAATGGAAGGGGTCCAGCTCTAGAAAACAAACTCTATAAGCAAGCAAAACATTACAAGCAGCACAGTTGAAACAATTTTAGATGAATTCTACTTGTGGATATTTCTGTGCCAGGAGCACAGAAATATCCACAAGTATTTCACATGCAACAATACCAAATCTTTCCTCCTTCACTAATCAGCATCCAAATATCTGACACTAGCTTTATCTTGGGCTTAATCTAGAGAATGAGGTCTAATGCTAGCTTAAGTCCATATTGCCAGTGTTCAGTGTGGCTCAGTTGCACCCTGTGTCCAAGCTCAGACAGCAATGAAACTGAAATTCAACAAGTTCCAAAGCAGCGGAAGGAAGGAAAACCAGGCTGAGCTGTAGGGCATCACATGGGATGATGAGCATGATAAATAAAATAACTGAGAGGTTTGTTACAGCCAGGCTTTGCCTTTAGTCTCACAATCAGCTTTGCCCACAAATGTAAAAACACAGGAAATACTGAACTGAGGTGCAGAGGGTGAGCGCACACACACCATCAAAGAAAAATCTTACTTTTTTTCCTAATTTATTTGATCCTTGGCCTGTTTAAAGTTAATAAAGCATTGCTTCACCACAGTTGTCTTCCTGGAACACGGGGAGGCATCACAGGCTCATTACATTTTGGCTGATCTTGAGTGAGCAAAATTTCATCCAGCATTTCCTCTCCTTGTGACAGGTTTCTATCAAGATGGCGTCTGACCACCTTGCTAGGTGAGCATGATCACTAAGGCTGAGAACTCATCAAATCTGAGAAATGTCTGCTGCTTTTGTCAATAAATTGCTTCTTAAAGTCCTGCTGAATTTTTCAGTGACCTCTTGTTCCTCTGGTGCCTGAAAACACTTCAAGCTTTTAAACTTTTTCTTCAGTATTTTCTCCCTTCAGCTTTGTTTTGCAGCCTTCTCCTACACTGCCCTCAGTCTTGCTTTTTGATCTTCTGATTTTTTTTTGTAATTGCATCTGATATGCCTTCACTCACCTAAGCCTTCCCAAAGATCTTTTGGGAGGCTGAATTTGAAGGATTGCCAGGCAGAAACACATCACTTTCCAGTGAATACAGCCTTGACCAGCAGTAAAGCTGTAACAGCCCGTATTTTCCAGCCTGATTKCATGTGTAGTTAAATATTCACTCTCACATTCTGTTTAATGATGGTGACTCCAAAGAATTCAGAGTTATTTTGGTTCTAATATTTTCTAATTGATTCCCTTGGGAGATGGAAAGACTTGAACTAGTTGTTATATCACAGTTTCATCACTATTTTGAGGTAGATAATATGCAGCTTCAGATGTACCAGAGTTTTTCACTATAGATAATATGCAGCTTCAGATGTACCAGAGATGTTCACTATAATTAATACTTCCTTTTAATTTTTTCTGCCACTAATATAACTTTCCCACACCCTAGTTAAGTGCTGTAGCCTGTATTTATTCTATCACTGATGAGTTATTGAAAAAAACACTACAGCAGACCAATGTAACTTGTCTTTTCTATAGCATTAGAACTTACTGCTGAATTCCAAAGTATCTGTGTTTGTTTTTTATAAGTTAAAGACCTTTCCAGGTCCAGGAATGCTAGGATTAGCACATCCAATAGAGCAACATTGCTACTGCACAAGGGCTGTTAGCTTCACTTACATGTTTTTAAAGCTGTTACTTGCTTTCTCTCCAACTTCCCTTAAAATAAAGCAACCCTCTCTTGGGTTACTGCTCATATCACTTATCCAGCCCAAGCTGAAAGTCTAAACAAGCAAATCACAGACAGGATCTTGCTTTCTTCACTGCACAAATGACAAAAAGCATGTTTACAGAAACCAAGCTCGCATTTATCTCTGTGATAATCTGTTGTAAAGTAAGAAACACTTCATCCAACCTCATGATACTATTCTTCTAGACTAGACAGGTTGTCTCTTCTATGCTTTTGTCTTTATGGCATCAGCTTCCATCCAGGTAAGAATCCCTTTAGCTTATTAAATATTAACAGATATAAAAAAATAGTTCAGCTTCTTGGGGACCCAGCTGAACCAGAAGTTCAGGTGAAGGGACTGGAACAGCCATCATTAGAAGCACATAGCCAGCAGGCCTTTGACTTTCTGAGACCCATAGATCATGCTCTACTTTAGGTTCAGTTCTGTGGGAGCATTTTGTACAAAACTGTGAGATACTTAGGACTCTGGATATCAGTTTGCTTTTAACCTTTCAATCTTAATGTTCTAACTTTTTAATCTATTTTCAGACGGTAAAGACAGTCCCAGCATCTGTCACTTTCATAGTAAAAGACCTATTAAAAGGAAGACAGGAGCAGCCCCTGCATATGCCAAATGCTGACAGAAGCCCTTGTGCTGGTGGCATAAGGATGCAACACAAACAGGTACACTAAGACTATACCAGCCAGCCTTCCTGGGGTTCTTGGATCCCACTGGTGTCTTCTCAGGCATGATTAGGCAGAAAGCAGCCTAGGCCTGTATTTTCAACTGATGCATCAGGAACCCAATATTCACCAAGGGTCTTGGTTCTAGAATCCAGTTGAAAATTCCTGAAAAGCAAATTTGAAGGTGTTCATTCATATCAAAGAGTAACAAATATTTCAGACTAATAGGAGCTGAGAAATAACAAAGCCTAACACTGGTGCAGTGCAGTTCTGGCACATTATCAACCTCCAAAACAAGGAAAGCTGCATATCCATCCATCCATCCAGCCAGCCATCACTGAATTATCCCTGGAAAAAAAACCAAAAAACAACACAACACCAAAACATCAGACCTACAAAAAAAATTGTCTCCCTGAGTAACTGCTAACAGATCATCTTCAGGGCTTGCAAAACAAGGTAGAAGCAAACTGCAAAGCCAACAGGGTATGACAAACAACTAACTAATCACATCTCAGAGCAAAGCCTAAGCAAAGAAATCTGGCAATTCATCAGTTCTGAGAATGCTGGTACCCAAAAAGGTGGGCAATGCAAATTTATCCTCTAATTACATTAGAGATTTTGGACAGTACAATTAGCTTGAGTGTAGGGCATGCTTTTGTGGGTGAGATATCAACAGAAACCACCTCACAGTCTTAGACAAGGACTCTGAAATGTGCTGTGTTCTTCCTCGCTGAAATTACTTCATCTCATTCTTCTCAGGAGAGCAGAATTCATCAGTAAAACATACCACTTTGTCCCAGCTAAAGCTGGGACATTTCTCAAAGTCAGTTATATTTGCATAAAACAGTTTGTGAATTTACCTAGCATTGTGAAAAAATTCACCCAAGATACTGCAATATGTCACTAATGTCCTATTAATAATTATCCTGACATGGTCACTTTCTTTTATTTCTTAAAATTAGTCCATGCTGGTACAAGGTAAGTGCCATGCAAGTACAGAAACAGTGGAACAGCATAGGATATTGCCAAGTCCGATACATTTATCTCAGAATAACTCTTGATAGAAATCAAAACACTTTAGAACCAGAATGACAATGACAAAAGATACAGCATTTATATTTGATATGGTAACTCAGCATAACATTTAGAAGAACTCACACTACTTAGCCCACAGCTTAGCTGCAAACCGTAGGCACAGCTCTTCTAAAGACATTTCTGTCCTTCATCCCTTCACCCGAAATTCTGCTCTCCTTTCTGGCCATGGCTATTCCTGCAGCAAGGCTCTGCAAGGCACTGCCCAGTTGCAGTGGTCTAACATGAGTGCACTGCACAAGGACAGCCTTGGGCCCCRGTCCAGCTGGAATATTATTTTTATATACCTTCTTCTCTGCAATAACCAAAATGTCAGCTCAAAATTGCATGGCAGAATTTCAATTAATTTTTAGTCCTGTGGAAGATGATTGTGGCTTTTTAGAAGTTTACTTGATAGCAAAACAGCCTAGAAAGATCAAATGTAATTAAAATCTTGTGGTTATTAAAAGTTTAATCACCAGCAGTCAGTGAAGGAAGCGGCAAATAACATGTTCACTGCTGTGAGAGAAACAACTCAACTGCTCCTGGCACACAGAGCTGGCCTCGGGTTTGGTAATATCTGTACTTTACAAGTTACATATTATGGCTATAAGCACATGGAGATATCACCAGCTATCAAAAGTACACCATAAAGCACAAGAAACAAACTATGTCTAACTTCTAACATTTATTTATGCATTTCCAGAGAATTCTTCATCAGATGTTYGTGCTCTAAACAAAGTTTTCAGCTTGCATAGAAATTACCATAACTGATGCTGCTCCAAATAGGGGTTTGCAACCAGACAGCAACAGACCGTGTACAAGTTACACGGGCATGACGTATCTCTCTAGTTCCTCTTTTGTAATATAGATTGAAAGGTGACTGCCTCATTATTGTTTTCAAAGTCATGTAGAAGCATTTCTAGTAAAGTGTAGCTCAATTGAGACAGAAATAAAACATTTGTTATGTTTTTTCCATTTTTAAAAAGAAAGGAAAACACAATAAATCATCGCACCATGTATGCCTCAGTAGACAAAAAACAAGCACCATGTGCAGTACATGAGTGAAACATGTCAGACTGTTGACATTATAAAATACATTTATATGCAAACCATTATAAAATACAGATTTCATTCCCTCCTCCACCCTCGATTTTTATGTGAGCTTGCAAGCACTGCCTTGCAATATTAGTTAATGACCTGTTCAGAAAAGGGTATTTTCAGGAACAGCTCCCAGAATTACAGTGGATTTTCATGRTTGTAACACACAGAAATAGTGTACTCAAACTGCAGTGAGACATCCAGTGACAGCATTTCTATCTCCAAGCTTTCTCCTTTCTCTTCAGTGTTATATGTGATAACTTTCCTTCAGAAATACTTTATTTTTTCCTAAAACAAAACATTTCTTAGAAGATACTCCTCTTGTTTTTCTCATGGTTAGTGGTAACTTAAATTTCTCTCTCTTCATTGGGGTTCCTATGCCTTCAATTTAAAACCGCCTGCAAATTTCATTAATGCCCTGTATAACACGTCTTCTCAATCAGCAACGGACTTGAATTAATTCCTGCAATTGATTCTGGCAGCTCTCCACCATGCAACCTCATCTTCCCATGTTATTGGGCTCCCTTTGTGTCACATCTTTCARCCAGCCAGCCATACCACCATCGTCGTACTTTAGGCCAACTATGACTTCTATTGGAAATCTGAATCAGGAAGTATCAACTGAATTATTATAATCCAAATCTATCGCATTAGATGTGTTCTCTTAATTCACTGATGCATTTGTAATAATAATTGAGTAGAAGTTAATTGGTCAAGATCATTTTTAGATTAAACCTTGAGACAAAGCACTGGAGAGAATGTTGAGAATGTTAAAGAAGTGTCTGAAGAGAGCAAATATTTTTTTAAAATGTAGTATAATCCAGCTAAACTACTTCAACACCAATCACATATTCAGCTATGCTAGACTAATTATCATTTAAAATAAAGAAATAAGAGGGAGACAAATGTTGTTCATCAGACCACTGTGTGGAGATTCAAGATGGATCGGGGGAAACTGTTCCTCTGGTTCAAGCAGTGGGCATGGCAGCCAGTGCAGAAGCTACTGAACAGGCTTTGGTGATGTAAAGTCCAGAGCAAGTAACCTCCCAATTCATTACTTGTACATAAATGCAGTATCTGGAGCCTTTTGTCTAAAGAAATCACTGTTTGACCCTGAACACCCCAATTAATTTCTTCGGGGCTCATTTGCATCCCAGCTGTTTTGCATGTCACAGGTTGTGATGCTTAATAATGGAGCTGATTCTCRTGCATGACACTCAGGCTCTGAGTACACCAGGCAAACGAGGCATACATGCAGTGAGTAAAGCCAACTTTGGCCTGGCCCAGCACAAACACACACCAAACTGAGGTCTGACAATTCAGCTGTATTTGCACACCTTGCACTAAACACCATTTCTGCTAGAAAGGCGCAGCCACAGACCTCTTACGTGAGCTGCACTGATGGTGCAGCACAGAGGTGTTGGCCAGCATCTGTGTTAGCTGTCAAGTCCCAAGCTTTTCTTGAACAGTGGACTTCACCTAATCTCATGATGCTGCAGTTGATTTCCAGCAAATGCCCCATGACCACAAGTGTTAAGACACTTATAGCAGTTCCTTATGATTATCCACATTTCACAAACAACCTAAATCGTTTAACAGAAAATTTCCAAAACATGGGAATTCCCATAATATGATCACAAATCACCAAAGCAGCAGTATTGTGAGACTCCAAGCTCAAAGACACTGCAAAGGGAAACTTACTTTTGCGCCATACAGAAGACCTTACTAACTATGAACTCCTTCAAGTTCTGCATTGCCCTATTGTGCAACAAGCATTTAATAAATGTTATTTTACAATTCCCTGCTTATTTTGAGCACTTAAAAAAGCACATCTTGCTCTAATGTGTTCACTTAGAGCTAGCGCTTTAGGAAAGTGCTAGAAATACTGAGTAGCAAACATCAAACAATATCTAAAGATAAGTAGTATCCAGGCTGTTAAAATATGCTAACAAATACTTTTTCATTARTTTCCACAGAAGCTTGACTTAGGGTTTGATATACATCAGTATGCATCCTGCACTGGTATAAGGAAAGTCTAAAAACCATCAGAATTCAGGGAAGACATATAGCCAGCTGCTCATATTAATCAGTTATGACCTGACTCAGATGTAATCCAGGCTTTTATTATTTACTATGACATATGCTTAATCAATTTTTTCCTAACGTTTCTGCCTGATTTGTAGGGACTCTAACAAGGCTATTAAACACAAGCCATTACATTTATTTTTACTTGATTGTCTTACTTAAGAATTCTATTTGGATTAATACAAAGAAATCTATTGCCTTGCAGCTCTGAACAGTTTATGGGAAATGACTGGATATAAGAAGACTTCTTTTTGAAGTGCTGTATTTGGATAGAGACAACTCGAGCAGGGCCTGTTGGGCAAGCTTCACRTTTCACAACCATCAGATACCAGAGCTAATTACTAATAGCCCCTCAAAGACCCTTAGTTACTAGAACTACATGAACAATTGCTTGTAAAAGAAGGTAGACTGGATCGAGAAAGAAAGAAGGGTTTTGCTTTTGCTTTGCACCTGTCACTGTTACAACAGGAATAAATAATTGATGTAAAAAATACCTTTTGGAAATGTGTAGAACAATTTATTCTGTCACTCTACGAAAGATATATCTGTCTTGAAGYTCACATTATTTACTCACTCTATGAGTGTTGGAAGAAGCAACTATTCAATGGCATGTCATCCCATTCACCTCAATTTCACCTCAACAGCTGCCCAGCTTCTTCATTCAGGAGCTAATTTTCAAGATCAGAATTTTCTGAGATCAAGATTTCCTTACAGGCAAAACAGGCACATTATGTGTTTACCAAGTATAAAAGAAGTTAGCAGGAATTAAAGTTAGAACATGAAGAGTATTACGTAAGCTGAAAGTTTGGCATCCTATTACTGAGAAAACTTCAGAAAATCTAGAAAGAAGACTAAGAGAAAAACAGGCAGTGAACAGCAGGCTAACAGGAAACGAAGCATGCTTGAACATAAAGCTGTACAATACACAACTATACCTTTTTCATTAGATTGATGCCTTATCAGCCCTAAAATGACAAGTCAAACAAGATTAAAATGATAAAATGATAAAAAATTATARAAAATGATAAAATTATAAAAAGCAGTTGCCACTTACTGAAGGTCCTCCAGGTGCACTTATGGCAGAATGCACATTAGCATAATTGACAAGAGTCCCCAATTAAAAGTACATTTAATGGAGCAATTCCCCTTCTTAGTTTGGCCCCCTACTGAAGCCTCCCCCTTGCTTATTTCCCCACCTTGTTTATGTCTAAATACATGGGAAATTGAAATAGTTCACTGAAGAAGCAAGATTAGAACAGGATTCCAGCAATGTGTTTGTCTAACAGTGCAGAAATACTGGAGTTAACTAAGAAATTATGCAATAATAGTCTACAGAGCCACACAAATATGAAAAATACATAAAATGCAAAAAACTTTTTGTATCAAGACTAGTTAAATAAGCCCATGATTACTGCCAAATGAAAAATTTCCAGCATTGCAGTACATGTGTACACGTACTGCAGTGCAATGTATTTCCTCTTGTTTCTCCTCTTGCAATTCCCACAGCAACAATGAAGCAGAAAAGATTTATAGATTTTATCTGGCTTCACATGCACACACATATGTCCACACCTCCACTTCACCCAAGATAGATGAGCAATATATTTTGTTTGAGAGACCAAGTCACATTACATGAAGAATGGTAAGACAGATAAATCTAAGTCTGATGTTTGGCACATAAGACAGACAAGCTAAAAGGGAAAAAATCAGCTTTAGTTACAGGARGGCTTTGAATGGCCTGAGTTGAGACCACACACATAGATAACCCCACCACAAAAGCAAGCATGTGCCTTCTCATGTCCCCACTGGCCTGGCTGCATGCAAAAGAATGCATGGATCTTACCTACAAACCATCAACCTGTTTCCTGTATAGAAAAACAATATGATGCTAAAGAATATGGTAGTTTATCTTCTCTCAGCTGCACCAGCTTACAGGAATCCAGAACTCCTTCTCCAGTGTGCATTCACTGAGTTTTAAATCAAAACCTCTCCCTGCCCCCAAAACTAGCTAGCTGCCAAAGAGTAGGGAAAAAAGCTTCATGAAATATAAAAGGAGCTCTTCAAAACCATTTTTAAAGGGAAAAACTGCTGAAGTCCATTCAGAAGGCAGAAGCCTTATCTCCAAAACAGTGACCATCAGACGCAAGTGCACAGCTAATTATTCAGAGATAAAACCTCATCTCCAGATGGATGCTGACCACTTAACACAGCTCCTAGCATACTGTTCATCAAACATATGGCTCCAGTGACCTCAATTACTATGGCTCTCATATAAGTTACTTCTGAGAAACTATTCCAAAGTTCTGGTGGAGCTGTGAACAAAGGGTTGGAATAATGGAAGTTCAGATTTATATAATCCTTTGAATGGCCAAAGTGACCTTACAAAGTCAGGAAAGTAATTTCAGAACACACCAAAATGTTCATGCAAAGGTTTGAGCATCTCTGCAACTCTTGCGTCAACACAAGCAGTTCTATTTGTTTCAGGCAATAAAAATGTGACATAACCAGACAAAAATACTTGATATACTTTTTGATGCAAGTAAACTTATTAGAATTTTTCTTCAGAAAAATCCAATTCTTTATGGCCAGATCCTTTTGTCTGGAGTATGCGYTTTTAAATAAATGAATAGTAAATTACATAAATAGATAATCTGTTGCTGAAACACAGTCATCTCTTAAAAAAAACCAACTTTTTTCTTCACTTGATTTACAAAACCATAAAAGAACTCTGTATACACAGATATTTATAAGTGAATGCTCATACAACATTAACAGTTTTACTAAACTTTACGTAAGTTGCACAAATAGACTGAAAAACAGTTTGGCCATGTGACATAATACCAGTAACACTGCCATATCTGCAATTCAATTTTATTTTCCCAGGTTTCCTACCTGCACTTACTGACCAGGGCAGATTCTTGCCAAGTCCCTAGCACACTGCAGTAAGACATGCAGGATCCAACAACTTTAAGGCAAACTAGAACGTGTACCTTCATTTCTCTGCTGTGTAGATTTCTGGCATATGAAATCGACTCAACTACCACGCCCCTACAGCGGGGGTTCCAGCCCCTTGTACTGCCATTGTTTATGAACTCACAGGCATGCTCATTTCAGGGTTTTTCTGACCCTCTGGCACTTTTGCATAGAGGTCTTGACATTCAGTGCACAAAGTGGCTCAAACTTTTTGGCAGCTGGAGACAAAACCTGCTTTTAATTCCCTACACCATGCCCTCAAGCTTCGTTTGTCCCCATTTTCTTGCAGCAAGTTAGCATCACCACCTCTCTCATGCCAACCTTTGCGCATCCACCCCCATTTACTTGCTGGTGTGAGAAGCAGTGAGGAACAATAAAGAAACACGTGCCTATTCCAGCCTTTCCTTAATGACACACTGAGTAAATCTGCAGGGAGATTGCTGACAGCTTCGCGTGCTCAGGAGACACAGTGCACAACTGTGCCAGYCCCACCTGGTTCAACAGCCCCAGTGGTCCACACTGCAGGCCGCTTCATACACCAGCCAGGGGCCAGTTTTCACCATTCATCCAGCCCTAACTGGGCAAGCCTGGTGCTCTCTGCTGTTTGCGCATCTCCCTTTCTTTTATTTATTTTTTTCAGGAATGCACAGTGGGTTAGATCTTTAAGAGTCAGAAAAAGAAAAACTTAAACCAGCAATGGCACTGATGTCAAACAGTGCAACTTCACTTTTGTGAGGTCTATGGGTTTGAATCCAAGCTTCAAAAATTACTTACCACAGCTACAGAAGAGAACAGCACACAATCCCTTAAAATACATGTCATCTCAACAARCAGAGAGAGGAGAGAACATTACTGTTTACAAATCCCACTGTTTACATATCCACAGAGAGAGATCAGTCCTCTAAGTCTAGAAGAGCTGTGACAAACGTCACAGCCAGAAAGAACATGTGGGGAGAAAAATGAATATGCATAAAAAATAAGACAACTAAGACCTCTTAGGTTGCAGGGATATTCTGAATGAAAAACAGGATAAAAAGATTGCTTCTGTGTATTCTAGTTAAACAGTCACACTTTTCTTCCTGCAACTACTGTTTCCATGTTTCCTTGTATTTTAATTTTTAATAGGAATAAAATATTTAGAACGCTAGAATTTCAAAGAAAACAGAACCAACCCAGGACCGCATCCGTCACTATGTCCATGGGCATAGAATATGACCTTGTCAGTTATTGTATTAAACACCAGTAGTGTTACAGTAAAAGAAAACCTTAAATGTCCAGATGATTTTCATTTTTTCAGATCTGGTATTTAAACAGTTTGACTCCATCATTTCAAAACATCATTAAAAGACAATTTTGGGATTTTTCTTGCTAATTTGGAACTTCAAAAAGAATATAACAGCAGCAGTAAAATAAGGATTTTGATAACCAGTAAGAGTTTTGTGGTCATGCATGTATAATTTAAATTGTCAGACTTTTGGACTGTTTATGATATAAAACGTWGTCAGTCAAAAATAATTGTGTCCTTCAAGACATCTAAAAATTTGTTTTATTGCCTTTTTAATTTTGTCTCTTTTCATTCTCTGCAATATAATCATAGTTCAGTGACTTCATGTGCAAGGAGCAACAACAAAGCTTTTGCTGTAATGATGTACAACAAATGAGTCTCAATTCCTTAAACACCCTGTTACCTTATTGGTGCCTAATTTGAATAGATGGATTCCCAAAAATTTAAATCATATATACGATTTCTTCACAAAAATTACATAAAGAACTGAAAGCATCATAGCCCCTACACTTTCTGAAAAAGAAAGCAAAACCAATAAATTATTATAAGTTACCATATAAAAAGAGAGGATGTTTGCTGACAAAACTCTCAGTGTCCTCAGAGGAAAGAAGAAATAGCACTGAAGAACTACATGGTTTTTTCTGCCACATGATGCTATACTATGCACAAAAGCAACCTTTCCAGCTGGAGTAAGACAAAAGGAGTCATTATGAAAGACTCACAARACTGGATAAGATTGAAATTACAGCAGGGCATTATTATTCCCATTTAAGACTTGATCATGGTTAACAATAYACTGCACAGCGAGAGGAATCCAATCCCTAGACACAGACTTGCTGCACAAACCAGCAGATACATCAGCCAGATAGATGTGGCTGTGGGGCTTTGGTATTGGCTGAAGAATCAGCTTGAAAGCAATTTCTTAGTATCTGTATGGAAGAAAACACTTGTATAGGCACTTTTTCTTCCTATGATGAGAACAGTAATGAAATTCCCCTGCACTGCACCTCACATACTGCCCTTTGTCTTGAAGGACACATTCCTGCTAGATACCTTTGATCCTCCTTATGAAGGAGATTGTGATTCAAAGCATATCCCACAACTTGTATCCCAAGATAAAAGCCCACCTTCTACCATACACTTCAAAAGGCCCTCTGCAAGCTTCAGTTCTTAAGCATTTCTAGTATCCCAGGGACTTTTCAGAAGTGAGAGTGATCCTGCTCCCCGGACCGTCCTAAAGCAAATCTTTCAAAAGAGGGTCTGAACACACTCAGCATAGCCTGTAAATCCTGWCAAAGGTTTGAGGGGCAAGAGCCCAGTTCTAGAGCACAAGCAAATGCCATATAGCAAACTCCCTCAACTGTCTCAAAAGATTAAATGAGACAAATTGATATGTACCTGTTTTTCCTTTGAGACGATTTTCAATTTCAGTCAGTCCATTTTCATAATTTGGGTATCCAGTTTACATCCTCAATGGTAACTTGCATATAAAAACTGGGCAAACATATGTCATTCCATGTGATCAGGGCACACAAATGCAGTTTGTGCATATTAATTATATTTTTCTAGCTTCAGAAAATTGACATACTAAAGGGAAAATTATATATCTCTAGGCAAGTAAAGAGTCATCAGGAATAAATATTTTATAATGCAACTAGCTTTAAAAACAAGGGGATCTTACAAAGATTATCACATCAAAAAGAATCCATATCTGAACTAAGACCACTGTATTAAATTGAATACTAATACTCAATTCCTACCTTGGCACTACTTGAAAATTTGACCATGTCTTGATCTTGCCATTGCTCTCCTAAATCCACTGACAGCAAACGAGTTAACCTGGATTTCTACCCAAGGAATAGTAATTTTGACTCACACTTATGCCAGTTTTGTTGGAACACRTGCCTTCTAGAGGTCATCTCTCTCTCCCTAACATAATTAACTATTTCTTTTTTAGGGAAACAGTGTAAAATCCCACCAGTCTAAATTTCAAAAAATTCTTCTCCTGTTAGGAGAGGAAAAGACCTTACAATATTGACATAATTATTTCTCAGAGGTTCTATACAAATCCAAGGATTTCATTTATGAAAGGTGAGCTAATGTTTCTCTTGCAAAGCCACCACCCCAAATTTAATTTTGCAGAAGCAATTAAAGTCAAGAAGAAGTGAATTTCATTCTTCTCCTAAGAGACAGTGGCATTCTTTTAAAAATATGCACAGGCATTTGGATATTAAATGTGCACTAAAATAACACTCATTAATGGATACTAATTTGCAGTTTGCTTTCATTTTTCCTGTGGCTTTGGCATTCAGTCCTGTAGGGTCTGACTGCACGACTCATGCCAGAAGGAAAGCATTAGACACTGCACTGTGCAGAATCTATGAATGCTGTCCAGTTTCTCATCCTACAAACTCATCTATACCCTCAGTTTACGCAGCTTTACACAGAACATTCAAAGCTATAAACCAAATCTTGGGAGACTTTTGCACAAAATTCTTAGATTTATAAGTAAGCCTTTTTAACATTCCAGTTCCTGAAAAAAATTGATGATGATACACAAACTTCCAAGCAAAAGTCAAGCTGGCAAAATCATGGCCAGACTCACTGCCTAAGGGGCTTCACACTGATGGTAAAAGTASCTTAAAATTTACTGAAGTACAGTTGGAGCTGCACGGCAGCAGTGAGTTCAGGTTTGGTGCTATCGTCCCCCTTCAAAACTTGTATGGGGACTTCCAGCCATGTAGTCTAAGCCCTGGGCACAGTTAAATGACTTGCCATTGCATCTTTGAGAAAGCATTGCTGTTTCATTCAAATACATCTCAGTAACTTTGGGGTTATTTTCAGTTTTCTATAAATGCAGCTGTTTCTAAAAGGGCTGAATGCGCATGGTCCTTAATGCCAGTGGAAGCAGCTCAGACCCTCTGTGTTTCCAGTTACTGCTGAAGACCACCAGCACCCACTGTAAGCAAGTTCACAGGATAAAGACTAGAAAGAAGGACAAGAAATAAGGAATAGTTACTCTAATCCCAAAGTGTACTGACAAGATAATTAGTTGCAGACAGGGAAGGGCACCCCAAAACCTGAAGGGAATAAATGTACACAAGTCAGAGAAAAAAACGCTGATGTCTGCTTATTCATATTGGGGTTATGAAATGGTATTTTATCCAAGATTAACTTGCATAATTAAAATTAGATTTCTCATCACTCCCTTTCCATTTCTTTCCCCCATGGCAATGCTGTACCAGATCCTGACTCCRTTTTGGTGCTGAGACTGACTTGATTGGAAGAAAAATTTTCTTATGAAATCAGACAGTAACTGCCTATCTTTCTTTCTCGGTGAGTAAGCATTCAGAAGAGGTCAGATGTCAGTAACAATTTAAATATTACCTGCTCACTTAGATACCTCACCAGCAGACGTTCAGATATGTAAGGATGCATTTTGAGAGTACAATCACATAAATTTGTTTTCAAATGCCATATTAAATCTGATATTAAGGTACCAAAATGAGGATTCAAACACAAAAGCAGCTCTTTTCGCATGCATGAGTATCCAGTCAGGTATTATCCTAAAGTGTCCTTATATTAAAAAAAGGTAGATATTCTATACCTGATAACAAGTACAAAAACATAACTCGTTGGCTTCTTGGTCAGAGACATAAGGGAAAATATCTGATATAGAAGGTAGTTTTGAAAACTGAATTGATCATAAGAGAACCAGCAAAAAGAGGAGCTGTTCTCTTGTGTGTAAGATGACTTCTGTGAAAAATGCCCCTTTTTGCCCAACTSTAAATTAATGAAATTTCACTGGAAAGCTACACACTCACCAATACTGCCTGAATTGGTGTGAATTTTTGCAGCAGTGGCATCTCATGTGCAAGACTTTGTACGTGCACGAAGGTGCATGTACAGACATGCAGAAAACCTGTAAACTACTGAATATGTTTAAAACACTCTTGAGTTCCCTGGTTCAGTACATCTGCTTTAGGGGCCTAAATACAAAGAACATAAGAGCAGAGTCAAGCCATTTCACTGTGATTTCTGTAGTTCCACCGAGATTTCAAAGTCATTATTTAAAATTACCAATTTTCATTTAAGCCCCAAATTCTGCTAATAGCAGATTTACATAAAATTGCATTAACAGGTCTGAGTCCCACACAGTGAACACAGAATGAGAACCCTGGGGAAATTTGGTTCCCAGGCAAGAAAGTTAAACTGTGAAGCTGCACAAAGAAAATAACCAATCATTTGATCATGGAATAATATTTTCTCCCAACAAAAGTCTACTTAGAGAGTAGTGTACTGGAATGAGGAAGAGGATGGACCTACATTCCCTCAATTCCTACTTTGGCATGGCTCTTTTTTCTTTAGCTCATTGTCCGTGTGGAAATTCAGGGCACCAATAAGAAGAACCAAAAAAGATCCAAATTGTCCTGGGGATTTGCTTGTGTGCCGATTCTGAATTATTCCCTATTGTTTTCATCTTCAATGTTGCTTTTACAGTGTGCAGTTAAAGTTATTTACCTTCTCATTTTCGCTGCCATGCCTCATATATAAGCACATACCTTTGTATCTTCCATATCTATTTCCTACTGCCTTCTGTTCTAATTCCCTGTCCTCTACCACCCTGTGACACTATATACTTCTAATTTTTTTTTTTAGCAAATAAGCATTATAGAGTTGAATTATACTGCTCATAAAATCTTAGCATAGAAACCTGGTTGTAAAAGGCCACCCTGGACAATTCTACTTAGACTGTTTTCCTCTGTGCAAACCCATTCCCTTAAAAATTATTTCTATCAATCYTTTTTTTGCACCCCAGAAATATGTAATTTCTGGAAATATTATGAGAATAACTGCAAAACTATTTGTAATTATTACATWGTATACAGTATGAAAAAAGGAATATCTGCACTTGAAACCTACAGTTATCTATGGCAGCACCTGAGTCACTACAGCCTTTCCCTCCATGCATCACAATTGCCATAGCTTAAGGTTATATTAAAGTACCTAGCAAATATTAATAAGGCAAGAGAATGTTCAAAAAAAGACTTTGAGCATATCTGTTTTCTCCAAATGAAAGACAGGATGAACAATTTTGTGTTAAAAACATTTCCAGAAGTATAAGGAGCGTATGTTACTGTGCCTCCCCAGCCTCTTCACTGGACTGTTACCAGAGTACTTTCTACTGGTAATTTGTAATAATACATTATTTGATTTAGTTCCAAAGCTCTGAGAAGACTTATGCCCCAGGTTTGCATAAAGTGCTTCCCTTAACATGCTGTAGTCTTTGAAAAATCCCAGCATGACCAGTTTTGGTGTGTTTCACTGGGGAGGAAAAAATAAATTATTGCAGAG
Organism: Mixornis gularis; assembly: GCA_003546035.1. Taxonomy (NCBI): domain Eukaryota; kingdom Metazoa; phylum Chordata; class Aves; order Passeriformes; family Timaliidae; genus Mixornis; species Mixornis gularis. The sequence continues at coordinate 75,826 of QVAJ01000580.1, read as the reverse complement.
CAGATAGTTCTGCTAGTGAAACTGCACTCACTCTGTGGGCATCTGCCTTAAATTGTGCCATACAAATGCTCACCGCAAACTGCTGCAGTAAAATGGTCCAATTCTTAAACTCCATTCTGGGTTGCAAGCAGAGCCTTCAGCAATAAATATAACATTTTTCAGCAATTATCTTCCTTTGCTGAGTGTTCAGAGGACTCAAACTATTCATCTCAAGCCAAGAACTCTGGAAGATTTTGGATTTGAGTTTGCTAAATATGCCCAGTATAATGAATACTTGGGCATAGGAATAGTGTTGTGAGCTATCAAGAGCCGCTGGACTACAAAAGGATAAAAGATACAATCTAGAAACATCTCCAGAATTGTCTTCACTATTCACCAGAGCCTTTTAGCTGTCTCTTTTCTTTACAATGATGACATCTGTGTTAGTGAGAAGAAACAGAAAACTTTTGGAGTAATTGGCTGCATGCAAGAAGAGATGTCATGACCTCAGGGAGGATAAAAAACTGCACAGAACTCCCAGCAGGTAAATATGCTCCACAACACAGACAAAAACCCGTTCTCAGGCTCCTCATTTACCACATGCCAAGAATGGTTTACACTTCTCAGATACAGACCTTGCTCTTGCCACAGTGAAACCTTATGCTGTGTTTCATGGAAGGCAGAAGATCACTACAAACTACAGTGATCATTCCAAGCAGAGATCATTCCAAAGACAAAGATTTCCTGTTTCTGTCAGGAGGACAAAATAAAAGCAAAGATCTGCCATTAGTCACCAACAGACCTTTTCAATACAATAAAAATGTACTGCTAATAGTTTAATCATCTGGTTCATCAATGCTTTCATCTTGGATGACTTAGACTGTAATGAGGCACAAGTTCAAGCAGGCTGAGCTGTTATGTACCTAGACCTCCTCTTCTAAGTCTCTTAAGACAAAGCCCCTTAAAGTCTCCCAGTTTGGGGTGAAACCACTCAAAATAATCCAGCAGGATATTGCCTTTCCTAACTGTCCCACTTTTAAGTTCAAATCAATCAGTTTGTTACCTTTTAGAAATGGTGAAGCAAATAGACCTAGTAGACATGAACTGATCAATAACAGAAGTCAGGATTTGATGTTATGGAGAGCACAAATCAGCTCCCACCTGTTCAATGTTGAGTTTGACAGCCTTTTTCACTTCATTTCTACAGTGAATGATGAAACTCCCTATACTCCAGGTCCAGAGAGCCTAGCACCTAAAAGCAGGCAGTAGCGGCCCTGCATATAACAACCCAAGCCCAGGGTGGAAGAGTCACCCCATAGCTACATGGCTACAAATGAAAACCCTAACACAACTTTAGGGAAGAAAGGTAACAAATTYTAGGTTGTCATTAGCAACAAGAGTCTTGGAAACCCAAGCTATTGCTTAGATGACAGCTTTGCATGAATTGCAGTAAGAAAGTATCTTCCACAAACATTTTCCTGTCAATGACAAAGCCTAGTTTGCAACATCACATTTGTTCTCTAATCAAAGGCAAGAAAGAGTTTATTTCCAGTGTCAAAGCTGAGCTAAGCACGTCTTTTCATAAAAGAAAAAAAGAAATAAGATTGCTAAAATCCTTTTGCTTTTACTGACTGAAGATTTCAAAGACAAAGGGAATTTTTCCTTCACATTTTGCCCAGCACTTTACTGAGATTTACAACACCTAGTCTCTTTAGTGGAACACATCTAAAAGGAAAGACAGAGTTCACAAGGAGACAACAATTTACAGTGGGTTTATCTTAATGCTGTCATGCCTTAGTGTGGTTCAGGCTGCTGTCCTCACACATTCGGGGTCACCACTTGTGGTGGTGGCTTGTGGTTGCTAGCTGGAGCCAAGGGCCGAGGCTGGGTGTGTCCCACTTTAGGGACAGAAAGAGAGCAGGCACAGAAGCATGGCAGTGAAGGGGCAAAACTCTTTCTACTTTATTTACATTTCTACTTTTATACATTTGTACAGAAGTCCAGAGATTGGCTAGAGAGGTCACCACCTCTCAACCTGTGTGGTGGACATGACCATCAATCATCTCCTCTCTCAGAGGAGAAGAATGCAAACATTCCAAGAATAAACTTTGTTTACATCAGAAGGCTACATAAGAAAGTTCTGCACAGAGGCAGAAGCTGAAAACTTCTGGGCAACACCTTAGTGCCTCTTTGTGTCTCTGATATTCAGTCTTTCCTGATTTTACCATGAAACACCTGGCTACACTGAGGTTTTGCACTACATGCTGTAGTGTTTCTGTATATAGGTGCTGTGCTGTTGAAATCTTGTAAGATGCAAATGRAAATGAAACCTAAAATCTTGGAAGGAGACATGATACACTGCTATGCTTTGAAATATTCACTTATTAAGTCAGACAGTGTCTCTGTGTCAAATGTAATCAGAGAATGTTATGCATACGACAGATTTCAATACTGAAGGCTTTTACTGCTGCCGACGTYAATGATACCTATTAACAATGGGGAGGTAAAGAATTCTTAACGCTTCTTTTAAAAATTGAAAAAAAAAGAAATTTTAGGTGCAAATGACCAGGATAGAAGACACCTGTCCTCATGCCTATATGATTTTTTTGGGAAATCACTAAGAAAATTACCCAGGCTGCACTGCAGCCTCCGATAGGGCAGACTGCACCATCAACAGCATTAAGACCTCTATACATCTACTAGGTTGAGGCATTCTCGCAAGTCTGTGCTCTGTTAAAGGGAATTATAAATTTGCAACCAGTTAGTTTTCATCCAAGTTATAAACATTAAAAAAAMCCCAAACTCATCATGTACATGCTCAGTAGAGACTAGTTACGATTAATTCATTCMTGTGTTTATGTGTTCTTACATACCAGATGGCTTGGTGAGCTATTCAAGCACTCCCCAACAGGACATTTTCTGGCAAGTTCCTTACAGAGACTGGACACCACTGGCAGTTTGGCAGCAGCTGCGCTATGAACAATGAACAATATCACTGACAGGTTCACGAGTTTCTCTGTCCCAGGAAACGTGCTTCTACCTTGGTAAACCAACACAGTGAACACAGTAAAAATGCACATCCAAGTTGGCTTGGACCCCATGTTTATCCATAACTTCAGAACCTCCCTGGAGCTTAACTACTGAGAAGTCATTTCCATGGAAATTCCAGCAAGACTACATTACAAATGAATAATCTGACTTCAGATTCAACTACAACTCAAAGTGAGGAATCACTTTGGCATCTGTGCCTCCTGTATGTTCCACAGGAAAAATGAGGCATCCATTTCACAGAYGAAATGGCCCATACCAAGATTTATATTTAGAACATTCTTGGTAAAGGTGACTAACAGACACCTCGGAGAGCACATAAAGGTAAAACAGAGCCAAAGACTGAATTGTCAAAAAGTCAGTGTTCTGTAATTTTCTGCAGAAAAGTCAAATCTATGTTGGGGAAGAAAAGACTATTTATGCAAATAGATGTTGAGAATGGTCAGAAATTATTAAAGAGAGAGGAATTAGGTTCAATAAAGCCATTAGATCTGCAGCTTCCTTGTGCACCTCTACTGGCAATCTCCTCTCAGGTGTTTTTATCTTTAAACTCAGAATATCTACTTATTTCCACTCCTCTGCCACAGTTCTATACACTGCTTTACACTCAGCAGAGACCATAAGGTAGCTGGTAAATGATCTTCCCAGTTTCTTTGCACATCAGGAATAGGAAGAGGAGTAAAAAAAAAAACAAAAAACAAAAGTTGTATTAACCTTTCCCTTAAATGTAACTCAGATTAGATCTGGCCTTCATTGAACACAAGCAAAAGTCTATCCCAGCTGATTTCTARACATTTGTGAAAGGGGCTTCCATGCTGAAACCCATTCCTTCAAATAAGAGCACTTCCAGCAACAGCCCCGTACAGCAAACAAAACAGGCTGAATTTGTTGAGAAGAACTGCTGACTCACACTGCAATAAAAACTCAGCATTGTTACAGCCAGAGTTGATTAAATATTTATTGCYTGGCAATTTTTTTACTTGCTTACATGCAAATGGATCTCTTATCCACAAGGAGATCATAATTATAACAAATATTTTTATAGCTCATTGTTTTCATGTATGTATGTATTTGAGTTTTCCACAAGCTAAAAAATCTCACATCYATCCATACTTATTGTTACTATTTAGACTAGTTTAATACTTCTTATATGTAATAACTGCCAAGATTCATCATTGAGKAGGAGATAGACTTGGGGTAGTTCCCAAACCATTCCATATGGAAAACTGCTGCTGCAGAGTCAACCTCAGTCACTACCCTACTGATTATGGTTGTAACCTCCACTTCTCTTAATGGTTCACAAATTGCTTTTTCATAACTGATTTTTTGGGATATAGCACAACATATTGGAAAAACAGCAGAAGATAAAGCAGGAACAACAAATGATAGAACATATAAACCCTAACTACTGCTGGTATTTAATATTAACTGTTTTCAGGATATGGCTATACTCACCAAACTAAGAAAACATCAATCAGGAGAATGCTGTGCTTCCAGCTAGCCATCCACTAAAGAAGAGCAATGACCCCTCAGCTCTTGCTGTAATATTCAAAGTAGAGAAGACAGCTCCTGCTGTACTGCTGAAACCCTGCTGAACTGTTAAGTATGCAGTTATTCCATAAGGGTCACCTGGACTGTGCTCTTCCCTGTGGGAAAGGTGGAGCTCAAACTTTATTTAGGCTGTACACCTGGCAGTGAGGCCTTCAGAGCTGCCTGGAGTGTGAACAAGGATGTCACAGACCAGTAGTGCTCATGAAGGGTGGAGTGGGGGGGTGGCTGGCATCTATAGAGGGCTTGGATGAGCAGGACAGAAGTAACTGGTTTGCCAGAACTGAGAAAGGCAGTTCTACGCTAGGAGAAAGCAGCTCCCCAGTAAAGCACAAATATACACACAGAGCCAGGAAAGCATTTCACCTTTGCAGAGAACAGCTGAATTCTGTTCTAAGCTGAATTCTGAAGCAAATAGTATTTCCCTGGTGAACAGCAAATGTCAGCCTTTGCAGCCTCAATGAACTATCACATGACTAAATTTTGGAAAACTATCGTCCTGCATGACAACTTTTAGTCTCCAGCCTTCCAGCTTCACCTCAAAAATAAATTGAACTCTGTGGCAGACAAAAACTCTCTTCTTTTAAAACACCCTTTTGCTAAGAAAGAAGCACTGATAAGTTCACTTCTTTTTGTAACATTCCCTTCATAAACATCTGTCTTGACATATGACAGCTTAATTATGCATGACTGAGATGCTTACAATTACTAGATCTGGTTAAAARGATATGAGACCCCAGGACCTCAGACACCTTCATGCACTGAGGTATCACCTCCCACCTCTGTTACTGTCTGAAATTGGAACAGACTCTGCGTTAAGAAAAGATGGGACCTCACAACAAAACATTGAAAAGCGAAGATTGATTAGAGGGAGGGTAAAAAAATCCCTAACAGTTAACTATTAATAAAAAGAAATTACAAATAGAGCAATTAAAACTCCAAAATATGTAAAAATTACTGGTGAAATTTCCTGGAAAAAATCCTGGAACATTGAAATAGAACCCTCTTATCCAGAAGAAAGCAGATGGACTCAAGCACAGTAGAAACACAGAGAAAACAGTGATATTTCTTAAATGTTGCCCTGGCGCCCTGGAGATAATTGATCTTCTAAACACCATTCAAGTAAACCAGGATGAGAGGGCAAGCTATTAGCCTCAGGTTGGCAAGTCTTAAGAACACTGCAATACAAAATATCCTTTTTGGGAGATTGGAATATTAAAGACTCCTGCAGGAGCAAGTAGAGCCTGCTGAAGCATTTTTGGCTGCTCTTAAATTAACAAGACAAAAGAAAACCATTATACTTTGGCAGCTTTTCTTTTAAGACAGCGACTGTGCTCAGAGAAGATACTGTCAAATACAGATCTACAGGCAAGGCTGGTTTTGCTTCCAGAAAAATCGTTGTGTTAAATGAAATGCTATAGTGAAAGTAAGGTGAAACTAGGTTAGTCTAAACATTTTAAGAGGAAACTGAAAACCAGAAGATCATAGCTGTAAGAATACAGAAGAGATTTCACAAGTCAAAATGCAAAAGCAAGTATTGCAAAAAACATAGAAAAAGCAAAGCCCCAAATAATTTCCAGCATTTCAAAAACTCTGTACYAAAGCTACAGAAATAAGCATTAAAAAAATTGAGTCCACTGGTAGCAGATGCAGAGGAGACTAGCAGACAGGTGCACAGGGACAGCCAGAAGGTTTAGCTGTCAACATTCTGAGAAAACAAGAGCTGAGATGATGCCTTGGTACTCTCAGCAGACAAAATACAACATTATTTGACAGAACTCTATAAATTAAATATCAGTGCTTGCAGCTCAACTTGAAAATCTTGTTGATATCTGAATAAAAAAATCCCGATAAACAAGTGAAATCAAAAATAAAACATAAGGACAGTTCCTACTGAAATACTGAGTCAAATACAAGCTACAGTGGGAAGGTAAAAATGTCCAGCTAGGCTTGTCAGAAAGAGTGAGAATATTAAGACGAAAAGCATATGTAGCTTTTGGCTTGGTGCAGTGAACAGATACTGTGAGAGAAAACACAGTTACCCCCAAACCAATGGAGGACACAATTACAAAGTCCCAAGAAAAGACAAAACCCACCAGAAGGCCCTGAAAGTCAGTAGGATTACAGCAGCACAACAAGGCCAGCCCTTATTTACTCCATCTGAAGCTACGCACATGATCACAGRGCAGTGCTGGTGGTGTCACTACTGCTTGTGTGCTATAGAGTTTCTTAAAGTTAAGAGTGTTTATAGTATTTATTTTAAAAGAAATGTGGCTTCAAAACCCTTCAAGCAGTTCTGAACATCTCAGGTCATGATTTCCTCAGCATATTTCAAATTTAGCAAGCAGACACCACATGTCACACTCTATCCAGCTGTTCCAGGCTCATGGAAGCAGTATGTCACTTCATTGTCTTGTTTTTAACTTGAAGATTACACTTGTACACACAAGTTTTGGAAAACTTAGGTCATATATTTAGGTTCAAATGAACATAAACCAGAAACTTGGATATGAATAATCAAATTTACACAAAGAGGACATCGATGTGACCGTTTCAAAAACAGATGTGTTACTCCAGCAAGAGCTGCATTTCTCTGCCAGGACACAGCCTGCCAAAGGACATCACCATACACACTTATGCAGAAAGAAACTTTTAGTGGTTTTAATTAGTATCAACTTTGTACTTTCAGTTTCTTATTATGTATGTGAATAAATACAAAACTTCAAAACAAAATTTCACTGAAATTAATGAGTTCTGCTTGACAAAAAAAGAACTTGCTGACCCAACATAAAAGTCAGCAAAAGTTGGTGGAAATTATTCTGAAGTTCAATTGAAAAGTTAATGAATTTCAATTAACCCAATTATTAACACAGATTCTGAGTTTCATCAGTATCCTAGCCAAACAGAACCATGTAGCACCTTGGCAGGATGGTGAAATGCCATTTCCTTCTCGAAGCATCTCCTTCAGAAGCCACTCAGAGCAGGCTACAGGAACAATCATTCCAAGTCCATGCACACACACAGAGAACAGATAACTCAGCAAAGGAGAGACAGGAAGGGTCTTCTCCATGATGAATTCCAGCGAGGGTTTATTACATTCACCATGCCGAAGGGATCAGGGACAAAAGACCAGGATTGCACGAGATTAAGTGTGGGGTCAGGAGCAAATGGTCTGAGGGCAAGGGCAGGGCAAAGAGCAATGCCCTTTAGGAGACACAGGGGTAGGCCGTCGGGATACCACAACCAATGGAAACAGGGAGAGGAGAAACCACGAGAACTAGGGACATAGGAGGAAAGCAAAACTGAGGTAGATCAAGGTAGTGTTGCAGGGCATCATGGAGGCAGTCTTTTCTTTCAGCCTATGCAGGGAAACTCTCTGGTATATTCTCCCAGGGCAAAGCCCTGGGTGTTTCCCTGAGGGGTTCAAAAGTTTCCACAGAAACATAAGCAGAACCTCATACAAAGAAAGACGGAAACTTGAATTTCCAGAAATGCAAGACTGGAGAAAGCTGTTGAAATTATGTATAGATTATGGCACAACTGTGCCTTCTCACTGTGCAATGCATGACTCCTCCAACCTATCCTGGAGTTCGTTTATCCTGCATGATGAAAGGAGCACAACTATGGTCAGCAGAATCATAGAGGATAACTGCTGGAGTCAAATGGAAAAAATTACATGTTCTTGAAGTGCAAAGTGAGAAATTAATTAGAAAAAAATAGCCTGCTTGGCAGCTACATGCCAGAACACAGGCAGGTACAATTAAAAAGAGATGAAAATCAGCTAGGACAGCAGACAGGGACATCCTGGGAAGAAGCATGTTTTTCTAGGACCTCCTCTGGGTAGCGGGGTTGTTCAGCTTCTCAGAGGGACTTTTTGACCTCTTCTGGCAATAATTACCAACTTTGCTCAAAACTTTGCAGATGAGATTTCTGTTTTCTCACTTTTCAGTCAACAAATTCCTCTTTTACACTATGTCTAAACTGTTCAGAAGTGAGTGAAAAATAAAACAAATGTGGAAAGTGATAAGCAAATCATCCAAGGAGCAAAAAACAGACACAAATCAACAGAAATCTGAATCCAGTTTGGCATGTTTGCTGCTTTCTTGCACAAGTAGGACAATCTTCTCCCTGCTGCTCTGGCAGAAAGGAACCTTGAAGATTATCCACCAGCAATCTTACAGACTTTGTTGTTCAGACAATTTTTTACACTCTAGAAACACACAGAGAGATTGTGGTTGCAATACTCCCCTAGATGCCTATGCGTACCAAGAGATTGCCTGAGGATCCAAGGTTTATGTAGAGCAGGCTCAGCTGCTCACCATGGTAAAATTTCAGTACTACAGGGCTGTCTTTAGTATTTGCTTTAGGAAAATAAACATTTGGCTTTGAAAGATTACATGATAGGTACAGACAGGTATTATTTGCATGAATATTTCCAAGTACTCTTCAGAAAACAAAACCGAACTCTGCAGAACTGGCCACAGAACGAGCAACTGTATTTTAGCATAAAAGCATCAGTGTAGTGAGGTAGAATAAGACAGCAGCGCAGAAATGTACAGCAGCTCACCAGGACATGCCACTTGCAGCCCCAGGAGCTTACAACCACATGACAACACGTCATATGAACCCATTTGCACCTTTACTCAATAGAGTCCAAGAGTCTCAATAGACTCAATAGAGTCTTAATTTCTAGCAAAGCAGAAATTAAGTTAACAATGGTTACAAGTTCATCTGCATTTTGGTTTTGTTTTTATTCTTTTTAATTTCTCTTCCTCTTTGAGCAGCAGTGTTTAAATTCAGCTTTTAAAATAAAATAATCACATCATCACAGAGAAAAATATACGATTGTGTAATTAAAGTTGATAGACAGTATATTTAAAAAAGTTATTCGGAATGTGATTCTCACCAAAGTTAGCATCAAGCTAGTTTCAGCAARTAGCCAATTTTTAAATTAAAAAAAATCAAAATCTAAAATAGACATGGACCAAAAGAGGGACATAATCAAGATAAAAATGTATGAAGAAAATATTCAAGACTGCATGCAAAAWAATTCTTCTAAAAGTGATGTTGCAATTTCAAAACTAACAACTTGGGAAGGAAAGAAAGAGTTAAAATTTTTTTTTGAATCTTAAATGCTAAATAATGATGCAACAAATGAAACTATATGTCAACACTTCCTCAGTCCTGCCCTTTGACATACAATTTGAAAATTTCACTCTTGCAACTTGTATGAAGAAAAAAACCCCAAATGGCTACAGGATCTTCAGCACTACAAGTGTTTGCTGTGTGAAACCTTGGTGAAGGATGATGAAGATGGCAACAGAATTTTTCTTTTTTTTTTTTTTTAACCTGGAACTCGTTATTAGGTACTTGATTTCTGAATACAAAAATCAGTGCCATCTCTAAACTGGGCAATGCGAATGTGTGAAGTGGTGCTCACACAACTTTGAAGCAMCCTGTAGATGAGAGTGGGGGACACCCTCAGTTTACATTCCACCCTTTCCTATCTGATGCCTGCCTTGTGGCATTAAAAAAAATCCCATGGAAATCATTAGTAGGTTTGTACAAACTCTTTTCTTCACTTAACCTTCAGACAATATTGCTTCCAAGCACACTGTCAGATCCAGAAAAATCACATCTAGGGATGACATAGAATTTGCAAAAGAAATTACAAATCAAGGCAAATAGTTGCCAAACAATGGTTTGCCACACTCAATCAGAGTTCAGCCTGTCATCTTTCACAGCATCATAGAATAGTTTTGGTTGGAAAATACCTTCAAGATCTTTGAGTACAGCTGTTCCCAAGGTAACTGCCACTATGTGATATTCAGACATCAAAAGCAGGAAAAAAAGTCTAGTCATGCCCCATGTCTGCATGTCCTTCGGCACAGGCCAAGTCACAACATCTGCTCAAAATCACAGAACAGGACACAACAGATCCARCTTTCAAATAGAAATTGACCCTTAAAAATCGAGGGAATTTTAACATACAGAACTACATATCCCAAAGCTACCTATGAAGTTGGTTTGACTTTCCTTTTACATTACTTTAAAATAGCTTTCTATCAGTTTTACTATTTCTTCCAGCCTTGACAATGCCACATATCCAAGTGTACTGGCTTTCCATGGCTTGTTTTTTGGTAGTGGGGGGGCGGGACACAGAGGTGGTTTCTGTGAGAAATTACTGGAAGCTTCCACCATGTCTGGTAGAGCTATTCTCTGGCAGCTCCAAAGGTGGACATGCTGCTGGACAAGGCTGAGCCAATTAGAGATGGTGGTAACCCCTCTGTGATAACAGATTTAAGAAGAAAAAAAAAAAAAAAAAAAGTTTGTGGCACAGCTGAAATTTTCCAGTCAGAGAAGACTGCAGTGAGAATATGTGAGACAACAACATTGAGACAACATTGAGACAAGGTCGGTGGAGAAAGAGGGGGAGAAGGTGGCCCAGGTGCCAGAGCTAAGATTCCTCTGCAGGCTGTGGTGAAGACCGTGGTGAAGCTACTGTGCCCCTGCAGCCCATAGAGATCCACGTGGAAGTAGGATCCACCCGCAGCCCATGGAGGAGGTGCCCATGCAGCAGCAGGGGGATGCCTGAGGGGAGGCTGTGATCCAGTGGAAGACCCATGAAGAGAGGGCCCTGCTTCCAGGCTGGAGCAGCCTGACCTCAGAGGACTGCACCCTGTGGAAGAGTGACCCATGCCACAGCAGTTTTGGGAGGACTGTTACCCATGGATTGGACTCAAGTTGCAGCAAGTCGCAGGGAACTGTTGCTCATGAGATGGAGCCACATCAGAAAAGTTCATAGAGAACTGTCTCCTGTGGGAGGGACCCCATGGTGCAGCAGGGGAATGACTTCTGTCCCTGAGCAGTGGGAGAAGCTAYGGGTGATGGACTGATCATAACCCCCATTCCCTCTTCTACCACTGGGGTAGGAGGTACAGCTGGGAAGGAGAGAGGGATGGGGGGAAGGTAGGGGCTGGTTTTGCTTCTCATTATCTTGCTCTGATTTTGTTAGCAATCAATTTACTTTATATCTCTAAATTGAGACTGTTTTCCCCTTCATGGTATTTAGTGAGTGATCTCTCCCAGTCATGAACCCTTAATTTTATTTTCTCAACTCATGAACCCTTAATTTTATTTTCTCCCCTCTGTCCAGCTGCAGAGAGGAGTCAGCAAGTGGATTTTATAGGTGCCTGACATCTGGCTAGGGTCAAACCACAACACCCTGTTAGCCCAATAAGGATGTGGTTGATGCTAGGGGCATACAGGAGGCCCAAGGGATGTGGCACACACCTTGGCTCAAGGCCTTTAGCATTTAGCTGGCTGGGAGGTCTCACTGTTTCCTCAAAAACCAACTACCAACACAGGCTCTTTTGCCAAGTCAAACAACACATCATCTGGGGCACTGCAGCATCAGCTGGCCTCTGTGTGTGCGGCACTGCCCATAGGCTGCAGGACCGAGGGTATATGTGGGGTGGGGAGCTCCTGCCAGGATGGAGATCCCAGAATCACCTACCAGGGGTGCTGAGCAGCTGGGAACAGTAATTACACAGTTGCCTTTAAGTAGGTTATACTGCAAATTTTTTCTCATGCACATGGGAGGCAGTCATGAGAGGAAGTGTATTTCTGTAAAAGGTGTGACATTTGAAAAAATAAAATTCTACCTGAAATAAAGCAGTAAGTCGAAATGCTAGCAGAGGAAGTTACTATACAGGAATGCTCTCAGAAAATAGCAGCCTGGGAAGCTTTACAAGGTAAATATCAGCACCATGGTACAGAGTTAAAGAACTAATGGGTTGTGTATCTCCTTCACAGAAAAAGTATTCTCAGTAAAGCAGTAAAGATGCATATATATATATACATATATATATATCTCCCTAAATGTTTAACAACTTCACATCAGCTTGAAGTAAGCAGGTTGAATAGAGCCGTCATTTTGACATTTTGAAGCAGTCTGTTTCCAGACATACCTAACACTACCCTCTGCTGTAGGAAACCACAAAGTGCCTGGCCTCTGGCACTGCAGCCAGCACAGCCACCAGCCCCAGGGAAGCCCCTGGACACCATGTCCTTCCCACCCCCCGGTAGCAAATCACTGCTTTCTCTGGTGAGCCACACTTGGCCCATCCCAGCTGCTGCCCTGAAGGTGCTGTGCAGGGTGCAAGGGCAACAGGGAGTTCCAGAGTCCTTATGGTTCTGGCACCTCAATGCAAAGTGCATTGACTGGCATAGCTTAAAGTCTGTCTGTACTGAATTACATTCCGGCTTTTGTACTTGTTTCTATTAACTTATAATCTATGCTATGTACTAATGATTTCAAAATAAGGTTCAGTCTTTTATTACCCTTTCCTCATGCTTCGTTCTGTCCTCTGTTCAAGTTTCAAAGTGATCTGAACCAAATATTTACTCCCTAGAAGGTTGAATAAGAAATATAGTTGATCTTTTGCAATCAAAAGCCTAAAACCCAAGTCTAAGCTCAGCCTGTGCCCTGTAGAGCATAGGCCAGGGCTGCTGAAGCATAGCCTCTTCCAGGGTACCTCAGTTTATGCTGAAGGGTCTGTCCTACTCCCTCTTCTTCATTCAGGCAGATTCTTTCCACCAGGATGACTTACAGCAAACAGACAGCAGAGCACACTGTCTTCTGCCTTCTGAATTCTAGGAATTACTGACTCCCAGGCTGAGGACATGCAAGAGGGAGTAGCTGCAGCAGTGTATGTATGTGCTCATGGGCTAAGCCAGGAGAAATTCAAATAAAAAGAGCAGTTATGCTCCCAGTATCTGGGGCTTCTCTGTTAGGAAATGTCACGTTATCTAACAGTCTGTTTCTCTGGCAGCTCTTGCACTTGAAGGCAATGTGAAACCACACATCTTAACATGGGTCAGGGCAAAAGGATGTGAAAAACAAGGTTCACTTTCTATGTAAATTTTAAGAAATAGGTTTAATAGAAAATAAGACCATTAGGAGATAGGAAAAAAACCAAAGTACAGCTGGCCGGGTGACTTGGCATTCAGCCAAGTCCACACCCTGCTATATCAGAGACAATCTTTAAATATCCTTTCTATTGTATCAATCTGTTGAATATTCATACTTTTCCATAAACTAGTTTCCATATTCCAGGAACTGTTTTGCATGGTCCCTCCTTGGGTCCGCCTTTTCAGAGCATGCATGTTTCTTGGCTGTGTCTTCATTATCACCTCCAGTTTGGGCCTTGGTCCACACTTTCTTTAGATGGTAGACGCTGATAGTTGGTATATCAATAGCAGGGTCTTTATATGTTCACTGGATGTTGTCCCATCCAAACAGACAGTTTAAGCATACTGTATCAACTACTACCACTATGCCTAATTTTCTTTACAAATAGCAGAAATAAAGACTTATATCCTTACCACAACGTTATTAATCATATAGCACACATCTTGTGAAAAGCCAACTTTATAATATGCATTTATAACAAGGAGATGGCACCAAATCTTTCTGAGAGTGAAGGAGATGGAGAAAACACATTCAGCTTAGCAATCCTTTCACAAAAAATCACATTTATTCATCTACGAATCTTCTGAAACCCTCTCCATACAGAAGTATCCATCACTGCTCTGCTTTCAAACTGTTACAAATGCCTACAATGACTGTTTTACATGCAGCTCAGTCCAACTGCAGCATGTCCCTTTCTTTATGTCCCTTTTTGTCACAATCCCAGGCCACAATGTTAAGTCTCTTATGTTCAGTGCAGACAAGAAAGCCTTAGACTACAAAAGTTACCCAAATATTTAAAGCAGGAATAAGCCATCAAAGAAACCTATTGAGACAGGAAATTGGGCACAGGGAAGCTGTTTCACTGGGTAATACACAGCTAAACTGGGAAAATCCTTCCCACAGATGTTGCAGGTAATAAATACACACTGAGTCAAAAAGTGACCAGAAAATCCTCTTAAAAAAAAGGCAGTGCATGAAGTCYTATTAAATTCTTACATCTAGAATTCAATAAATTTCTAGATTAATGATCTCTAGAGATTAGGAGTTTATTGAAAGAAGTACCTGGATGTGATTGCCATGCTCTAACAGCTTTCCAATGGCACCTGATATCCACATTACCTAAAACAGGCTACTGAGTCTAAAGGACATCTGAGCTAACCCAGTAGGGCAGTACTTGTGGCCAAGAAATGACATTTTAGGGATTGCACAGTTAAAACTAACTGAAGAAAATTACCCAGCTGCAAAGCTTCTGCAAAAATAGGCAAGAGTTCTGTAAGTCCCAGCCTCAAGTTTATCTATAAAGAACAGTTAGTAAATGACATTTGAATTGCTGTAAGTATTATGCATCACACCCACTTGTTTCTAATACTGGGGGTCTTCAGTCAAAACTGAAGCACCCTTTATTGAATTCAGTTCATTTTATTTAGAAATGGAAGTAAAAGAAGGAGAATTATGGGTATTTGAATCTTGAGAAAGAGTATCAGCAGCTCTAGGATTTAAGGCCCTGTAGAAAATACAGTTCACTTTACAGTGTTATAAATGGATATTGTATAGTTGTTTTTTTGCAAATATTAAAATGAATGCTATATGTATAATGTAGAAAGTTTTACTGTATTTTCTTTTATTACTAACAGTCTTAGAAATGTGATGAATGTATATTTTCTTTTTGAGTTGTAAAACTTTTTGTAACATTTAAAACCAGTCAAACCAGTTGACCAAAACTGAATCTAACCTTCACCAGAAGATACAAGGACTTTATCTAACAAAATGTTAATTTGGTGCAATGGCACAAGTTTCTAGGGAAGGGGGAGCAAAAAAACCAAGGGAATATCTGAACTCAAAGGAATGTTTGAAAATGCATATGTAAAAGGTTAATCCTTAAAATCAAGAAATTTGAAGGAGTGGGTGTGCTGCTGGCTGGCTTGGTGCCAGGCACCCTTGGCTGAGAAACTGTTTTTGCTTTTCTGACTCCTAATTGTCCATTTTAAAATTTTTTTATTAAACTTATAATTTTTTCTAAGAAAGTGAACCGCGTTTTTCACGACAGAGTAGGTCAGTGTGCCATTAATAGAGTTAATCTAATGTCTTAGTTTGAAAGACAGGTATCTGCTAGGGAGGGCAGGGCCTCCCTTGGAATGGAGAATGCAAACCCCCTCCCTCYAAATTATTGTAAGTTTGAAAATTAAGTGGGCTCTCAGGCCAAGATATGGGGATAGGAATAACAGTTCTTTACTAGTATGTAAAACAAGGCAAACAGAACAACAACTATGGCATTAACAACAAAACAGAACCAGGAACCCTTGAGGGGCAGTCTGATCTCAGGGCCCCTGCAGGACTCTGAGAGCACCAAGCTGGAACGGTGAAAAATCCCAGGCTAGTGGATGAGATATATTAGAAACTCCGTCGGTGGTAGCTGGGACAGGAGCGATGTCCCAGCAGGGCAGGGCAGTGCGGGGGTACAGCATAGCAAAAAGCCTCAAAGCAGTACCAAAGAAGTGGCGGTGGCAGGACAGGGCAGGGCCAGCTCCAGCAGGGCAGGAGGAGACGAGCTCAGAATTCTTGAGCACAGGAGCAGATGATGGTAGATTTCCCAGGACCAGACTTAGTGGTGACAGTGAACGCCTCCCGCAGCAAGCARCAGTCTGGCCATCCTCTCTCTGATGCCAAGACCAATAGACTGCGTAGCTGCCCCAAGCCTCGTCCTTTACCTGCCCCCAAACCTTGGGGTATCTTTTCCCCTCCAAGAGAAATTTCCCAGAAACCAAAAAAAAGTGTAGCCTGGTGCTACACGCTCTTTTGGCCACTTCTTTGTTTTCCTCAAATACCCATAAGTACTCAGTAGTTAGTATCCTGGCAACTTATGGGAAAAAAAAAATCTGTAAGAAAAAAAAAACAACAAATCTAACCCCCAACACCTAAGACAGAAAACAGCTTCTTCAGAGCCTGGACAACAGAATTTTGGTCACAGGAATAGAGAATTTCCCAGGGGACAGAACAAAGGCCCCACAGCTTGGGAGGACCAAAGCTGCCCTCCTCTGGAACACAAACCCTGTGTGATGATTTATATTTTTCACCCGTAACAAGAAATAGCAGCATTTCTTTTTGTCACAATACCCGCACACAAATGAGCTTTCTGAAGCTGAGATACTCGAAAACCATGGATACAAATATCAAAAACAGGTGAGGGAGATCTACTGAATTCCAGCAGGGGATTTCTGCAACTTTTTTTAGCAAACAGATGAATAATAGTCTATCTGAAAGAATCTGAAGGATATCAATTAGACTTAAGCAAGAGCTCTTCAGACAGGCAGTTCTAGCACCAGGAAGGAATGAGCAATTCTGCTCATAATAACCAATGCTTGAGCACGCCTCTTACAGCAGTTCCCACTTCCTAGGCTGCTCTAGTCCTTTAGCAAAAATCTAAAGTCCGACTGTACATGTGTGAAATATGAGGGCAAGGAGACAATGTTTCCTCCTTTATATGCCTTTATTAAAGAAACAGCTCTTTTATATATATAGGTGCTTGGGAGAGCAATATGGTCTTCATCRAAGTGCACCCTGCCGCTTGCACGGCCGAGTGGGGAAATGGCCACTCCCCCCTCACGGGAGCAGATGCTCTCTACCATTCCCAATTTCAGTCTGCTGCTGCTGAGGGGTCATTTGTTTAGAATGTTCTTTTAGTTATGGCTAGATAAAGACGGTTGGTTTTGAGATGAAGATCTGTCGGGTTTCACACTCCTGTCTTCATTGTTGCCATTATKTTGTCTGGGGTTGTTGTTAGGGAGAATTATTGCTTGATTTCTGGAAGTTGTGTCGATTTTCTTGAGGCTTTGCATCTAATTACCATATGGGCGTGTTGGAATTTGCTTGCTGGGGAGGCTTACAGAGGCAGGGGGCTTACAGAGGCAAGGGTGGAGGTGGGATAGTCAGAGGGTGCTAAGACCTGATAACAGTGGCTAGAAGTCCTGAGTTACCATGGAAACCGCATTCCATACTGACAGAAGGTTCTGACAAGACACATTCCCAAAGTAAAAGTTTCAAAATGAATACAGAGTTTCTASTAACTAACATTATTACTAATTCTTACCTTAACTTTACAATTCTATATCTAACAAYCTCTAACTTTATACCTTAACCTCTAAAAGTTGTTTTAAACCTCATTTTCTACACATGGCTCAATTGTTCCTAAAGATCCTTAAGACAACACTGGTAAGTAAATGATAAACTTACATATATCCACCATTTAATCCATTGCCTGTGAAAGAAGGTTGATAGAATGATGTGTCTCCAGCTTTGCTCAAAGAAGGCAAATCTAAGCTCCATGTTGCCAAGCCTTAAAATGCAAAGACATGGCACACCTCAAGCACTGATACAACTCTTTAGTTTATGTGTGAGGCATAAACTTATAACACCTTCAAATGATTGCTGTGTCTGACTGTGGGAGTGCTTTTTAATTCTATTATTTTTCACTCAAATTTCATTATTGAAGACAGAAGGGAAAGAAAAGCAATTAATGGGAGAAGATAATAAGCAAAACCTGTGTAGRTAAAGAATYACCTATGCTTACTTGATCTATTGCTGCAGGCAAATTAGATAACAGTAAAAGCAGGCAGAGATTTCTGTGTGATATGTTCTATTGAAAGCTCAAAATTTTAAAAGTCAGTCCTTGAATGTAATGAAACAATTACTATAATACATAATATTCATTATAAAAAATACACCAAAGTGCAACATGCTGTTCTCTTGTTCACCCAAGCCCAGCAAAAGCCAAACAAAGGGTAACAAATACTCTTAAGCCTGGCTGCAAGATCTGAGACTTCTCATTAGAGGTTTGCACCCAACTTTGCTGAAGATATACCTTCTGGCCAAAAGCTCACTTTCTTTGCTTTGTACCTCAGCTTCTACATCTATGAAATAAGAGTACAAGCCAGAGCCCACTTCAGAAATAAGCCTACTGCATAAATGGTACAGACCTTACGATGGGCTTTTCTGAAGTAACACCTCAAGTATCACAGACCTGAGATGAGAGACACAACTATTTCAGCTGTGCCATGGCTACAATTCTGTCATGCTGTCACCCTACCTAGTCTGAACATAAGCAGAATTAAAACCTAAAAGACCACCCTGTATTCAAAACAACAGTCCTCTCCAAAATACTCCTCTCCTCTCCAAAACAGCTCTTTCAGAGCTCTTTTTGGATAAGAAAGCCTGGTATAACCTTGTTATTTACTGAGCAGGAAATTCTGCAAATGCTGCCATAACAAAAAAAAAAAGTACAATCAGCCTATTTACTTGGGGCAGGGTAGAGTGAGGGTTGACATATTGCTTGCTGACTGACATTGTGGAAAAGATATTACTGCAGAATTACAAGCAGTTATCTCCAACATCACCCCCCCTCTCACCCTGTTATCTTGCATCAACAGCTTTCCATAAATACTCACAAAAATTTACAGAGGCTCCTGATTATTTAAACTGCTGGGTGAAAGCACAGCACTGTTAGGACAGCCTGGTGAGGGATAGGGCTTTGGCAGACTGTGTATCTGGGTTTTCACAAGATTTGTCACAACCTCCACTTTCACTGCATTGCAACAAGAGAGGAGGGTTCCTGCAACAGACGGACCCTGCCAGCTTGCACAGCTTTAAACTTTCTCTCTGAATTCAATCCCCAACATTTGTTTCTCTCAARTGATACTAGCACTGTGCATACTAGAAAGAACAACCTCCAAAGGCTTGTGGAATAAGGGCTTAGGATGGACACACCTACAGTTTTAGGATGAGTGGAGCAATATGAAATACCCTTGATAGCATTGCTGAAGTTGAATTTTCCCCAGCAGTGGGAGATGTGTACAAATGCAATTTTTGGAAATGCCTCTTGTTGGCTGAGCTCCCTCTGTCCCTCAACAGGACATGGAAAAGCAGTTACCGGGGGATTAGAGTTTCAAAAGTTTCAGATAAACATTTCCTCCCAAAGCTCCCAGCAGCTTCGTAGTTCATATCTAATTGAGCTAAAGTTGTTACTTTCTGCTGTTTCATTACAGAAAGAGGCTGAGTGTGATCCCTCTCCCTTGCATGTAGCTCTGGGGTTGTGGAATGAGGGCAATGAAAAGAGAGAAACTATTTCTCATGCAAACCACCAGGCACTGCTCACCACAAAAGGTTTGCTTGTCATCCCACACAGCCTCTCTTTTCCATCACTTCCTTGGTACCTTCTCATTTTAAGGAACAGAATTGCTTACTAGAGACAAGCTGGAACCTAAATGCTAAGCTATCCTTCTCTTTATGCTGCACAGGAGCAGTGAGCTTGGTACTGAGTTTCCCGGGAATAACAATATCAAAAGTCAAAATGCAAGAAATTCTTTTGGATTTTGTCATTAAGGCATAGATACAGCTTCACAGTCCTCTGCAGTCCATTGATCAGCAAAAATACATGGTCAAGGACTGCAAGCTTTTGAATGACGCTCTTCAAACAAACAAACAAAAAAATACTATGCAAACATCAACACTGTGGATTTCTCTTCAGATGAAGAAGGAGTTATTTCAATGGCTTTATCAATAATCAAAAAAGCATTACCTTTAGGTCTTTTTAGAGGAAATTAGAGCAAGAACACTAGCACATSGGAAAATCTGCTAATTCTGCACACTACTTTGTGTTCATACATTTTGAAGCAGCATGGTCCATTGGAAGTCTGAGAGCCAAAATATATAAGGAACCAAAAGGATCCTGGAATCAGCAGCATGCCTGTGGCAGCAAGAAGACCTGTCTTAAGGCTGACCCTACCCAGCTATGCCACTATTGTGTGGCACAAGTGTTATGGCATCAGTACCAACTGACGGTACAACTGACAGCCCAGTACAGTTGTTAGACTGTTTCCTGGTTGAATTAAATTTTGATCAGATACAAGTACGACCTATGCAACATCCAAACCCATACCATCAGTTATGGTGAAACATATTTTTGTTCATGTCTGATCATTCCTTCCCTATGAGGCCATTTTGCTAGTTCACTAAGATAACATTAACACAGGTGCTGCAATGTGGCCATATGGTCTGAACATAAAAATATTTATTAAATGCTTGACTACTATTAGTAAATTTGCTTCATTAAGGAATGCTGCTACCACACAATAAATACAGAACAGAAGCAAAGAGTGCCTGGACAAATAAATTCTCAACATCCACATATAGCCTCCATAATCATTTAAAATGACTCATTAAGTATTCACAAGCATCCATTTCTAGGAATGAAGTTCACACAAACAAATTCTTAACACTAGAATTTCTCACCCCACAGTACTACAGAGATCTTTTCTATGCACAAATATGAGAAATAAATTATTTTTATGAAATGTTCCATCATGAAAATGCAAGCAGAAATTACACTTTGATTGCCATAAATGCTGTCAATTATTTATTTTCTGTGCAGTGGTTACAAAGTCATCTGTTATATTTTAAAAGTATCACACAAACAACATGAAAYATTGACTGCATACTGCAGAAAGCTTGATTTAAACAGTTTTTATTGGTCTTCTCATAGAAACAAAAACTGGCAGTTTGACAGTCAACACCTTTCGTGGAAGCTTAACCTCATTCAGAGCCGCTGGGCACAACTTTTTTAGTCCAGGAATGTAACAAGAATGTATCTTGGCACAGGATGAACTGTATTCACTTTGGAGAAAAAGATCATGTATAAATACGAATGTGACTATGCCCAGAGGTAACAGAAAACTTCCAAAAGCCGAACTACAGATTCAGAGAGAAGACAGGGCAAAATTCCCATCTCATAGACAAGTTCTTAGCACATTCAGATTTCACCTAAACCAGAAGAGTATAATTTTTTCTTTTTTCTACTCACATTTCATTATTCTGTGTGTTCCACTTACAACTCTTGCCATAATTTTGCACATTACTATGGACTAAACTAACTGGCCTAAACTCCACTGTTTTCAGTGCTGCAAATGCATACTTCCTGCTGATTTTCCTGCATCATGGTGCATAATTTTTTAATTTTTGTTTGGGAGCTTACAAAATTTATTTAACCCTTTGGATTAGGAGATCTCAAGACCAGAACTTATTAGTTTAAGTCACTTACCCAAATAGCAGTATCACACAGGAGACTCCATGTTTATACCAAGGACTGTAACCCTTTTCTAGTATTTCTGCTATGGAACAGATTAAGAGGCCCCAAATAACCCATTAGGTTGAAGATAGGTATAGTAATGCACTCTCGTGCCTATTATTTTATCAACATACAAAAATAAAACATAGAAAACGACATGTGTAAGACCAAATGGAAATATAGAAACTCTGATTGTGCTCAACAGCAAAAAACCAAAAAAGAGTAATGGCCTCAATTTGGAGGAAATATCCTCTCTCATGGCCCTATCTCTTATTTTCTATTTACAGAGTAAACATCAACAGGAATAAGAATGTGAGCAACTCTACCAATTTAGACCAAAAAAAATTGACAATGGACAGAAGGAACTTAATTTTTTTTTTAAGAGTTATGTACTGGTTGAGAGACATAGTATACAACACCCAAAAAGGCACCAAATACACAACCCTGACTTTTGGCAGGAGCCAGTGCACTGAGGCAGCCAAGGCCTGGACAGTATAGCTCGGCTCCACTGGAGTGTGCTCTTGCTTTGCAGTAGGAACATCAGCGCTTGGCTACAGRAGTGTGGAGCTACTGACAGGGCCTGCTATCGGCAACAAAAAGGCAGCTATTCTGATGGTGACACCTCTAGAGTCAGAAATAGTTAGCAATTCATGAAGAGAGTTACAGAGAATGCGATGGGGTTGTCAATAGGGTCTTGACTTCTCAGTGAAACAGACCTCGTAGCTTAACCCTGAACAAAGGACAAGCTGAATTTTTATTGCATAGTCTGGGGTCTTCCTGTTGTGACATCATCTTCTGCTGTATCTCTTGTCACCTGACTATCTCTTGCCACAGGTATTCCTGTGCCATTTATAATGCAAGGGATTGGTACCAGTTTATAGCCTCTTGAGTACAGCACTGGAAGATTGAGACCGCTTTCTCAAGAAACACACTGACTTAATAAAGTCAGTCACTTAATAAAAGGGAAAGATTGAACATGTGAACTAATAGGATAAGAAGCAAGAGAATCATCAACCCAAAGAAGTAGAGTATAATTAATAAGAGAATTAGGTCACTTGTGGCCAATGAATTGAGATTTGTTTGCTAAAATCTGTATGTAGTGTAAAGTTTTCAGAATTGGTGTGCTTGATTTGTGGAAAGGTTTACCTTGCACCATCTGCACATAATAAACATTTCCTTTCTGAACTAGGCCCCATGTCTCTGTTTAGAGAGCCCCTACATAAGCGACAATGACAGCTGTGCTGCTCACCTCAAAACAAACTTCCCCATGGCCTCATCCTGGGCAGATTCCCTTGCTCTGGACTCTGCAGCCTTGAGGCTAACAGAGCTGGTGAATGCTGGGACATTGCCACCAGTGCAGACCTTGCCTGTTGCTTGCATACTCAATAGTTCCACACACAGAATTACAGAATATGCTGAGTTGGAAGACACCCAAAAAGATCATTGAGTTCAACTTCTGGCCCTGCATAGAACCATCCCCAGGAGTCACATCCTATGCCTGAKAGTATTGTCCAAACATTTCTTGAATTCTGTCAAGTCTGGGGGCTGTGACCACTGCCCTGAAAAGCCTGTTCCAGTGTCCAACAACCTAATGGGTGAAAAGCCCTTTCCTATATCCAGCCCAAACCTCCCCCAACACAGCTCCAGGCCATTCCCTCAGGTCCTTTCACTAGTCACCAGAGAGGATCAGTGCCTGCCTCTCCACTTCCCCTCACAAGGAAGTTGTAACTGTGATGAGTCTCCCCTCAGTCTCCTCCAGATGAACAGACCAAGTGCCTTCAACTACTCCTCATAGGGCTTCCCCTCAAGGCCCTTCCCCATCCTTATTGCCCTCTTTTGGACACTCTCTAATTGCTTAATATCTTTTTTATATTGTGGTTACCAAACCTGTACACAATACTTGAGGTGAGGCTGACCCAGTGCAGAGCAGAGTGGGACAATCTCCTCCCCGGCCTGGCCGGTGATCCTGGGCCTGATGCCCCCCTGGACATGGATGTCCCTCCTGGCTCCCAGGGCACTGCTGACTCATGTTCAACTTCCCACTGACCAGGACCCTTTCCACAGCACTGCTTTCCAGCATCTCATTCCCCAGTCAGTCTGTAGATCCAGGGTTGCCCCATCCCATGTGCAGAATCTGGCACTTGCCCTTGTTGAACTTTATACAGTTGGTGATGGCCCAGCCTCTGATTTGTCAAGGTCTCTCTGCAGGCCCTACCTGGCACTGATGGAGTCAATACCTCCTCCCAGTTTTGTATTATCATGGAGTCAATACCTCCTCCCAGTTTTGTATTATCTGTGAGCTTGCTCAGTATCCCTTCCAGTCCTGCATCCAAGCCATTTTATGAAGATGCCAAAGAGCACAAGGCTGAGGATGGAGCCCTGCGGAACCCCATTAGTGACAGGTCTGATGTCACCCCAGTCACTATCATCCTTTGCAGCCAACCCACGATCCAACTGCTCACCCATCCCATGACTTGTTTATCCAGATAAATGCTGGACATTTTCTCCAGAAGGAAACTGTGAGAGACAGTATCAAAAGCTTTACTGAAATCTAAAAAGATTACATCCCTTGATCAAGCAGGTGGGCTACTTTATCATAAAAGAAAATCAAGTTTGACGAGCAGGACTTTTCTCTCAAGAAGCTGTGCTGGCCGTGACCAATGATCAATTGTCTTTCAGGTGTTTTTCAACACCTCCCAGAATAATCTTCTGTGTAACTTTACCCAGCAATGAAGTGAGACTGATAGGCCTGTCATTTCCATGGTCCTCCTTCTTGCCCTACTTGAAAACAGGGACAATGTTCACCAGTTTCCAGTCAGCTGGGATCTCTCCAGGTTCCCAAGACTGATGAAAAATCGTTGAGAGATGTTTTGCAATGACATCTGTCAGCTCTTTGAGGAGAATATGTTAATTAAAATAACAGGCGAAGCCAGCAACAGAAGTCTATAATTTGATTGAGAGCTATGAAAGGTCTTCATTTTGCATCCTTCCAGAGAGGGGAAAAAAGAAAAACAAATAAAAATCAATGCTGTTGCAAACATTCAGTGTTTTAATAACTCTGCCTCCCAAGCCTCCAATAGGATCAGTGGTCCTGATTCAGTGAAGTCAGCCCTGGTTTATACCACTACAGGCTTTGTGTTTAATGGTGCCTGCATCTGCACCTGTGGGCCTCTGCCCAGGGTTTTGCTTTGGGGATAGGTATTGCTTTGGGGATACCCTGGTTAGGATACCCCAATGTAATGGAAATAAATCCACTCTTTGCTTTCTAGCTCTAAGTTTGTGGTTGTCCTGTGTGCCTGCCTGTCTCAACTCACAAAGCTCTGCATAGCAGCAGGGAGCTCAAGGAAGCACCTTTTAGCTAGGAATAAATCCTGTCACCAACACATCTTGTTCTTTCACCTATTCATCGTATGAACTCATCACACTCCTGGCAGGCATCAGAATGAAAAGGGACCATGGTGATTAACTGGCAAACTATCTGTGATTGAGATCATCTTCTTAATAGATTTTCAAATAAAAAGACACTTGTGTTTTGTAGCAGTGCATATTTTGGGTTTTCTAATGTTCTGTATATTTTGTTATATGTTTGTAATGGTTTGTTCCTACACCCCCATCCCCAAAAACCCCCGATGGTGTTTCTCTTGTGATAGACCTTGTCAATCACCTTGTAAGATATGGAATATTCTGGGAAAAAAGCCCTAGGATTTGACAAGGTACTCTGGTACCACCTTCTTTCATTGTTCTGTTAAGTTTCCCCATTCTGAGTCACAACCCCCTCCCCTTGGATTGGTGCTAAGTTCTCCCCTGCTCAAGGTACACCCCCTGTACTTAAGGTGAGGACAGAGGGGCTGAGGGCACTCTCGCTCTGGGGCTCCCATCCTCTCACCCTCTMKGCTCTGYYCATCTGCACATGAGAGGTAACGGGGAGGAATAAAGCCAGGTGAAACCCAAGCGAGAGTCCACTCTTTCTTCCACGCCGTCGGCCACGCTTCAGCCTGAGGTTCAGACCCACCAGGCCTCTCTTATATAGTGGCCAGGGAGCGAGCTAGCTGGTGAAGCTGCTCCCAGGATGCTGCTATAGCGTTTGAACTTCAATACATGCTGCCAGAGTAAGGACATCAAGTAAAGCCAGGACAGAGATAGTGAAGTCTCAGATTCCCACCAGCAAATGACTACATAAAAAGAGACATTCAAAAAGACCTCTCACAGTAGGGTAGAAAGATTTGCTGTTTTTTTAACTAGATTTCCTCTTCATTTATTTTCACTTGTTCAGGACAATCCATGATATCAATTCAAGCTGGGGCATGAATAGACAGACAGCAGCCCTGCTGAGGAGGACTTGAGGAGGCTGGTGAATGRCAAACTAGACATAAGCTGGCAGTGTGTGCCGGCACCTGGAAACCAACAGCATCCTGCCACCACCACTGTCGGGCAAGAAGGCACCTTCCTTGCTGACATGGTCCACACTAAAGGCATTTCTGCTTCACAGGAGGACAGGACAAAAAGGGAGCTCCAGTCCTTCCAGGAAAGGACAAACACATCGCCCCTCTTCTGTAGCCAGTGATAAAGATCACAGCCTATTTGTAACAGAAGACACATTCAGTCTTAATTGAAAAAGTTCAAATAAAGCTGACAAGACTTCAGCTTCTTCCTTAAAATTATGCAGTAACATGCCACATGGCCACAAAAAAAATTGTCTACCATCAGGTTTTACTAAACTGTATATAGTGCATACATGATGAAAACACAACCTACTGCCCTAGCCCAGAGTAAGGAACAATTTGTTTCCAAAATTAAATTTGYTAGCTAATAATGGCTGGCAGCAACTGCTGCTGCTGCTGTCATAATGATAGCACTTTCTTATTTTTATGCCTCTATTCCCTGCAACAATCTAGATGCGTTGCTGTGCACTAGTGCTGCCTTAATAAAACATTAAAAAAGGCATTAAGTATGGCACCATGCCAAAAGCTACTGCAACTGCAAGCAGAAGTGTCTAAATGACCTGTTTAAGAGTCTGGAGCATAAAAAGGAAAGTGTGTTTCTTGCTTACATCCCCATATATTCCTCACTGAACACTTGGGTTGATGAGGTGAGTAGAAGGTCCCCAATATGTAGGGACACACACAAAATTTGAATTTTCATGCCAAGACAAACGGTGTGAGGCTGCTCTAGGCCCAAGTGCTGCTGTGGGTCACACATACCTCCCATGATCCCTATATGCAGCAGAAAGGTACAAGCCTTTCTACTGCTGTGCGCTACTCCCAGAGCAGATGATGAACCAGCTCTTCCATACTGCTGCTGCAAACGATTGTTTGGGTCTATGCACTCTGATCTACATACAACTGAAAGAGCAGAGAGATGCAGAGATAGGAGGGTAATTCTGTAATCTTCTAGGACAGAAGATCAGTTTCTATGCTGCGAACATTGACAAAGGAGATATTACTTTAGGAAAAGGCGGATGTATCAGATAAGCCACATGCAGAGCTCACTTTGCACTGCCCTGCATCCTCTCAGCACGGGTAGTCCAGGTTGGTCACTGTGTAGCCACACCAGAGCAATTAGTTGCTACATTATTAGGCCACAGCAGATGAACATTTCTACTGATAAGCATCCTTTCCACACTTCCATGTCTAGGTAACAGTCACAGAAGAATGAGTTTTTGCATTCCTCAGKATGTTGTTAACGCTTTTGAGAAGAACCCACTTACCCCAAGAGACCACTGATGTTAAAACACTGTTTAACACTGATGAACATTTTAAAAAAAGACAGCACTACTCAACCTGCTCCTGACATCCTGTGGCAGCCCCTAGTGATGAGTCAGGCTCATCCACACAGGAGATTATCCAGGGTGCAGTGGTTTATTCAGTCTCAGGGTTAACCTATTCTGACTTAGCCAGACCAGCCTAAGAATTGGGAATGGCTCATCCACAGTTCTCAAGTCACATACCGCTCTGAAACATGAAATGCAAGGCCTGTGCATCAATGTTTCACACAACTAATTGCATGACTGTGCTGGATAATTTCATGCTGCCATYTGTCCAATGGCTGAGGCCAGCAACTGGTCTTAGACTGACAGTCTAGCATCATCCTAAAAGAGCACAGTGTTGCACTCACCTGTCAAGGCCTTCCTGAGGCATGTGGAAAGAGAATTGTACTCTTTAGCACACAAAGAGGTCACAGTGTGCTGATAATAGTAACCCAGGGGTTACTGATCAGGAGCTTCACTGATTCTCTAAGCATGAAGCATTAAACTCTTTCAGCCTCCGAAAATATAATTTTTTTGCTATCCTTAGTCCAGTGAGAAAGTACAGCTTCTTGTAAAGTCAGCTGTTGATAAGACAGCCTTTTGAAAAGTTGTTTTAGCTGTGTGCAGATCAGGCAGTAAGAAGCTGGGATATGGGAATTGCCTTCTCAACTATAATCTTGACTCACTGCAGTTGTGATTTTCCTCTAAGCCCAGAGTAGACATATGGACATCAAATGCAAGTAACAGCAGAGTGAAGCCAAACAGAATATAGAAAGAGCGATTTTTAAATTTTATTTACTAGTTCTAGTCCTCTCCATAGATTAATCACCCTATAGATTAGTTAAAATAAGTAAATAAAATTAATGGTAGCTGACAAAATAAAGCCATTCTTACTTCCAAAAGCGCAGCCAAAGTCTCCTTTTTATTCAAATGTGTGCCTCGCTGCCGGTGACTGCCAGTGCCTGGGAAGGATTCACACTGACAGTTTACAGAATAACACTTATTATTAATATAAAATTGTGATAGGTTAAGGTTTGAAGATTGTCAGTGAGAATGTCTGACTGAAAAATATGCTTGAAGGAATATACAGACAAGCTCTAATTCCAAATAAAATGTTCAGCAAGCATAAAATATGATTCTTACCCAACAGGCATCTCTATGGGGGAGAAAACAGCTTCAGCTCCTCGACTGATCCCAGCGGTTATGATGGAGTCTTCCTTAACTTTTCCCCCATTCYCATCTGATTTTTATATTCCCTCTTTGTGTTTAGGTGGAGCTTTGATGATTCGAGTCAGACAGACACACCTTTGTTACGGATGGGTGTAAAATTCTCTGTCTTTTACAGATACAGTCAAAAAGAACACAGAGGACATGCCCAGTGAGGGTTGATTGTACCTCGGGGGCAGGGAACTTTAGGATGGAGGGGTGCATTAATATTATTATCAGGCTTTAATGAAACAAGTTCATCTAAGGAGAGGGATTTCACCACAGTTGCTGACTCAGCAGTAGGATCTCTTCCCTTGTCCTCCCTGGTATTAGGTTTATCAGCCACAAAGTACCTTCGAGCTTCTTTCCCTGCAAAGATTCCCACAGACCTCGTGTCTCCGCTCTGCCCCACCCTAGTTTCCATCCCCCACAGGACATGTGTGTAGATGGGGAATCATCCAGGAGTAGGTTTCAAGTCATGCCAACTACATTCAATGCAGGGAGCAGCAAATATATGGTTTACCCTATAATTTCTGTACTAAATGATAAGATGCTAATATAACTCTTCAGTTTTCTCTAATTATATTCCCCATGTCCACAGGATCCCCAGTAATTTTCTCACATTCAGCTATGTCACACCCAAGAAATTTTTTTTTCTGTAAACTACTAGCTTCTCCACAAAATATAACTTCAGTTTTCTAAAACCACATTTAAGTCAAATTCAGTACAAAATTCTAGCTGGAGCACCCCATTGAGCATTAGAAGCAACCTGAAGAGACAGTCAGAAGTTGGAGGTACCTCACCCTAACTCAGTTCTATTTTGCACCAATACCTGCATTCACAGCAAGAAATTCTTGAGTGCCTGTCCCCGTTCTGAAAAGGACTGACTTCTTCATACAAATGCACATTCAGTAACTAAGAACATACAGAGAATACAGCCTCCCATCTGCTTATTTAACAAACTTTGCCTCTTGGCTTTTCAAAAAAGTATGAGAAGAGGGTTCAGGCACCCGGAAGTATCTCTTGTGGCACCTGGATCTTGCCACTCCCTAAAATGTATGCTGTCAAATCCTTGAAATATTTGGCAGCCTCCCWTTCCAAGTAGTTTGCTTTATTGCTATCATTTGCTCTATTCAAGTCCATAGTGAAAACCTCTATGATGAAACAAAGGAAGATTTCCTTTCCAGCATTATATTTGGCAGATAAAAAATGAAAATTACATGTTTACTCCAGTCAAAAAATTATTCCCCATTTGACAACCCTAGGTACAGCTGTGAAACTGAAAAAGCCTATTCATAGCCCTAATCATGGCGTCTCCAAAATCACTGTGGAGCTGGGACCAGAATCAGAAGCACATCTTGGAATTAGCACAGTGAGGAACAATCACAGAAATAATCTTGTTTGCCTAAATCCTGTTTCTCCATATGAGCTCAGTAATTTTGGTAATCCACAACYTTGATGCAATATCTTTTTTTCTCATTCAAGGTGATTCACGTGTTTCTGAGAAACAGTAAATAAGACACAGGAAATTTGTGAATAGGACAGTTGGAAATTTGGCTTAAGCACCCTTCAGAAATCTTTTGAACAGACACTTCAGTTAGAAAAAATACCAGAAGAAGAAGGAAAAGCTTAACTTTGCCTTTTTTCCTTCATTCCACCCACTCCTTATACTGACATTTCCCTTGTGCTACTTCCTTGAGTCATTAGTTTTACAAACCACACTTACTCTTGAGGTGCAAACTATAAACTTCAAAAGAGAGTACCCACTCACTTCAGGAATTAAAAGAAAAAGAAGCCAAAAGTCCAAAATCTGTTCTTGTTTTGCTCTCTGTAAAGGTGCAGATTCTGTGTGATAACTGCRTGGCTGCCCGCATAGACAAAGTCACAGGGCACATCTGTGGCAGGGATTCCACACAGAAGTGTCTTCAGGATTTTCCACTCTTTCCAAGGGCACACAAAATTCTGCATGCATTTTTAAGACATGATATATCTGATCTATGTACAGATTATATCAGTACTGCAAGTAAACTACGCCTGACTTGCTTAACTTTTCCTTAGCAGGCAGTCCTTGCTAGATGCAGACACCCCCTGCATTTCAGACAGCACTCTGAAATCCACACTTAATCCCAGTTCCCTTAGTCCCTGGGAAGCACAAAGAGAAAACTAAACACAGCTACTTTCCAGTTCTTAAAGAGCAGGACTGCTCATCTGGGCATTTCTTCTGCCCCCATTGCCAAGCTGTCTTCATGCTCAGAAAGAGTCCTTTTACACCAGCCACTGCAAGAAACAGAAGAAAGAACAAAGCAGCTGGCAGTAATCTTACTCCTGCACTGTTAAGGCTTTCCAAGGACCTGTATGCATATGAATGTGTTACTTGGTACCAGGGAAAAGGACACAGCAAATAAAATTTCTCATTGCTGTTATTACTGTTTAATTCAGCTATATCATCCAATTGTGAAGATCAGATCAAAAACAACCTCCAGGACAAGTTCAAATTCCCCTAGAAGTTCCACATCCTGCCCTGTGACTTTGAGTGCTGGGTCCATATCTGATACTTAACAAGAATAGATAAACAAATTAGTCTAGGTGCAAACAAACAAACAAACAAACAAACAAACAAACAGCTCTCTTTGTCCTATGCAATGAATACACTTTCTAATAGAGTGGGTAGATCTAATCTGATCTCAAATTAGGTAAAACTTTGGATCAAGAGAAAAGAATTCTAGATGAAGGCAAACCAGTGGGCATTTTTTACAAACAGTAGAGAACTGCTTTGTGCACAGGGTAGCATCTGCCACTGCTCTCAAAACAGCAACCAATAGAATTGATTGTGAGATCTGCATCCTTGCTGCTGTCCCAAGGAATGACAAGGACATGAGACAAAGCACAACAAATAACTTGCAGCTGGGAAAGGTGTGGGAACTACAGTGTTCCTCAGGAAAACTTGCCGCTGCAAAATTGCCTGGACTGCAGACACACAGCATCACTTGACAGCTGTGTTCCTTCCAGTCTCACTCATGCAGGCCTCCTCCAGCTACTGTGCTTTGACTGTTAGAAGATGGGAACCGCCAGTACCATATTTGGATCACAGTCTATTTTTGTCTTACAGGCCTTAACTAAACTTTAAAGAAGGCAATAATGATGAAAAGCCGAAGGCCTTGTATGACCTGAAAGAACAGAGCAAAGCTTACTGATCCCTCTCTGCTCTCAGTTAACTAAAGTATTACCACAAAAGGAATCCTGGAACAGAATTTCCTCAGGAAACAGGTTATAAAAATCAGTAYTAAGACATGATTGTTTTCAGCTCCTACTTTCCCTGATTTTCAATGCAGCAGGATCCAACCTGCCAGACTTCACAAGTTTTGCTAGTCTGAATAAAAAGCAAATGTAACATTTGGAAAAGCATAAAACACAAAGAAAGTGCTAGGGTTTGCAGAACTATTTCTATATGGCATCTGCCTCTCTTTGAAAAGTGTTTGACATGAAGTTTGCAGCTGAATAATATTTCAGTTTATTGCTCTATGCAAAGCCTCACATGAAGTTATTTTAAAAGAAAGCAACTATTAATTAGCCCTAATGAGGGTACAATTTGCTTTCAGCAGATTTGTTTTATTGAAAACAGCAGAAACAATTGAGCTGAACAACAAAACAAGCTGCAATTAAGAGCTGAATATCCACTGGCCCTAGAGCAACATATGTAGCTGACAGCTAATGACAAATTAATCTACATTTCCCATATTAAATTTTGATCATAACGTAGAGCATGGAAGAGGTAGGGTATGTATTCTACCAGACTTGAACTTCTCAACTGAAAACTGATAGGAAAAAAATGCTCAGACCTACTTTTATTTCTTGACAACTCCTTATTAAGAACCAAAACACATCTAGGAACTGCAGCAGCAGCTCTGGGAGGGAATCACAAGACTGTTATCTCTCTGACAATCTGAGAAGTCAAAAGCATTGAAAGAGTGAACTCAGTGCTATGTGTTGAGAGGATTCAGATCAATGGACCACTGTTATAGACACAAATGCTAATTCCTGAACTGTTGAACACAACTGTCATGGGGAGAAAATAAAACCCTCTAGTACTATATTTGGAATGATAGAGAAGCAGGGGTTACTTTATTTTCTGGCCAGAATATTCTAAGGAAAATATTTCACACATTTTTTGCAGGATTTTCCCCCAAACTATACAGTCAAAACCCATAGAGAGGCACTGTTTCAAAGTTCATTGGTCCATGTAACAGTGAGACAGCACAAATGACAGTGGCAGATAAAAGGACTAAGGTGGAAGAGGACATGGTCTTGGAGCAATGCCTCCCTTGTACTTCTGACTACAAACTGGGAAGAGCACAGGGCAGAAACTCTCCAAAGCCACTTGAATGATCACCACTCCCTTGCTAGGCAAAGGCAGGTATCCCCTTGTGCCCATCTAATAAAGCAAGGATAAACAATAATATTGTGTAATACTTCTAAACCACAGTTCTAGGTTCACTTTGTGTTGTGAGTTTGTTTGGTTTTATGGGTTTTGTGGGTTGTGTTTTTTTTTGTGGTGGTGGTTAGATTTCTTTTTTTTGACATTGAGGGCTCCTCTACCTGGAATAACATTATTAATAACTGATTACACATACAAGATCAGACTGAGAAAGCACATATGCAGTTACTGACTGAAAACCATGCCCCTTTTCTCTGAAAGCAGTATGTACCCACAGACAGTTGGATGCAGCTAACAGTTAAGAATCCTCTCTAACTTCAGTTTCAATACACAGTAGTTAGAGAGTTCTCAGTAACTTCAAARAGGAATAACAGCAATTATGCTTTACTGCAAGTATGACATGTCTAGGGGAGGCTCATCACAGAACAGCTACCTTCCACTGAGAGAGTAATCAGAACTTCACAGCCACCACAYTGTGAAGTTGGAACCTAAACAAACCATTCAAAATTCATGGTAAAGTATCTGTGTAAAACCATTCTGAGGACACTCTCAATCCTCATGAAATTGGTGAGTTTACAGCAAATCCAGCAAACAGTTTGTTAATGAAGCTGCTTTAAAGGAATCAACCAGTTCTAAAGTTGGCCTGTGCTTGATGTAGGCACACCAACATTTAGCACTTTGTCCTCCTGACTCATATAATTTTTAATATGTGACTGTTCCTTGTTCAAGAGCCACAGCTTCTTTTTATGAAGGCCATTAAATATGACAATGTACTACAATATGAATATGTTTCAATTAAGAAGGGGGGCCTCATTACTTTGCACGGCTTTCTGAAGATCCAAATAACTGTGCTGATTTCACAGCTTAGTGACTCTTTAAAAGCATAAGAGTCCTGGAAATAAAATTACAGTTCTTATTAAATCGGCTTTATCTCATAGCCAGTGAATTTTTTTTATGCCCTAACGTGGAAACAACTCTTATGAGAYGATCAACTTAAAAGAACTGAATAAGGACTTCTGAGCAACTGAAAGATACAGCTTCTTTATTTTTTTCCCTTTCCCTCCTTCTAACACCTGAACTACTCTTTACCTTAGAGTCAAAAAGGAGTTCAGAGTTTGCAGATTCACATAACTTCTGTTTGAATAAGACATTATTTATATAATCTGACTCAGATTTCCTGCAAGAACCTGCTGTTACACAGGGCAGCCTAATGTGGAACGGGTCACCTGCAAACACTACGTTTAATTCATGCGACATCATAAGAACAAACTGTTCAATAGGATGTGGGGTCAAACCAGACTCCCTTGAAGTTTCAACATCCCAGCAAAGTCAAATGGATTCTTTGGGAGGGTTTTAAGCACTCTCTGAATGAGCRCATCCCTGCAAAGGCCGGCCATGTGGAGTAGAAGCTACTGGAACAAAGCACTCTGCAATACAGATGGTGCCCAAAGAAAAAAAGTGAGTACTCACTGTAGAGTAGTACAGAAAAAAAACACCAGAAGCTTTTGTTCCCTGTCATTGCTGAAATGTTTACAGTTTCCTCATACTTTTATTTACAAAGCAAAAACTACAATCCTTGTATGCTTACGTTTACACAATGTCTCTTTAAGAGCCACATACATTCTCTCACATTATTTTTTTTCCATTATCACTCTACAGGGAAAATAAATCTCCAGAAATATATCTTAATTCCCTTTAATACGTCAGATAGCAACTTGCAGTTCTGGGGGCTGGTAATTTTAAGTGCAGGTACTTCACTAATTTACAGATATGGCAAGATTTTCCAAATTGAAGCATTGCTCCTTTTTGAAAGCATTATGAGAAAATATTGCTCAAATGAAATCTATTTTGGTCATTGGGATTAAGACATACAGGGAGAGGAGACAGAAGACAAACCTTCAATTTGAAGATGAATGAATTTCATTCAGCACATCTTACTTTGTATTCTACTTTGAATCCTGAATCACAGAACCCAAAAAATCACTTACAATTAATTTCTCATTAAAAGCCTGACTATTCCTTGAGCCAGCAGAGACTGCCCCTTTGAAATACCCAGTCTTGATTACTAAGCATCAAAAATGATAAAAACTCCACTCAACCAGATCCTGTTTTATCTGGAAATAACTTTTKTTCATAAGGCCCTTTTTTCAAACTTCAAATGTAATTTTTAAAATTTCTCTACATCACTTCTTGTATTATAAAATTACTATGATCATAAATCTTTTCAATCTAGATGATAGTAGCAGACTTCCTCTTACTTAGCTGTAAATGTCTACCAGAGAGTTATCTAAATCCAAATTAGCTTTATGTGCTCTTTTCTGCATCTGTAATAATACAAAAGGGTCCTACTGAAGAAGATTCATCAGTTATCTTTAGACAGCATGAACATTCTGAGCTTGTCAACTTCAAATCTTTTACCAAAAGCAAGTTTAGAAGCACAGCTGAAACTGAAAAAGCTAATTATAAGATACCTAAAGCAGGGAAGGAGGGGAAAATATCTTACCCTTGTTTACAGCTCTCTCCAAATGATTCTACAGTTTAAGTTCCTTTAGACCCCCAGTAATAGAGTTTCCCTSTCTCAAAAAACACAAACAAACAAAAACCCAAACAAAACCTAAACAAAAACAAAACAAAAAAMCCCCCCMMMAAMMAAMMAAAAAAAMCAAACAGACCAAAYAAAATAATAAAAAAAMCCCCAAAACAGGAAAAAGAAAAAGTTAGCTCTTTTCTGAAGCTCTCTGCTAGGAGTTATCTGTTTATATGTCCCAGAAATAGGCTTAGCTTTTTGGCTAGAGGAACATGCTAGACACTAACGCCCCTATGGCATGATGAATGTTCTTATCTATAAGGCTCTGATGTACAGAGTCAGAATTTTAACACCTTTTGCATCCAAACTCACTGAAAACAGTGGCAATGAAGAATTCCCACACAGCTGGTAACGGCTCAGGTTATTAAGAATCAATACCACTGGTCATCAATACAGTTCAATTCCTTATATCTTACCAAAAGATCTGTCAGATCTCTAAACTGAAAGAGTTGTACAAACAGAGTAGGTCCATAGTTTAACACTAATCCACCAGAACGTRAAGGGGCTCTAGAGTATGAGAATGCTGCTCAGTCTTAGTATTGTGGCTTCCTGGTTTCCAGCAATTAATTTCCAAAGGGACAGTGCTCTTTCATACCTTACCATTTATGGTTACAAAAGACTTTGTAATAGAGGAACTGAGTTAGGAGATCAGCCACAGCAAAGCAAACCCAGAGAAGTACAGGAAAGGAAAAAAATAGTAAAAATCCCTTTCAGCTCTGAGCTCCACTACTATCCCAAGTCTGTCATGTAACAGACTCTTTTCATCAGAGAAAGCAGCGTTTCATCAAAAACCGTGAGTATATTTCTAAACAACTGTTTTTCCTTTGGAGCATGTGATAGCTTTGTGTTTTTAAAAGTACAGTGTTTTGGGAAGCAAAAGTCTTTCTATATCTTCAGCACTTATGGAGGACAGCACGGGTAACTTTTTTTGTAGCGTGCAAACTGAGTTCTCTCTTTTGTAACTGGATGCAATCTGATCATTCTTCACAACTGTTAGCAAAGGTAACAATAATATTTTCACTAATTAAGAACCTGTAGCTCATAAAAGACCATAATTCTTATTCATTTTAACGGTAAATGCTTGGGTCTGGGTGTTCAGCATTACTCTAGAGGTTGTGCTTACCTACACCTAAGTTAGGAATCAGGCACATGAACTCTTGAAGGCTTCCCAAAAATCTGCTCTTGAACTGTTTCCTTCTATGCAGCCCTCTACAGCATAAAATCAAAGGGAAAAGTACTCCAGAAACATTTCAGAACAGCTGAACTGAGCAAGTAACTTTTCTTTTTCCCCCATTTTTTCTTTTTTTAAGAAGCACCATGTTTAAAAGCTAATAGAATTAGTCTTAAACAACTGCATATGTTTTTAGACAATTAAAAAAGCTGACTTCTTTAATTCACTCTAGTAGCATATCTGGTAAACAGTTCAGTAATAAAGCAAATGATACAGCGTATTTCATAAAATAAACAGTTGTATCATGTTACACAGTGAAAATATTGCTGTTTTGGATTTCTAAGACAACTACATGAGAAATTTTTCTGTGCACTTTTCCATCAAGGCTCAGCATCACCTCATTCTGTAACATACAGTACTTGTGGTCCCAGACACACAGAAAGCTTAAGTAATGAAAAAAACTGATGCTCCCCAGCCACAGCACTCCCCCATTACCAGCAAGAAATGCCTGTAACTGCTAGAGGATGAAATCGAGGGTGGGGAAAGGGAAAGAAATTGCTAACACAAATGCAGTTTTGACTACAGCCTGTTGTAAATGGTGGGGCAGCAGACGAGAAAATGATGAGCATAGGATTGTAGCAGAAAGGAAGAATCTAAGCAGTTTTGAAGTACCCATGGAAACACAGATAAGCAAGTGTGAACGATCCAAGTAACTCTACCTAGAAACAGTCCTAAGTAGGTAAATATGAGCTCTGTTCCAGTAACAACTAGTACAGACCTCATATTTATAAATCTAAAAGTTTTGCCTACTGATTTTCACAAAAAGCATTTGGTCAATAAACTGTCATGAAGTACTGTGCTCCTCTTACAAATCCAGCAAAGCTGGCAATTTTTATTTTGTCCATACAAGGTGTTTTGAGAATAAAACAAAGTGGCTTAAGTTGGCATTTGACAGGAGAAAACAAATGGCTGTTTTGCATGTAGAAGCAGCAGAGGCTAAAGCGTACAGGCCTGTTTAAAAAGTCCTCATCACTTCACAGATGTGGATGACTTGCATCACTCTTCTTGGTATGATGCTGTATTAGAACATAATGTTCATCTGAAAGCAATACACAAATGTTGACTGGAGCTTCACCATATAGTGGGATAAATCAAGTCAAAGAAAAACCAAACCAAAAATACCTTACTGTTAATATTTATTCCCAACTTAAATTAAAGAGAGGGATTTAACAGCCTTTCTTCTGCAAGTGAGGTAAAATCATCAGTACTACTCATACCTTACCCAAATTAAGAGCAGTCTGGAATAGCTTGAGAGAGAGGTCCCATCTGAACTCACAGAGGTCACACCACTGGAAACTCCCCAAAAGACGGGAGAGTAGGAGGAGGCAGAGACTTCCCACCAAGAATCAAATATCTCTCTAATTAAAACAGGGAACTATTTGAAACCTGAGCGGATGGCATCCCTAAGATTATCACTAGCAGCTATGAATGCAATTATTATACATTGAAATTGCACAGCTAATGTACTGTATAATTTAACTGGATTGAAGAAGATTAGGCAGAGGGAACATTATCGAAACATTTGCATTTTATACATTCCCTATAAGTATGGAACCACCGCATAAAATCTGCAGTACAAAAATACATTTACATTTTCTCTTGAAAGCTGGGCTAAGCCTTGCTTTTTCCACTTCAACATCTTTCAATTCAATTTTACTCAGACTTTCTGGGCCAGTCAAGTCTTCTGTGGTGTTTAATTTTAAAAGATTTAACAGTTTTGTCAGAGGAAACACTAAATCAGCTATTTCAACACTCCTAATATACAAGAGCAAGGAGACAGAAGATTCTTTTAATCTGAAAAAATTATCCTTAAAACAATGAAGAAATTCCAAGTAAATATGGTTTTCTATATGTATACAACTTAGCTTTGTCTTGAGAGCCAGACAATTAAGGATTTTCAGCAGTAGTACATGCTATTTTTTATGTAAGAAAGAAAAAATAAAAGCACATGGGTTTCCTCTGCAGTCCTGTGTTTCCTCTTAAATTTTTCTGCACGTGCATGAAATAGTGTTACAGATTTTTCTGGTCTTCTACATTTGAAAGCAGAAAAAGATACACCAGAAAATGTGTATTTCAGTTTTAGGGAACACATTTAGATCTAATTTGCTACAGCAACACAACAATGATGTAAGCAGCCTTGTTTTACATTGCCTGAACACCTAGCTGGTTATTTTTTATGTCTATAGAAGCATTCAGGGTGATATTTTTAGATGAACCTTTCTTGTTAATATTCTCTCCATTATTTTCATGTCCTTATTCTCTTTGGGGTAGAGGAGTTATCTGAACTAAGGGAGCAAAGGCAAACAGCATCACTTACCAGCCCTTGCAGAGAGCCAGGGTCAACCAGCCTTTCTGGTGGCAGGATGGGGAACAACACTGCATTTAATCTCTGGGCCACTTAAGAAAAATTTCCAATTTACACATATAAGTTCCTTTTGTGTCTTAAAAAGATGGTCTGCTAGTTTTAGATTATTAGGAGGATGAGTTTAGTGGTATATCCGCTGCAAGTGTGGCTAGCATTCAAGCAGACTTTTGGGGCAATTAGATTTCTTATTAATTCTTTGATTAATAGTCCCACAGTTCTTATTTTCCATGTAACAAGGGGGTTGATTAATCCACTGTTTCTCAGTGTAAATGGAATATCTTCATAAATATTCTGGTTCATAAAAATTCGATATGTTAATACCTCTAGGACACTTGAAGTTTTTCACAAGTCACAGTGGCAGTACCAGTCCTTMATTTTCTTCAATTTCTCACAGAAAATTAAAGATTAATCATTGTTACTGTATGTAAGAATTTCGTGCTAAAAATGCGAGTTTTCAATCATCTATCATTATTTCTCCACCATGCTATAAGGACCTGCTACTCTAGTACCATTTGGTCTCAGGACCTGTGCTCCAGGGCTGATAATGTTCCTTTATTCCACTTTCCCTTCCGACCAAGCTGCACAATAAAGGACAGCCAGCTTAATAACAATTGGTATTAAGTTACTTAGTTGTACAGTGTTCCAGTATTCTAAGTGCTTTGGAATTCTTTAGGGTTTTTAAGTGTTATTTCCCACTTTCCAAACAAAAAGAAATGATGGAAGGTTCCAAGGAAGAGTCACCGACACTTAGTGTGCAAATTTCCATGCTGCACATTCCTCTCCACATAGTTATACAGGAGTATGCAGGTGCAGCACGAGTGTGCTGGGAGCATTTGATACCACATGTTCTACCTATAGCCCCACTCACCAAGCAAAAGAGAGTACAGCCTTACTTAAGGACATTAGCTCACATTCTGTATTAAACTCAAATGGCAGTAAACAGGGAAGGTTCATCTCTTGCAATTTTCAAATTGAGATGCTTCTTACAATATCAGTGAATTATACAATGATCATCAGAAAAACAATTCCTCTCAAAATGCTGTATGCAATATTCACAGTGGATGTGGATGTTTTATTTAAAGTGGACTTAAATATGAAAGTGGACAAAATTCAGTATTCTAAAAATAACTCATTTAGTTTCTTGAGACACCTGAAAACAGCCTTCCACTTTGATGATATCACATACTACCAACTTCAAAATATATACTTAAAATCTGCAACTAACCAGAAGTTATGCTAAATGACCAAAGCTGTTTTACTCTCCACAGACATCTATATTTTTATTGTGAATAGAACTAACATTCAGGTGCTATAGCAGTATAAAAACAGCAGGATGTTAATTTTCAAATACCTTTTTCCTTTGATCGTTGAACAGTTAAAGTGAGGTACTTTTACCAGTGAAAACCAGAAGTAGCAGGAAGGGAAAGAACATTCAGAATATATTTCCATTTTTTTTTTAAGAGCTGATGATCATAGCTTTGAGGGCTATCTCATCTTTCACCAAATTCAGCATGGTCCCCTACTTGCAGTCACACCACAGCTCTGCCAGCCTGTAGCAGTTGGAGACTATCTCCTCACAGATAACCTGAAGAGCCTATTTGCCAGCTTTGGTTTCTGCTTGTCTTACACTGTATATAAACTTAAGTCTGAACACAGATGGATTTAGGCAGGAACCATGCCATCCTGAAGGCCAGCCAGTAAGGATAAACACTAAAAAGGTGCACAAACCTGAAACTAAAATCCTGAAAATGCACTGTCTAAAGCTGTGCAGCACTGCCTTGTGCAGAACAGAAAGAAAAACTGATTTGGCATGAATGTAGCATTTTCTTTTTCTCCTTCTGCTCTGGTTTCCTCTCTTATCCCCAAAAAGCCCACACAAATCTTGCCAGTCTTGTCATTTCCATAAAAACAGCTTATGCCATGTTTTCATGAAAAAAACAAAACCCCACAAACATGCAATCATAGCTGTCAGTGGAGCAGATACTGATGATGGGTTGAACTTGCAGTGAAAGTTCTGGACTATTTCTATAGAAATCTATACGTCACTCATAATGATTGAATGGCATGTGGACTCACAGCAATAATTTTCAGATTATCTTCAACAAAAAATCATTTATGGTGGATCATTTTAAATGCTCTTTGTCAAGGGTATGGAGGGGCTAATGCCAGTCAGTTCTGAGCTGAGGTTCAGACAGATCTGCCCAAGAGTTAGTTTCCCAGAGTAACACCAACACTCCTCAGACAGCAGGAGTCTTAGACCAGTTACACCAACACTCCACTCCTTGGAGCACCTCTGAATGGACAAGGCCAAGCAAATATGCARAAGTCAGAAATCTCAAATGCTAAATTTTTAATTATTTCAGATCTTTTGAAATAAGACAACCCCATTTCAAACTACTCTAGAAGAAAAAGCATAATGTAAAAAGGTTTCTATTCTGGGAAGGTTTTCCCTTCACGCAGTCTTTTCCAATATACAGCCAAACAACTCTAACTTCAGAGAAGCAGCAACATAAAAAATACTGGATTAAGGCTGAGGACAATTGGATTGTTAATTCTCCCCAGAAGTTATCAGGTTTTCCTACCTAACCTCCTGGCTTACACACAGACATGCACACTTCTTAAAGTACTACATGATAAATTAAAAAAATGAAAGAGGAGTCTAATGATAACAAAAAACACAGCAAATTTAGTTGGGTTTTTTTCAGTTCTAGTTTTTGCAAAAATGGGCTGTTCCTTCATCAATTATATTATATTTCAGAAACTTGTTACAGAATTACAATAACTGTAATGTTTTCCCTTTCTTTTCTCTCTTTTATTTTACACCAAAAAGGGGTTGTTCATATTTCACAACTAAATCATGCTGGGAAAGAAGTTGGTGACTGCACAAAAGCGAGGGGAGACGAGAGCCCTCTGCCTGGGACTGGGAATGGTTGCATGCTCCATGATGATGTACTTTTTTATTGGGATCACCATTGTGCCATTTTACACTAACAGGTAATAAGAGCCATTTGTTTATGAAACAAAGCTATTCTTTCTTCTGTTAGCATTATATACAATAATTAAAACAGTGATAAAATATATGTAAGTACATTGCACAATAAACAAAGTGCTCTCAAAGAGCTCATAAGGATTTATGACAGAAGAAAAAAAAGCATGCCAAGAATTCATCAGGCACAAGTGAGCACAAAAAAGAGGAAATTATTCTCTTCAGAGCTAAACAAAATAGACTAAATCAAAACATTTACTGTAGAATCAAAAAGGCAGTGCTTATCAGGGCTTGGCAATGAAAAGCCAAGTCTTGCATAAATAAAAACAGCTCAAAAAAACTCTTTCGTGGACAGGAGAGTGTTGTGTTTCATAAAACTTGAGCAACACAAGTCATGGTAAAATTGTTCACTCAAGAATCTGTATCTTACTTCCAAATTAACCATCATAAGAAACTAGCACCTTCAACAACCCAGTGTACCACAAAAAATATTACAGAACATAATGAATGCTGAAGGGCTTACTAATGCCCACCCTTTTATTTAATTTTGCAAGTTCTGCCTACACACACAAAATCAATTTGCAAAATATCAGAGTAACAAGAAGAAGAGTGCAGCTCACTTGTTCATTATATTCAAGATTATGACAGAGAAAGCAAGGACATCCACCTCATCGTTCTTGCTAGGACACCTGTAATCTCAAAACTATATGAAAACCTTTCCCTTTAAACAGAGTAATTCACATGTGTATTTCCCTTCCTCCAGGTTACATTACAAAAGATTCATATATGTATCAAGAGTCGTTTCATAAGAACTGGGGTGAGACTGTTTCTTCACTTTCTTTGCCACCAGAGTGTACTACTGTGAGCAAAATTTAATGTGTTATCAATAATAGAAAAGTAACTCTTGAGAAAAACAGATAAACAACAGCAAAAATTAACTTTTTCCAGACAAAATCCTTATATTTATTTCTGCAAGAGGCCCATGCAATAAAGAAAAAGAGAAGTGGGGACAAACATGGGTACTGATCTGAGTTCTGAGGTTTATTGAATGAAATCAGTCAAAATATTTCTGAGACATGAATACTGCATTCCAGGTATTTACTACCAAACTTTAAAATACATAGCAACTTTTCTTTCTTGAATAACATGAAGCCAGTTACAGATGGGGAGATCAGAATCTAACTGAAAACCACAGAATGCATAAAAAACAACAACAAAAACCAGAACAAAACCAACAAAAATGCTTTCCTGAACTTACTTGCTATGGCAACCCTTCTCCAGGTGCAGCCATGGTTTCAGGGTGGGCAGTTCATCACAGCAGGATGGAGCAGCTATGAACTCCAGCCAAGCCACCACACACAGATGTATTTTCACATGCAATTCGCAACAGATGCTTCTAATGAGCTTCAAAGGAATACTTTTTGTTTTGTTTTTGTAGTGTTTGGACAACAGAAACTGTGTGCAAGGTACTCAAAGCCAACATCAAGGACAAAGTTTTCTGCCCAAACAGCGAAGGCTCAGAGGATGAGGAAATCTTCCCTTATCCCTGTCTACAGGTGTGGGTTAATCTGACAGTCTCAGGACAGGAGGTTATGCTCTACCAGACTGAAGATACTCTGGAAAAAAATCCTAAGGTACTTGCAACACAGATTGCATACTCATTCTCTGCTACTATTTTGTGCCAGTTTTGGCTAGGACTCCACCACTATCTAACACCTTTGAGGAGAGGGGCTGGGAGTTTTTAAACTGATCACCACAGTAACAGCAAGAGTTACTCATCTTTTACATGTTAACATCTGGGCTTAGACCAAGGCAATTTCAAAACATTCCAGAAATTACACAGTTTTGGATTTTATTTCATTAAATATTAAGTTAGCAATTTTTAAGGAATTACACCAACACGAATATACAACATTTATGAACATTTTAAAATATGTACATCTCCCGTGACCTATTGTAACAAACAGTTTATAAACTGTGGTTTGCTCAGTTCCTTGTTGAATTAGAATGAGAGACATCAAGTTTAAAACCATCCAAATTAAGAGCACAAATCCCAATTTTACTTGTTTTTAGGTGTATATTATGAAGCAGGGAATAAAGGAGAAAATGACAACATGATACACATTTTAGACAGAAAGAAGAAACAAATCAGTGAAAATTCAGATCTTGGATGCCCAAGACTGAAGTAGTTTTGGAATCCAGAACAAACACACTCAGATTACAAGTGCAAAGTGTTAATATAGATTAGAGCTTCCCACAGTGCAAACCTAATAGCATAGAATGCTTCAGCTGAAGAGAATTTTTCTGACTAATGCCTATCTTTA
Source organism: Mixornis gularis (assembly GCA_003546035.1). Taxonomy (NCBI): domain Eukaryota; kingdom Metazoa; phylum Chordata; class Aves; order Passeriformes; family Timaliidae; genus Mixornis; species Mixornis gularis. Next base: position 31,281 of record QVAJ01000580.1, on the reverse strand, counting down.
TAATGGCTGTCTCAGGGAAAGCCATATGCAATGAAGGAGCAAACAGATATTACCAACCACAGATGGAAACACTGTTGCCTCCCCTTGTTCACTGCAAGGGGAGGCAACTTTTTGATGTCCTACCTACTTGCATTAATGCAAGTAAAATTTTCAGGTCAGGAACCATCCCTGCTTTTGCCTTGACCAGGTTTCAGTTTATTACATTCAAGCACTATTATATATACAAAATAATACTGCAGAAAAAAAAAAGTTTATGAACACCACCAACAAAAAAATTACGGCTTCAAAGCATATTTCCACTGAAAACAAAATAACTGCATTATTACTACAGGTCAAAATAGTTCTGTTCTACAAGGACAAGTAAGAAGCCTCCAACAGCCATGCTTGTTGTATTTTTCTACTATTTACAACCAGAGGCATGCAGTAAAACAACTTCATTCTCATGCACACTGACAAGCCAGTGTGAATTTCTGCATAACGAACACTTTGCTGCTGTTGCAGTGCCGAGAAGCTCTGTTAGGGACTGGAGCTTGGCATTCTAATAATGAAGGGACAGTGTCAAAGACTGAAGGAGTTTTTTGAGCATGTATGTTATTGGTTTCCAACAACGTATCTACAATCTGTAAATCTGCAGACTGGGGACATAGAAATGCTGATGGAAATAGGGAAGCATGGCATGGCAAATAGACATAAAGAAACCAAGGCATTCTCCAGGGATACCAAACAACAGAAGATTTTGTCAGTACTAGCATGATTTTTTCACTCACTCTGACTTAACTAAAAACTTATTATTGGAGTATTTGTTACAATGAATCACCTTGATTTCTTATTTCAGTGCTCATATGTCCCAGACAAGTTGGAGAACTCTAAAGAAGTTAAAGCACGAATAGAAACAATTGCAAGCAATTTCAAAAAATACCAGACTTTTCCGTGTTACTATGACCCCGGAGGAACACAGACCAACGTCATTTTAAGCAGACTTTATCCCTCAAAAGGCCTCCTCTTTGCTTTCCTCTGGCCTACACTCATGTTTACTGGTGGATGTCTGATTATTGTTCTGGTAAAAATTAGTCAGTATGTCTCTGTTCTTTCTGCTTGGCAGTAAAAAAATACATATCTAGCACAGATTATTGTGATTGTTGGAAGCTACTAAGATCATTTGTTCAGCCTGTCTTATTGGCATTTTGTGACTCTTAATATACCAGGTGTCGATTTAAGGGCAGGCATACCAAAAAATTGAATAGCAACAACTACAGATGGCAATCCATTACACAAGGACAAAATACACAGCTGATTCCCAGGAATGCCTGAAAATACCTCACAAACACACAGACTTAGTTACTCTGTATTGTTTCCTTGGGTTTTAGCTTTACAAAGCTACAATTCACATTTACTACTAAACTCTTCTTCCACCTTTTAGATAGAGTGCTAATTTTCTGTCTGGTTGAAATCAGTTGGTGCCAGATCCATATACATCATCACTGGCAGATACACCCTTTATACCCTTGTACATTGATACAGTATGTACTCATGGCTTGCTCATCTGCTGAGAAAAGCAGCTTTGTTATGGTGCAAAAAAAGGTATATTTTTTTATTGTGGATCTCTCTGCTTTTGAGAAAGGTAAGGGAGAAGGCCCCTCAAAACAAAAATATGCACACACAGACTTTACAAGATTTGCACTCTAATCATCTGACACCAATTGTATATAAAGAAATACATGCATAAAGTACAGGGTATGGTAAAGAAGCCTATACTAAAAATATGTTTTTCTATTTAACTCAAATCTTACCCTTGCCTTATTTGAGTCAAGTGTGCTACTCAAGGAAGGTTACCTGACTGCCATTTACACGGCTTATAAAACTGATACAAAAAGGAAGTTATTATATAAAGAATGTAGTGTCCTGGTTCTGGCCAAGATAGGGTTAATTTCTACAGTAGCCAGGAGGGGGCATGGCCAGGACCCAGAGGTTATTCTGTAGCACCCCACGTCATTTTCTCGGAAAGGGCAGCTGCCAACAAGGGTAGCACTGCCAAGGGAATGGTCAGGTATTGTCGGGAATGAGAACTTGGGTGCAAGTCATTTGATGTACATTATTTTATTGGTATTGTATCTGTTACTRCTCGTTGTAGTTTCATTGCTGTTTCCAGTAAATTGTTCTTATCTCAACCTGTGATCTTTACCTTTTGTGCCTCCAGTTCTCCTCTCCAGATCATCAAAGTGAGGAAGAGGAGAGGAGAGTAAACAAACAACTCATGGTTTGGAGTGTTTCTGTAGGGAAACTAAACTGAGGAACACCATTCTTAAACCATAACAAGTACAATACATCTGTGATGTCTTAATAAATATAGCAAGCCAAAGTAACCACAAAAGTTTACATGCCTAGCACCAAGATACTTCACAAAACAGATACGTTTGTTTCCAGAACCAAGACTCCCAGGAATCCTCTGATGCCTGTAGAGAGACTTTCTCTGTTCTCTGAAAACAGCTGTTTTTCTCAGCCAGATTTTAAACTGCCATTGGACACAGGTGGAACATGAGATACGTTCTGCATACTGTATTTGACTGTCAACTGGGACGAAACTGGTACAAGCTTTTTCACCACAGTGATATCAGTTAATGAACCACTAGGAGCTATCATTCACAGGGAAGTTTCAGGGATTAGATACAAATTTGAACTAATTACATTAATTATTCTCATAATGTGATACTATTCTGTATTGCTTATTGTAAGAAAGGCTGAAATATTAACCCAGTACATGAATTCTCCAACATTACTAACAAAACAAGGTCAGAGTTTGCTTTTCACTATGATCAGCAAATGAAAGGAAGTGGCTGTTAAAATTTAGAAAAAAGCTAACCCCCCAAAAATTAATATAGGAGAACTATGTCCACAAGGAGAAAGTACATCCTCACACAACATTTCTGCGAAATGCACCAGGAGTTGTTTGCATTTACAACTCAAACCTTTCTCATCCAGGAAAGTAAAAGTTCAGCTGGGACAGGTACAGATGGTTTGGGTGACCACATGGGATGGGAAGGGGAAGAGATAGTGGGATGGGAAGGGGAAGAGATAGTGGGATGGGAAGGGGAAGAGACAGTTCATAAAAAGCTGAGGCAGAAGTGTGGTAGCAGCTTAAAAAGTAACCTAACAGGTAGGATAGTTGTTGAAGCTAATGCACTGTACTGGTAGCAAAGGAAGTGAACAAACTAGCTGTGGAACGGGCTCTTTGAAAACTTTATTCCAAATTTCATTTTTAAGCAGCCTCCAGATTTCAAAGTAGAACTTGCTCATGACTACTTTACTCTCAGTCCAGCAAATTGGTAACCCATCACTTTGCCCCCCTCCCAGCTCAGCAGAGATCAGTGAAAGTTGGATCTTGCTTGCAGACCCTGTGGCTCCACTTACTCAGCAGTCAGGGACTTGGGTTTAAAGAGCAAAAATTCATGATCTTGCTGAGCTCAGAACTCATCATGAAACAAGAATACCAGGAGTAACTGCTCTCAAATCTGCCCTTGGCTTCCCAAGACTACTCCCTAAAGCCACATCCTCCTCATCTCCTTAATCACAGTTATCCCTTATAGTAGCAGATGAAAATTTATTCAGAGTGCAAGCTGTGTCTCCAGACTTACCTCCTCCAAAAATAAAGCGAGTCAATTGTTACATAAAAATGGTTATTTTCTTCCAGCTCATACCCATTGCAAGAACCTGAAGGAAAACCTTACACAAATTCTTTCCTCTAGCAAAGTAAAATTTCCTATTTGGACAACAAATAGTCTAAGTAAAAACAGCTGTGCACAGGGAAAATCACACATAAATTGGGAAACTCCATTTTTCTGGATTYTTGCCAAACACAGCTTCTTCTTTTACCTAAAAAAAGTGGGATGTTAATGTGAAAAGCCAAATATTCTGTTGCAGGAAACAAAATGTATAGACACCACAGAAGACTGTTCTTGTTTTTAAATAATACTTTGTTCATGTGTACAGAGCTGGTTATTTTCTCCATTTTTAGATGTTAAATTCAGATATTCTTTTTCCTTCACACTTTTGCTTAACATCAAAACAAAGTGTTTTTCCAGTGCATGAGGCTGATTAATTACTCTTTTGAGCCTCTGCAAACAGTTTTTTTATTATTTTTTCATCTACAAAAGTTGTAATTCACTAGACTGAAGTTTTAATAACAAACTATGCTTCTTACAGTAGCACACAAGAAGCAATATAGCCTTTGGAGGTTTCTGTTTGGTTGGGGGTATTTTAATACTATTGGATTATACCTTAAAGTCTACAAGAAATCTGATTAAAAATGCTATTTTTTCTGAGATCCAGCAAAACACTTCCTATGAGAATTGCTTCCATACAAACAGTGACCATTACAGTTACATAGCTCACTTTCTCAAGGCAGAGTAGATGATTAAAGTATATATTAAGCATTAAAGCTCCTGCCAGCAAAAAGAAAGCAGCAGCACAAGCAGCACAATATTAAATTCATCCTTGAAATCTGTTTGACTATACATAATTTTCACCAGCACTGATGCTGAGACCACAGGAATAGTGCTTGAGCTGACTGGAAGTTGTAAGGAGCACAGGAAGAATATGGATAGATTTTTATACCCTGATGAATTCTTTAGTTTTACAGGCCRTTTATATATTTATATGAATAATAGTGTTTTTCTGAAACTATTAAAAGTACCATTATTCAAGTGCTGTGCACTCTCATGAGTAGTGTTTCTTCTTGATGCCAAATAAGGCTTGGTCATGGTGATTCTGTTGGAAGATGAACAAAAGTTACATTACTATTATTGAGGCAACTAGCATTCCTCCTGGGCCAAAAAAAACCCCCAAGTTGCACCACCAAGAAAACAATTGCAAATGTTTGTAAAGAGAAGCTGTTTTTCTGGATTAGCAAGATTCAAATTTCATCAGCTTGCAATAAGATAATGTTTCTCCAACTTTGATGAGGCAGCAACAATGGTAGCTGAAGAGGAATCTACACTGACTTGCTGAGAACTTGATCATCTTGAAGGTACTTTTAACCTAAACGGCTCTCTGATTCTACTTCTTACCACTTCTAATTCCAGGCAGATTTTCAGAAAGTCTCAGCATGCTAAATAGGTTAATCTGCAAGTAGGGATTCTTGTGGTATACTTCAGGGCAGATTAGCTGGCCTGAGAACGAGACAACATTGCTCAAGTAACTGTAATGTTCCTGGCAGTTTCTACTCTGTGACATTTTAACATGCTACACTTGGTAGCCTTTGCAAGAATACACTGCCATTATCTGTCAAGTAAATGCTTGCACAAGCTTAAGAACCAATTTTTTACGCGAGGTGTCTTTACTCCTCCCAAAATGGCCACCTAAGGGTCACCTCTGCATTTTCTGAAGGAATACAGTTCTTCTAAGAATGTCCTATTGTCTGTGCTTTATGCACAGGATTTCTTTTCTTTGGTCTTAGTGTAGCAGAGTGTATTAGAAGATTTGGTCTGTCACTAGAGGAGATGAAAAAAGTGAAGTGACATTTTGGCTGAGATGCGAGCTGCTTATGTAAGCTGCTCAGTGCTGTGGCTCAGCCTGCAGCATGCCAAGCACCAGCTCAGGACAAGCCATCCATTTTACAAGAAAGTGAGGAGAAATAATGGTTTCAGCTGTGCTGTTACTGCTGACTTCAGCAGAAGCCTCGAGTATTTACCTGACTCACAGCTGACTTCCTAACTCAGTTGCAGCTTCAGGCCAGGGCTGCTGAGTGACATCTCATTTTGAGCATAGGTCAAGGAGGTATTGAATGCAGGTGATCAAATCCCAGTCTTTGGCACATCTACGTCCAAGAAGTCACCTGATAAACTGGTTTCAGAAAAGCACAAAAGTGTTTGGTCTTTTTAATAGATCGGTTGCTTTTCCAGGGCATTTATATATGCACTAGGATATTTAAATATATAACATATCTAACTAAAACTAGAGAAAAATTGCAAATGGAAGGAAAATTACACTGAATGGGTGAGGCAAAGTTGAGAACATGATTTAAGGCAATGGAATCCATAAACTGCAGGGATAACAGCACACTATTAGTCTCGTGAGACCTTATAGAAGAGGATAAAAAAACCAGATGCTTCACCAGTAGATATTAATACAAATAAACATAAAGACTGTTAGCAACATGCTTGAATTACAGATTGTTGAAAAAGTCAAGCTGTTTTACATGCTCCAGAATGATGATTATCAAGTTTGCCTAAAGATATTAAAAAATCCTAAATACTTCAGAGAGTAATGACGAATAGCTAAAATGCCTTTTATGTCAGAAAACATAAAACATCTGCATGACAAAACTGTTTTATTCGTGGGCTTTTTTTCCCCAAACATTCTCTCACAACATTGTGCCCAAGAGCTGCTTTCCAAAGCATCAAAGTATTTTCCCTGAACTAAAAAGCACATGAAAGGTCCTGGAAATCTTCAAGAGAAATACAAGAACCATAGCCTTTACCACAAAGGTTGGTCATTTAACACCCTCACCTATGTTCTCCAATCTCATAAATGTGCTCTTTCATGAATGAAATAAGTACTGCATGTATCTGTCAGAAAGAAGGAGTCTGAAGTGCAAATAAGAGCTAAAACAGCCTTTAAAAAGGCAACAAACCCCAGAAACTAAAGAAAAAATAAACCCAAAATCCTACTCTTGGTATTTGTAGGTGAGCAGCTTGAGAATGGACATTTAGGAGAGTTTAAAGCAAGTTGTGTTTTTATGGTGGTCATTGTTTTGTTTCTTTTTCAAGGAAAAGAAAAAGGGAACTTTTCAGGCAAGGTCAGTCATAAAATCTGTATCTTTTGTCACATAATAGACATCTGAATAGGCCATAGAACCATCCTATGATTCTATTTCCAGTCACAGGCTGTGAAATAATTCAGCAGGCCACCAGGATGGCTGGCACAGCCACAGCCTGGCCCTTGAGCAAGCTACAGCTGGTGGCAGGCTACAGGCTGGGTATGCTACACAGAAGACTCCAGATCCAGTTTGCACTATGAAAACATATGTTTTTCAGCATGGGACACCTAATAAATGAAGGTCTCACTTTCTCAGCCACCTAAAAAGAAAAAAAACCCAAAAAAGAATAAATGAGGGACTCTTGTAGTCTCACATCTTCTTCAAAAAGCTGAATGAATGGAACATTACAAGAAGTCTGATGCCCAGATGGTTCTTCACTGGAAAGCGGGATTTTTTAACAGTCATGAATAAAAACCTGCAGTAGCTCTTTTGGAACAAGATTAGCAACATGCATGTTCCATCATTTTATGTTATGAAAATTAAAACTCTTTATGTCCATGGTTGCACAGAATTTATCTACAGCAAATCACCCAGTGAAATTTAAAGTCTCTCAGATGGTGTTGAGAGGAAGTATTTTATGCAGCTATAAAATATCAAGACTTTACAGGAAGGCAGTATATATAAAAAAAAATAAATTTATAGACTCAGTGAAAATACTTCGTGACCTCAAATCACAGCACTGTACAGCAATATACTTAAGCCTATTAAGATTAGAAAAAGTTTCCAATTACAGACGTTAATTAAAAAGAATCAAAAACTAACATGTAATTCTGGTTTTCCCCRTCTTTTAACTCAACCGATTTCCATGCCAAACCAGACCCTGACATCTGATTGCAGTAGTCAGAGATACGAGATCAGAAATTAAGAATTTACCTGACCGTGAAAAATGAAGGTACAAGTTCTAAAAATTAACATATGCTTTTTTTCAGCATTCAAGAGCTCACTGACTAAAAGACACAAAATTAATTCCATGAGACCATTACCATGTGTCTCACCGTAGCTGAGAGAAACAATTCTGTACAGACGACCAATAGCATTTATCAGTCTATATGTGCTTTTTCTTTTCTAGTAGCAGGAGACACAAACCAGACTGGTGCCATCTAGGTACCTATGACAGCCCAAGGGTGCTTTCCAAGTTCTACCTAGGGGACCCATATGATAATACATTCAAGAGGCAAATTTGCCGAAGTAACAGCTCAAAATAAGAGCAATAGGTTTATTTGGATGGAAACAACACAGTTTATGGGGAAAAAATCACAATGTCACAAAAACAAAAAAAAACCCAACATGGAACAAACCAAAACACTCCCACCAACCCAAGCAAACACAAGAAAGTGTCCCCCTCAAAAAAAAAAAAAAAATCACAAATGAAAACAAGCTGGAGACAAGCCAAGGTTAGGAAAAGGATAGGAAAATATCAGAGTAAAATTATCACTAGTAAACTAATCAGATGAAAGCACTTTTGATAGTTGTAAGAGCTCAGATATCACCAAGAGATAGAAAAGCAACCTCTAACCTTCCTAATTGAACAGTACCGATTTTTGTATGGTAGTGAATATTAACATTTGTTCTATAAAGTTGTACAGCTCTACAGAGCTGTCATGATCCTAATTCCAATTTCAGTCAATTTACCTCAGCTACTGTAAAAAAACTGACTTCCCCAGCTACAAACACCTAACCAGAGCAATACAACATCAGACTAAGCTAGTAGTAGATCTGGGTAGCGTAACTAAACACATTTTCAATGGTCTTTTAACAGCTATTTCAATTACATTATTTCAATTACTTCCTTTTTTGATTATAAAATGTCAGATACCTTGCTTTCAAAACAAACCTAATAAAGCAGCGCTACATCTTCTGTTTTCAATATTCCTACTCTGAAAGTTCTGCTAATGAAAGCACAATTTGTTTGGTTTGTTGTGGGTTTTTTCACATCTGATTATTGACAAAACAAAACTGACTAGCTGGGGAGGGGTATAATGTTATTTAGGTGGGCAGAGAATGGTGTAAAGGAAGTAATTCCAAAGTTGGATCATCTCTCTAATATTTGGGTGTTTTCTCCTAATTTATTCAATTAACTATCTGTTTAGGGAAGTTAGGTTGGCTGGCCTAGAAATTTCATTTTTCCCACACCATGTTACAGATACAGTAAGCTTAGCTGCTCTTTCCCTACAGCAATTGTGTGAAGCAACAGGTCACATAAACTAATTTTTGAAGACTAAAGGAAGGATTAGCCTTGAGCTGCTCAGAACTCATGGGCCTTGGCTGTTGACGTTACTTCCAGTGTATTTCATTATCTTTTATTGTCACCTCTTAAATCCCCTCGCCAGTTGAAATAGGTCATGTTGCATCTGGTCCTTTCTGCTCCTACCCTAACATGTTTCCACAGTTTCATCTGTATCAGTCTCATAGCATAAAAGGAGGAACACTCCCACAAACAGCAGCCAACTTTCTTAATAATATCTTCACAGAAAATTACATATCAGCTTCTCAATTGTGCCTAAGTATCTTCTGCAAAGGCCATTATTCTCATCCTATTACTGCTCTCCTTTCTTTCACATAARACAGTGAGCCTTGTCACTTACAAATACTTTCACCTAACAGCCAGCCTCTCTCAGTCCCTGCTAAAATCATGCAGTTGTGGAAAAAGCTGATAAAATTTAGTTTATTGGTAAATTCTTTAACTTTACACGCATTTAGTATTATCTCTTGTACTGTAATATCAAGTTCACTGCCTGACTGATATAATAATGAAGAGCAATTTGTTACCCTTGGTACATTTATGATCAGTAAAAATATGGACATTTGAGGGAGACAAGAGGAATTTGAAGACATATCAAAATAAAGCACATCTTTCAAAGTGATTAAAGACATTTGCATATACTGCACTCTGGTAAAATAAAATCTAAAAGCTAAGCAACAAAACTTGATTTTTAGCAATTTTTTTCTGTTTCATAATGAAAAATAAAATTAATAACAGCTTCTCGAACTGATGGTGCAGGACTACACTGATGASTGATCCAAGAGTCTCAAGATCCAACAAATATGCACCTAAGACTGAAACTTGTGACCCCCTTATCTGTATCTGTAATATTAAATGGAGTATTTAGTGTTTGATGACTGCCAGTAGCAATCCTTCATTGTAGTAACATATTTACACAGATAATCCCCACACATCTACCTCCCCAGCCTCTCTGCACATGTCCTTATGAAACTGCAAATAATACGAAAACAGATCATGTTTGGCAGAAGTTACAAGTGGGCTGTTTGACACATTTTGTTTCAGTAATATTAATTTGCTCTCCAGTTCCATTAAAACTGTGGGTGTGGTTAAAGGTATAAGCAGAACTAATGCTGAGTTTTCATTGGAGATTAAAGAGCATAGCCCCTATTTCAGTACTTCTTGTTAATCATGAAAATAATGGGKTTTTTTTCTTTTCTGTTTATATGCAGCTTTGGCAGAAACAAACATGAATCTTGCCTTCCCTAGACAGGTGGGCCCAGAGCTATCTTATTTTCTTCTTTCTGTCTCRATTAATCTCTTCTGCAGAATTTGATTTTGCACTAATTTCGTGTTCTCTGTATTTTCTCACTTCAGTGACTTCCCTACTGCTCAATTCATTTCAGAAAGACATTCAGGCTGTAAGCTGCAAGGGAAAATATCTACAAAGCCATTCAACTGCATGCAAAAAGAATAAGTGAACAAAAGGTATATGCAAAAGAAAACTACAATGACAGAAATTTGCATTTCACATGACTACTTTTTGGGGAACCAGTAGAAATTTACGGTTTAACAGTTATATATTACACCCAATCTACTCAAGTTTTGCCTCTCTTATCTTTTATTCTTCATTAAGAAAAGACAAGGAAATAACAGTCAACAAGTCTGACTGGAAAAAGATATTAGCCAGTTGAAATTGAATTTCGAAAAAMCCTATTGCATTGAAATAATGAAATAAAGAATAGCTTACATTTTTATAGCTTTTAACCACACCTTAGAACTTTAATAAGACCTACCTCACTTCACTTTTGGAATAGCAATAGCAAGTCATCAGTGAAACACCCTACTAAAAACTTACTTTTAGGAAGAGAAGTTAGCCATGTACATCAGAAAAATGACACGCAGCCTCCTGCCATGTGACTAACATTGTTCCACCTTCTAACTTGCATCACTTCCCTTGCTCTCCTTCAAAAGACAAAATCAGCAACAATGGTACCTCCTCCGTGTGTGAGCCTAATCAACTAATAAAAATGCACTTTTCACTGAAGCAAACCTTGATGCCTGTCATTAATCATCGTTTCTATTTCCACATTATATTAATATGTTACACTTCCATTTCTAATCTTTTTTGCATTACTACAGTGCCATTTGTAACAAGATATTTCTGTAATTTTAGTGTAATACATCCTCTGATAGGCATTTATAGAAAAAATTATTCAAACAAAGAAAACATTATGCAATACCATAAAGTATTGGCAAAAAGCCAATATGCAAAATAAAAACCGTTACATTCCAACTTTACTTTTCTAAGAAAACTCTTGATATGGATTATGTCTAGGAAGAAAAGTTGTGATAAACCTCATCACCCAAAACACAAGCTGCAATTTTCTATTTTTACACCCCGTAAAACTCTCAGATATACTGCATCCTACTGGTCCTCTGCTCGAGAAATCAGAGCTACTTTGGACGAGCTACAGCTTTAACATTCTGTAACCTGTATTTCTTAAACACTGTCAGACAACTATTGCTTGATCATACGGTACTCCTGAGAATCAAGAGCTCCTGGCCTCAGAGGCAACTCCCAAATAATGAGAGAGCAGTCAATAAGAACATGAATTATCAGACCTGCCTGAATCAGCCTCAGTTTGGAAACAGCTTCTTTGTTTTCTAAGTAATATTATATACCTATCTTTCAGGGCTACATTGCAAATAATTAAGTTTCTAATAAACTTTTAGGAGCCACATGCAGCTGTATGCTTGCACAGACATTAGTTTAGAGGCAGAGGTTTGTAGAGAGTTTTAAAAGGGGGACTAGAGCATTATCACTTCCTCTTACTCTCAGTTCTTAAAATTCATCTTGGTTTTGATGACAAAAGTGCAAAGCATGTACACATATTCAGATTCCTAAGTAGTACAGCCTTTGCAAAAGAGATAGTTTTATTTGCAGTTCATTTTTCATAGGCATACAAACGTGTAACATGCCAAACAAAAGTGCACTTTGCTTAGTGGCTCAAATGCTGATCATTATGGAGAAAATGTAACTAGATAAGCTGGTATTTTTAAAGAGCAAAACAAAAATTACAGTCACACCATGCAAAAATCCCCATCGTGCAATAAAACCAAAGAGTTTCATGGGGTAAAGTTAGGATCAGGCACTGAATGGTGAAGCTTCAGTAGTTCCAGACTCTTCTCTAACTGAACAGTTATTTTGCCCCTCCAAGCAACAGCCCCCCTCTTGCACTGTATGGAGAGAAACTCTCACCTTTCAGGGTCATTTGGTAAACAGTGACAATTTCTAACTCCACTCTATAAAAGCACATTATTATGGGTTCTGTAACCACTTTCCGTATTAAAGAACATTTAAAACACTCAGAAAAGCGTAATAAAGAGAGAACTGATGTATCAGTTCCTTCTGAATTAGAGCTTCCCTCAAAGGCAGTAGGCCTAATTCAAGGAATCAAGAGGGGCTGTGCTACTACAGGAGGATCAGAATATCTTTTCATATGTTACACCGGTGCAGGAACCCTGGCATGACTTGAACAATTGTAATGAACTTTCCTGAATCTTTAGGGCATGTAGCAACATTTATCCTACCCTTGCATTTTCAGAGGCTAGAGCTGTGAGGACAAACCTAATGCAGTGCTAGTATGCCCCAAAGGCACAAGATTAACTTCCTGTAAGAGGAGACAGACCCTGAGTATGACTAAGAGGGACCATGTGCTTTCCTTACCATCTCACATAACATCTTAGAAGACTAGCTGTGATTTAAATTCATATAGCATCAAAACAGACCACACAGCTGTAAAACACTCAGAAGACTTTCTTTCATGCTAGAAGAGACTGGGGGGAGAGCAAGATGTTTGAAGACTTTATCACTGCAGTGGAACAGATAATTAGGCAATTAAAACTATGAAAAGTAGACAAATTATCAGTTCTAGATGAATTGCACTGTGGAACAGAATTGGGAGAAGCAAAAAATCAGAAATTAATGCCTCTGGCAAGCATCTTAAAAGCACAAYAAAAAGAGTGGAGGTTCTGGAACAAAGGTGAAAGGGTAGTTAATTTGCAGAAACTTATCTGGTTTTGCAAAGGAATATTTTGAAGGAGTTGATTCCCAAAATAATCTTGCTTTTCTTGTGTTAATAATTAGAACACATTAATGGAAATCCACAAGGTCTCATTCCAGCTTCATTTTTGGTAACCCAGCAAGGCCCTTCCCTCCTAGATTTTTAATGGTATTAACAATATCTTCACACACACAGGCTTCTTGTTTAATCATTCTGCTCAACAGGAAACCCTCTACAAACTCATTTTTGCCATCCCTACTTGCTTCCAGGCCATGGAAAATGTACCACCATTTCACACACTGGAATAATGTGAAAGAACACCTTAACTCCCCACGAAATCTCCACAAAGGCAACTTCGGCGAAGATTCTCTGCTCACCCACTGTCCATCACATGTGGTAACGTTTCCAGAAGCCTCTTCTATGATCTTGTCTGGAGGTACTGAACTCCCATCCAAGGAGAATAAAAGAGTTATCCTGCTCATGCCAGCTGTAATGAGGCATGCTTCTCCAGGCATGCTTTCTTCAATGTACACATCTCACTATGCAAAGCTCTTGGTGGAGGAGGCCTTCTCTYACCTCCTCCAGATGCAAAAACCTCTGCTCTGGTACTAAGACTTTCCAAATAAGAACATACTAAAAGGGAAGCTGGCAAAATTTGCTAGTCCATCTTGCAGAAGTATCAGCTATGAAATTCTTGGCTTAGAGTCTCATAGATTTGCTGCAGATGTAAATCATGACATACTAATCAGGCTGGAGGCTGCACAGTGGTATCAGGTGTGCCTCTTCCCTTACACCCCACTGCAGGGAGAGGGAGAGGCCACAGTCTCCTCACACCTTGCTGCAAAAGGAAAGACTTCATAGCTGCAATCAACTTCATTTTACTATTGTAAATAATCACTGCTATTATTGAAACAAGCAGAAGCCATAGAGCGCAGCTAAGGATTACATGCCAATTCAGCTGTGGAGTATCTCCAACTGCAATAACCCGGCAGAATGACTCAAGCATAAGAAGAGAGTGATACTTGTTCCTAGTAAAGGATTTTCCTTGTGAAAGTATTTAGAGTAAAAGTAAAATCTCATATTAAACAGTATAAAAGAAATGAGGCAGGAATGGGATGAAAAACAGAGGTGATAGTACTTGAATATGCAAAAGCATGTATATGCTTTAAGATTAAAAACTCAATAATAGCAATATACAACAAGTTTCTATTTCTTGGCTTTACATGAAGATGTCTTACTAAAAGAAATTCTAAATAGTAAGCTCTGGGATGAACATACAAACAAGCATCAACACTATTTTTTAAATTCAAAAATCCTGAGCAATATTTTTTCTAATCACTTTCTTTCTAGTTATGATTTTAATAGCTAACAACATGGAAACATTTATTCTAATTATAGCAGGTCTTTGACGTCTGTGCAACAAACTAATTCATGTGGTTTGTTCCTTCCTGAATGARGTTCTCTCAGTTCAAAATACAAGCTGAATGGGGAAAAAAGGAAGTTTATCAAAGTTTTACATTCTTTGAAACCTAGGAAGACACTCTTATCTCATCCAAACAGCTTGAAGTGGGACACTGGCATGGGAAAGAGATGGGTGAAAGTGTACAATGCCAATGCATGATAGTGCAACGCTGGCACATTTCAGAAGGCAGCAGGAGGCAGGGGAAACAAGTTCTGGACATTTAATACTTTAATTTCTATCTCTTCATACAGTGCTATTCTGTTGTCAGACTCAAATTTTCACCTATTCCATTGCCAAAGCAAAGGCAACTGTGGCAGTGTCATTTTATTATTGTATTTATTATGTCAAGAAACAAAAGGGCTGCTTGAAAGCGCATTATATGAACTGCTCTAGATGCACCTGTGGGGAAACATGATCAGAGCACAATTTTCCTCTCCCCTTCAGTAGAACTCAAACAAATGGCACAAAACTTACCATCAATCKCATGTGACTATAACAGTATACACCCTGTATACCATTATGTCATGAAAAAAACCACAAATAAAGTACACCAAATTCACCATACTAACATGCTATAGAAAACAAGATCTTGCAGACATCACCACTACCTTTTCTTCTGAGCATGATAAGTAATACCCTTTCTTCTGAACATGACAAGTAATTTGTTTGTCTCACTTGTTTTTAATAGTAAGAGAGGCACTTTGGCATTAATCATGGATTATAACCAAAATCTGTCAGCTCTTTTGCATGACAGACTTTGAAAATTCTTTATTCTTCCCTCTGCTGGTGTTTGGCAGGATATGGATGATACGGAGGAAAGTGGAAGAAGAACAAAGTACACACAGATGTAATTTTAAACCAACCTTGATTTTAAAAGCAATCAACCTGTCCATTACTCTTAATGTGAAACAGACATTTTTCTGGTGCAGATTTCTTTTGCAGGCCCATAATGTTATATGAGACAGCTGTCTAAGAACTACGTTTCTTTTCTACAGAGACAGATTGAATAAATTTTCCCAGTTTCTGCAAAAGTAAACGGCTCTTAACAGTTCTTGGCACTTTCACATTTACTTCTTTAAAAGCTACCTAAGCCTGCTTTAGTTTATCCTAAGAAACCACTTAAACATTAAAATTCATACTAGAGCATATGCATGTGCTCCAGACAGCAAACACAGCCATACACCTCCAAGAATTCTAAACTTATATGGAAAATAAGTGTGTCTTTTTTGCTCTTTGACTATGACATATTAAAAAGAGCTTGACTTTGTATTTAAAAAAAATCCATCATAACAGAGACTCTTCAGTCTTATACAAATATCTCTGCTATTAATTTAGTTCAAACCCTATTATCAATTTCCAAAACCACCCCTGCCTCCAACCAGACACACAAAACTTGGAGAAATCTGACCTTCACCTAAGAACTGACCACATTTCAAGAGGTGAGCAGCATTCAAGTATAGTATTATTTGCAGTTGGTAGGAGTTTCCACAGAGATCACCAATACTCACATAATTAGCTGCCAGAGGTGTGCTGAGAAGTGTGATGAGAGCAATGCCCAACAAAAATAACATAACTTACCTGGGGGCACCAACAGAGGAACTACTAGAGTACAAAGAAGAAAAGAGAGTTTATTTTGTTTGTTGTTTGATTTTAATAAAGAGGACAGCATAAATAAGTTTGGTACTCTCACTTTCACATGGGAAAGCAAGAAGGGTGTAAGTGAAGTGACAAGCAAAAGCATAGATAAGCATAAGGTATTTCAAACGTATGTAGTAAGCAATGACCTACATTTTTGAAGCAAGGTACACACATGCTTCAAATTAGCAGAGACAGTAAAGCATAAAATAAGACAGAGAAATACCTGTTACTAACAGTTGGGAAGTCTTTAAATTTTTTAGGTTACATATCAATTGTTTTCACAAATACATCTCTGAACACATTGAAATAACTCACTACAGCTGCTGGCCAGGGCAGATTGATAAACACAGGTTACAAACTACACAAGCTAAAAACAATTACGTAAGGCTTTCCAGCACAACTCCAATCTTCACTGCACACAGCAACTTCTTTCAGAGCAGCTAATTCCCAGAATTAAACTTGAATACCTCTGAAGAGACAAATAATAAGCCCTATCAGAAACCTCCCTCAAGCCTACAAAACTCACCCCACAAACAGAACAGAAGAACAGTATGAACTGAAATGTTTCCCTTACCTTTGTTCAGAGTGCCTGTGATGAGTTTAAAAATAGTCTGGGCAAATTTGACAATCCCATGCTTGCATCTCTTTAAACAGCCACTCATGGTTCAGACGAATAGAAAGACTCTTCTCTCTTGCAAAGTTCAGGGATAACAATAAAATTAAAAAGCGAGTCCTTTACAAAGTTGGTATGACTGGTTATGCAGTGTACAGAACTCTGCCCTCATGCACCGAACGCCAGGCTCTGCACTGAGGTTTGCTACTCTGAAGCTACCAGGGAGGATTGCATGTGGAGTAATGCACATCTCTTTTTAGTTAAAGGTACAGCTCTCCCTGCCATCCTCTCAGCCGGGACTGCACCTGATAGATGCCCTGATAGGAGCTGCTAAGCACAGCAACATCTCAGCCAAACAGGTGAGGAGGAAGGGTTTGCCTCTGCTGTGCAGGCTGCCACGCTGGGGACAGGGAATGCAGCAAGAGACGGCTGGAGTCACCGGCTGCTGCAAATAAAAGAAACTGCTTCATAAAGACCCTTTTCTTGGTGCCCTTTTCCAGAGGATTTCCATAAAATGGTCCTTTCCTCTCATCAGGCCGAAAAAAACAGACAATAACCCTTCTTTTTATTTATTTTACCAACACCTTAGTCACACGGTCACATATAGAAGGCTGCATAGCATTCCTTTGCAAAACCTGCTAGAGGCAGGGAAACAAAGCTGCATCCAGGGGAAAAAAAAATCTTTCTTTTAATTCCACCAGCTTAGATGCTTCTCCAGTAATGATTTGCCCAGCACAGAAAGATGTGCCATCCAGCCTTCCAGAGTCAGCAGGGCTCAGGCTCACTCCTCTGTGCAGCCCCACATTTCACTTTTCACCCACTGCCTCACGTCATGCTGGTGCGGTGATCACTCCTCGTACTGTACTGGGAGTTATCCCCTAGCAACAGCCACAGCTCTGGCTTCTCCAGTTCAATCGGTTACTGCTGCGTGTCTCGAATACTCCAAATAAAAAGACTTGATGTCCAGCAGCAAACCCCATCTGAGTACTGGGCACAGTCGAGCATCTTTAGGTTTAATTCATGCTGGCCTGATCACAGATTTTTTAAACAACCCCCCAAATGCACTATTTGCTTGCCCCCCGTCACAAAGCTTACCTCAGGTTTCTGCTCACACCCAGCTGCTGCCCGTTAAATTATTTGATCAGCCTTGTCTGACAAAACGACCTGGAGCTAGCCATCACCTTGGAGCGGCGACCAAACTGCCTTTACTGAGTGACAGGCTCAGCAGCTTTGCACTTCTGGGAACAGCAATATACCTTTCACTCAGGGAGCAGTAAATCACTTTACAGGAAAACTTACATTCCTGAAGCAAAACTCAGCGCTTTGCCAAATAGCTCACCTTGCCGTGAGACCCACGTCTCCCCGTCTCTCCTAACTGGAAGTGCCCTCCTGCTCCTCATCCCTGCCTCACACTTGCGCCCAGACAGTTTGACTCAGTTAACTTTAGGGTGATAGGAGAAATGGGTCCATACAAGTATATTGCAGAACCCAGACAGCCTGAACTTCTGATTTTTGGGGAAACAGACAATACATGTTCCAAGGGGAATATCTGGTAGGCAGTTTGGAAAAAGCTGTACCTTCCTAGTGCCTCTGCCACTGGGAAAGAAAGAGGGCAACATGCGGCCAGGAGTTTAGGATAAAAGGAGGCTGCACCCCCAAAACCTCAAGAGAGATCCCATGGGGATATGCCCCAGCAGACTCTCTCCTTTTCTTTGAAAAACTTGCAGGACTCCTCTATCTCCTTCATGAACACTGGCTTTTTGTTTTGTGGCTGTTACATACATTTACGCTCTAGTTTCCACAGAGATTTCTTCTCAGACATCCATTTGACTCTTTTGGCCCATATGTCATAGTTTAACCCCAGTCAGCAGCTCAGCCCCACACAGATGCTTGCGCCTACCCAACAGGACAGGAGAGAGAATTAGAAGGGTAAAGTAAGAAAACTCATGGCCAACATAAAGACTGTTTAATAGAGAAAGCAACAGCCAGGCACACTTGAGAATAAAACAAGGAATAATTTGCTTCTTCCCATGGGCAGGTTCACTCATCCCCAAGACAGCAGGGCTCCATCACACATAACAATGACTTGGAGAAAAAAATTCTATCACTCTAAATGTTGCTGCCCCTTCCCCTTCCTTCTTCTTCAGCCAGCTTTATGGGCAAAGCATGATATGATATGATATGATATGATATGATATGATATGATATGATATGATATGATATGATATGATATGATATGCCATATGTTGTGGAATATCCCTGGAGTCAGTTGGGGTCAGCTGTTCTGGTTGTGTCCCCTCCCAACTCCTTGTGCCTCCTCAGCCTGCTCGCTGATGGGATGAGGAGCAGAAAAGACCTTGGCTCTGATTAACCCTGATGAACAGTAAGGAGAAAAATCCCTGTTTTGTCAACATGGCCTTCAGTATAAATTCAAAATAGCCCATACCAGTTACTGTGAAGAAACTTAACTCTATCCCAGGTAATTCCAGCAGATCTATAACAGGTAAAAATGGGTCAAAAGGAGCACAAAATATACATCAGTCAGAGGGGATCATTGTAACCACATGGTTGCATAAAAGTTGAAGCAGGTTCAGTGGAGTGTTGGAGATTTCTGTCCTGTAACTCGTTGAAGGCTGGAGTTAAACAGGCTTTCAGCAGAAGTTTCATCAGCCAAAGGCCCTCTAAACACYGACATTCCAAACTGAATACTTGGGCATAAAAATACTGATCCTGAAGAGCCTCTAATTGCTTACTATCTGTGGGAAAGTACAAAGTCAGCTTATTCTGCAGTCAAATGCAGAGACTTCAACAAACGACAGAGAAAGTCTGTTAGAAAAAAAGGTGTTATGTCCTCCATCTGAGCTTTTTTTTTTATAATGGACTAAGACAGTAAGATAACTATAGACAGACTATTTCTGTATATTGAATTTTTGTATGTTACTGGAAGTCTAAGGAGGTCAGTCAGAAGCACAAAAACCTGCAAAACTAAGGGAAGGTTGTGATGTAGGGGATAATATTTTTCTCTGAAAGCTTTACAGTAATAAACTCCAAAAGAGTATAGAATATGCTCTCTAATTTTTTTCACATGGGTTTTCAGCGTGCTTAGTAAGGGGCTAGAGTAGTTCTAACATTTAGAAATGTAATTGGTTCATTCACACCCATGCTTACTTTAATTTTCTGCATGTGAAATCTGAGTACAAGTTAACTGTCATTCCAAAAAGATATCAAATTGTATTATAGGAAATTATTCTTTCCTCATTTGCCATTCAGGATCACAGTGTGGGTGGATGAGAGGTAAAAATATTCTCTGGGTATATATTCATATGAGCCAGGTTCAATCAGGGAGTTCAGCCACTACTGACATCAAAGACAGCTACACCTATTTGCATCAGGAGAAAGTTTAATCTGGTAACTTGAAACTACAGACCAAATGCTCAAGACTAATCTCTGGAGTAAGTATGAACAATCAGTCTGTGAACCTGGATGCCCTACTTTCCTACAGCCCTCTCCAGCATAAAGGGAATATCCCTATTTTTCTGTGGGTACCTTAGATTTGGGAAGAGTGATTCCAGAGCTAACTGCTGCCATGGATGTGAGGGTAGAGAATTCACATTACCCAGTTCTCCCCACAGATACTGTCATCATGCTTTGGAAGCCAAAAAGGCAAAGAAGATGATGGCCAGGATCCATCATAGATCCTGTGGACTGTCAGAGGATACACTCTAGTATTTATAATTTTTATATTATAAGTTTCAGCTACTTGGTCTCATGGGAGACAGTTGTCCACTAGTTGGGTATTTGGTCTTGTCCATTCTCACGTCTGACTGAAAAAGAACTTCTCATAGAAGCAAAAATAATCTCAGCCTAATTAGGAGAACCCAAGTCACTCCTTTTCCCTGTGATTTGGGGAAGTGCATTATTGCAGAAACTCCTCTCAAACTTTTTCATAAACTTTTTTCTTAAAAAGTTTTTCCATGTTAGTATGATGCATTGTTAAATTAAACCCATAAGAAAGAGTAGAATCTTTTCTTCTGCATTGGGAACTGTTTTCAGCCTTCACATTTCATCCTGAGCCCTGTAGTCCCTCCTGCCCTGATTGTCAAATTTAGACACATAACTGGAGCATGCCAGAGATACCTGCTCAGCCTGTGCACCCAGCTCTTCTTCCCAGATGATATGTACTGAGCCTCATCCACACATGCAACTTCAGAAGTGCCAGGTGTTCTCTCAGTTCCAGAAGTGTTGTCACAGACATAATTTAGCACCTTCATTGCACTCCCAACTGGCACAGCTGTCTTAGAACAGAACATAAATGAAATTTCAAGTATTTATTTGGAATCGAATCTGGCAAGTACAGGCAATTGTTCCTGCTAGCTGTGTCCTAGCTGTCTCCAGATTTGAGATAACCTAACACATCAAGAATAATAGTTTAAACAATCCTTAGGAAAAGTGTAACTTCAAGGAATAGTTTTGAAAAATTTATCTTCATAAAATGAAGAGTTGGCACCTTACTTGACTGCAGGTAGTCTGTGTGGGTAGAGCTCTCAGCGTGCCTGTCTTGGTTTGAAAGACAACGAGGGGCAGGGCCTGCCTTTGAATTATTATAATTTAGAAAATTAAAGAGGGTTCCAGGCAGAGGTATGGGAGCAGGAATAACAGTTCTTTATTAGTATGTATAACAAAGGCAAACAAACATCAACTACAACAATAATAACAACAGAACCAGGAACTTCAGGGGGCTTTTTTTCACAATGCCCAGGGCAGTCCAATCTCTTGGGACKCTGAGAGCAATCAAGCTGGAATGGTGGAAAAATCCCAGGCTGGTGGATGATCAGAAGCTTCGCCAGTGGTAGCTGGATCATCAGGGATGCCCCAGCAGGGCAGGAGGTGCAGGGCTACAGCATAGCAAAAAGCATCAAAGCAGTGCCAAAGAAATTGTGGCAGCGGGACAGGGCCAGCCCAACAGGGCAGGAGGAGGTGAGCTCAGAGTTCCAGAGCCCACGAACAGATGGTGGTGGATTTTCTCAGGACTGGACCTGGTTGCGACAGCGAACTTCTACCGCAGCAAGCAGTAGCCTGCCTGTGTCCTCTCCGATTTGATGCTGAGAGTGAGAGAGCTAAGCTGCCTCCAGCCCTGTCCTTATCTCTCCCTCCTGACTTTTGGCCACCTCTCTGTTTTGGTCAAGCACCCTTAAGCACCCAGTACTTAATGTCCTAGTAACTTATGGGGAAAAATTCTTTAGAGTAAAAAAGGAACAAACCTAACCCCCAACAATACCGTATCCCATGCCATCATTATTTGCAATGTCAGCACTATTAATATGGAGCATTTTTCATGTATAGAAATCCAACTGCATTGGAGTCTCAAGGAAGTTTGTTCTAATACCTGTTTTTCAAATATGGTAAATGGACATAAAACCAGATAAACTTACTTGCCTGTAATTACCAAGAACAAATAAGCAGCAGCTTTTCTTTTGTACCAGTCCAGCATTTCAGCACCAGCAGCCCGGCTGTGATATCTTCTCCACTGCTTTCTGCCATTGCTGCCAGGCAGATAGTAACCACAGTGCATTTTCATTCTTTCTGTAGTTYCATTTAGTATTATCAGACAGAGCCTCAGGAACATTGCATGAAGATTTCTTCATCACTGCAGTGCTGTAGTTATCTCAACTCAGGCAGCATTCCTCACTGGAGAGGAACGTATATAGATAGTGACGCATCAGTATTTTCCACAAAATACCTTTATTTAATATCCCATCTGTTGAGCATGACTAATTGTTTATTTACATGGAAACCTAGGGAAAGAAATAGTACTGATGAAAAAGAATATATTGGGTTTTTTAAAGTGCAGTGAGAAACAGGGAATTGAGGTTTGGGTTATGTGCTGGGTTTGATTGGAGGAAAGTTAGTTTTCTTCACAGTGGCCAGTATGGGGCCCTGTTTTGGATTTTGCTAAACACAGCAATGGTAATAAAGATGTTTTTGTTATTGCTGAGCAGGGCTTACACGGAGCCAAGGCCTTTTCTTCTTTTCATACTATTACACTGACAAGGAAGCTGGGGGCACATTGGAACCTGGGAGGAGACACAGCCAGGACAAGTGACTCCAACTGACCAAAGGGATATTCTAGGACATACAGCATCATACTTAGTATATAAAGTGTGGAAGAAGGAAGAAACCAGGCAGACATTTGGAGAGATGGTGTTTGCCCTCCAGGAGATAGCTGAACATCTGTCTGCGCATGGGAAATGGAATTAATTCCTTGTTTTGCTTTGCTTTTGCTTTCTCTACTAAACTGTCTTTATCTCAACTCATGAGTTTTCTGACTTTTACCTTTCCAATTTGATTCTCTCCCTGATCTTGCTTATGGGGGAGTGAGCGAGTGGCTACATAGTGCTTGACTATTGTCTGGGGTTAAACCATGACAGGTACAAAACCTTTTGCCTGAAGTACAGGCATCCATAAGATGAGTGGACATAAACTGAGTTACAATTCTGCCTTTTTTCCTTTTTTCCAGGAGCAGCCCTTGACACCTTGAAGGTCATTCCAAGCACATGGCTCATCTCTGCCTCTAGCAAACTATATTGTCTTCCCTGGAGTTTGTGCAGACAGCTTTTCCAAGCACCAGAGGCTGAGGCCGGTGCCTAGATCCTTCTTAACACACCAAGCATGGTACTTGCTGTACAAGCTTCCTGCAGAGTGGCTGAAATTCCAGAACTTGTGTTATTCCAGCCCTGGGCTTCCCTGGAGGTAGTTTGTCATTCTTYCTAAAATATAAAGTCATAATGAAGACTGAAATGAGGCTGAATAATTTTCAAATTCTTGAATAGTTTCGAATATATGCACTGTCTAAAATCAAAGGCTGCTACGGCACATTCCTGAAAATTACGTGAAGCTTATGTAAAAAAACCCAAGCCAAAATGAATCCAGCCACTTCTCACTGTTTGACAGTTTCTTGGCTATGAGTCCATGAAACATTCTAGTAACATATAATCTTCATTGTGTCTGTTCTTATCACATATGACAGTGAGATTAAAAGCAGCAGAAGCAGCTGAGACACACAGGCTCTAAAGAAATATTTCACAGGGAAGTGCTTTCTGCTCAGTTTGATGCTTTTACATATGGTTGGCTCTTGATGGCTTAACATATGAAACGCATGCTTGCTGCTATGTTTCCAGCAGTAAGGTCATACCAATATTTTAATGAGGTTGTGCTTAACTGCCATCTTAGCTCTGTATTATCAGGATAGTTGTCCTTCAGAGAGGGGTTAGACATACTCTTCCTTTGTTCTGTCAATCACAGTTTGCCTAACCATAACTGAGAACAGAGATACTACTTGGCAAATGCAAAGCTGCTCAGGGACCAAACGGCATATACTGAACACAGAGATGGTAGACAGCTTGTAAAGCAGAAGTGGGGAAAGGTTGGTAATGATCTTGTCCTTGCACATAGGTCAGCAGGAGCTGAGGGCAGATTCCCCAGAAAGACACCCACAACCCAGAAAAACTGGTCTAGTCCAAAAGCAAGAGATTTACTTCTCATAAATGTATTAAGCTGCATGTATAAATCAGCCTTGATAGAAGTCATTACAGAGGACCCAATTAGGAAGAAAAATAAAAAAATGTTAAATCATGCTTCCCTTCACTTTGGTGGCAAGAACTTATCAAAGGAGTCTCCATACTCATAGGCTGTGAGCATTTTCATTGAACCAATGGCTGCTCTTATGCCTCCCAGATCCAGTGACATGGAATCATGTACATCTTCATTTTTATAATAGCATGAGAGCATGTATGAATTTGAGTTGTCCTTGAATGAAGAAGGAATGCAATGGCTAATATGTAAGCTATGCTTCAGTTGCTTGTAGGATAGGTCAGAAAAAACCCGCCAAACACTGATGAGAACATCAATTTGAAGAACATCCATGGCAGTAAGGACACCATAGCTCCTTCTAGAGGCACTAAGTCATGAAGTTGCAAAAATGAAATTCCCCCAACATTTCAGTCTCAGGGAAAATGAGAACTACATTTCTTTCACTCCCCCCCAGTTCCTCTATACTAGGTTTTTCATTCAACCTTGAGTTAATTCACTGATGCATTCATTGGTCTGAACTTGATATATACCTTGATGAGACAAAGTATTTTCTTTCTTTATGTTGGAGTAATTACCTCAGACAGAATTTATTGAAAACACTCTCCTCATTTTTTTTTATATTGTTATGAAATGGCTCTAATAACGTATACCTACCTCATACTTGTTTTTGTTGTCCCAAAAATCTATTTGCCTCAGTATAACAAGGATGAATGATTTTGCAACCAACAGTTTTGTGACAAACTGTCTTCAGCTTGGTGCAGGCGGTATGAAGCAAAGCACCTCCAGCCAGCAGCCAGTCCTCTTAAGTCAGTAATACTATACTACTTTTTACACCCTGACAATTCTTGAAGTGTAGGCAAGTGGATTTATGCAGCATTGAAGTTCTCAGAGAGCAGGAAAAAATTATATACTTGTACATCATAACGAGCTATAAAAACTTGTTCTAATTCAGAAACTTAAATTCTGGTGACAGCACAAAGACTGCACAAAGACTTGCATAAACAAAGTCAGACAGGATAGGGAAGTCTCGTATTTCGTGTCCAAGATTCCCTTAATTAGGGTTTTTTTCCTTTTCAAAGTCCCCTGCCAGAGTTAGAAAGAAGAGCAGATCTTGCAGCTCGGTCTTGAAAGGTGTTTATTAAGTTTTTTGTCTGAAGGTCAGTGCACCACCTAACACTAGGATTAGCACACTGAAAGATGGTGCTGCCAAGAACACGAGACCTGGTGTCCAAGGTCTCTTAAAGGTTTCTAAGCCAATGAACTCTTGAAACATACTATATTTACAATTTTGTACAAATAATTACTACTAATTCTAAACACATAATTCTCTACATCACCTACATTCTACCAATGTCTTTGTGCCACCGTCACAGCAGAAGATGGCGTAGAAGAAGAACTTAAGACACCTCCCAAAATTCTCCACATTGCCTCTATCTACTTCCATTCTAAAAACCCAAAACTACAAATTTTCACCCTGTGACAAGCTAAACTACTATCTAATTTAAATTTTTGTTGTTCTCTTTTCATCCATAAGTGTTGGCAATTTTTCCCATGGGTTAAGGTCAAAGGTAATGCTTTCTTTCAGTCCCTGCAGAGGACCCAGACCCCCCAGGGCAGTTTGAGGGTTTTTTTCCACTGCCCTGGACTCCAACAGGGAAGCACAGGTCTATAGAAATTCCCTTTCGAAGGYTGCTGTTACCGGCTAGCTGGCCCCAGGAATCTATAGGTCAGGAGTTTTCAGGCCCTGAATCTCAGGCTGAAGCGTGGATTGCGGCGTGTGAGAAAAGAGTGGCTCTCGGTGGGTTTTCTGATGGTTTATTTCTCCAGAAAACCTCTCTAGGTAGGTGGAAGGCAGAGACGGTCCCAGGAGCCCAGGTGCGAGAGAGCGAAAATTCCTTCACCCTCGGGTTAAGTACCAGGGGCGTTCCCAGGCAGGGAAGGACCAGGGACCAATTGTTAGTAAGGTGTATTGTAAAGACAATAGATGTAGGTGGCATTTAATTACCTGGACAAATCAGGGGCTTCATCCCCAGAATCTTCTACCTCTAGCAGGGTGATTGACACCAGGGTCAAGGCTATACCATTAGGGGGTTTAGGAGAGAGGAGGGGGTTGGGACAAACCACTACAAATATACAGAACATTGGAAAAACCCGAAACATGCACCGCAACACAGGTCATTCTTCCTGACTGAACTCCTTTTACCTTCATCAGTCTTTTTTTGTTTGTTTTACACACACAATGGTTGCTGAAGCTTTTGAACAAACAGTAAAGCCCTTTCCCAATTAAATCACAATTAAAGTGATTGAAACTCATCTACAATTTTGAATCAATCATTTGTCGCCATTAGGGACACCAAAGAACAACACTCACCATCAGGTTGAAGGAGTGAAAGAAGGGCAGTTTATTATGATTTGGGGTTTAAACAGGATTTGGAATGTGAACAAGGATTGGGGGACGAGAGGAACACCCCAGCTCCAGCTGACCCTGGTCCAACAGCTCCTGAACCAAGTCACGAAGGGTGACTAATTTGTCTTGAGGGAAGGTCCCTTCCAGGGGCCAAGCGGCAAGGGAGAGAATCACAATGTCTGCTCCAGGAACAGACAGGATACAAATTGTTTCAGGACAGTTTCTGGTCAGAACAGCAGTCCAGTGAATTTGAGGCAGCCTAGTAGCTTCAGAGCAGCCAACCTCTCGCCACCGGCTCTCTGTCCTGCGAACAGAAGACTCAAAAAACACAAGTTGAGCAATCTTGGTCCCTCCAGGGAGGTGCTGGCCTCCTGACGGCCATGTCCTCGGCTGTGCCAAAAGCGCATGCCGTGGGGCCGGCAACCGCTGCAGCCCCGGGTCCCGTGGGAGACAGCAGGGTCGGACCCGCCGGCTTCGGGGGCACTCCAGCCCCAGCCGAGCCCATGCTCACTGGCAGCGCAGGAGCTCTGGCCGCCGCAGCCCAGACAGAGGACTCTGCTACAGCCACAGGTCCAGCCAGGGCATGCGAACCCGGTGGAAGATGGATCGAGGCTGTCACGCTGCCCCGCAAATCCAGCGCGGGGGGAAAATGGGGCGCCGGGAGAGGCGCGGCTTGGGGAGCTGCGGCACTGCCCCGCTCCGCCACCCGAGACTTGCCCGGCTGCATGGGGGGGCGGGTGGCGCCCGCGGCGCAGGCGGCGCTGGACAGGGAGAAGCCACAAGGGGAGAGGGAAGTGGCGCCAGGAGGGGTGCGGCACTTGCGGAGCCATGGCACCACCCCTCGCCACTGCCAGAGGCTTGGGAAGAAAAGAACTCTGGCCCCCAATCCCACTCGGAACCCGTTAGCCTCTGAGAGAGGCATGTCTCCTTCCTCCCCCTCAGCATCCAAGCTGGAAAACTTCTCCAGGACAGACACATCCACTCACAGGAGCCACCGAGCTCCCATAACTTCTTAAAACATTGTAACATTGCTTCCAAAGCCTCAACAATTCTACTGCATCYGCAGTGTAATTTGCAGACACAACCTGGATTAAATAATCACCAAAGAGGCTCCAGGTGTCACTCGAAAAAAGTTCGGCCACACTGGAGAAGAAGCCCAGGCCTCTTCCATAATAAATCAAATGCCTAAAATCATTGCCAGAAACGGAAGCCTTTTTCTGCTCCAGCAAGCCTTGCCACAGGTCCAAGGCCAAAGCGTCAACCCCAGATGCAGGGAATACCATTTTTGCAGAAGGCTATTCACCAACAAGCCCTGTTACCTTAAAGCTGACTCAACACTCTGCAATCCTCACAGGGGTCACCAGATGTCACTGTCAGGGACAAGAAAGAACAACACTCACCATCAGGTTGAAGGAGCGAAAGAAGGGCRGTTTATTATGATTTGGGGTTTAAATAGGATTTAGAATGTGAACAAGGATTGGGGGACGAGAGGAACACCCCTCTGACCCCAGTGGTCAAACCCACAGYCTATCACAAGGAGAAGTGAAAACAAGCTACTTTTTTTTTTTATGTTACATGCTTGAGAAACTCCAGTAGGAATATATAAACAAGATCAGAAGCCTAAAGAATCAGGGACAATCATTYTTCAGGTTAATGTAGGAAATATTTCCTTGATTTGAAAACTGCCATGTGTATCAATATCTGTATGATTCTGTGAATGGTTTTATACCTACCCTTCCAATTACATTTTTGACAGATGTAAGTCTGCACACAGACCCAAACTTGGCTCTTAATTGACTGATTCTGATAATGACTAAACAGCAAACCTCTTACAGATGAAAACTATAAATGGCTTTTAGACAAACATTTGAAGAAGTGTGACATAGTTGCTCTGGGAAGAAGAGCCTTGAGACTGTCATGGTACAGAGCAATTAAAAGTGAATGCAGGCTAGAATAATTTGGTTATATAATTTCAGAATTTGTAGACTCCTGTGAGAAATTTTTTCTAAGTTGCTCTGACTCTTGAAAATTCCCCGAGGGTCATCTGGTCACTCAGAAGCTGGGCTGGGGGCTCCAGAGGTGGGTGTGGARCATTGCCTTTGATATGCGGGGGATTGGCAGACACTCCTGGGCTGGGATAGAGGCTCTGGGAGGATTGGGGTTACAGGGCAGGGGAAGGCTGGAGCTGCCCCTTCCTTCCCCACATGCAAAATGTTTCCAGACAACAATCTCTTCCAGTCTTTCACAATAGGCAATGTTGGAGGTGGAGTCCCAATTCTGGCTATGGGTACCCTTGCAATTGGATGAGCCTCCCAGGCCCTTGCCCTGGAAGGATGTCCCTTAAATGGAATGTGATAAGCTCATCTCAACCCCCTTCCCAGGAGAGAGGACCTAGATGAGGCAGCGTTCTTTCAGGTCAGAACAAGGCAGCCCTAATGCTTTGATATATACCTTTCCAACCTATTGTTTCTTCCCCTTTGGTACCATCCCTGCTTTACCCCATAAATATCCCAGAGTTTACCCTGCTGGGACAGGGAAGTGCCATCCCTGGCCACCCCTTCGCAGGATAACAAAAGCTACCCTGCGGAGCTTCAGTCTCTGTGTCCTGAGTCAGCCTGGGATAACCTCACAAGGCAGAGCTGAAACCACTAAGAATCCTGAATCACTTGCAGCCCCTGGCTGTGCCTTGCCAAGGCTGCCTGAAATCCCCAGAAAGGCTGTCTCTAGAGAGACCTCTCTCTGTGGGAAGATTGCAGCTATCCGGTTCAGACTACAGACCCCACGGCCATTCACAGGCACCTCGACATGAAGGATAGTTCTTTTCCACAGGAAGGAAAGCACAGAGCCCCAGGGCTTGGAAGGCAGGTGAGAACCTCACTAGGCCAAGGCCAGCCAGACTTGTGAGTAATAGCAGAATTTTTCTGGGAGCAGTCTTTGAATATAGGGAATTCTGCACTTTGAATCCCAGTTCTGCCTGGAGAAGCAGGACAGTTCTTTCCCATCAGAAGTGTTGTAAAAAGATTCATAGCCAATTTAATATAAAGCTATTTTATTTCACTATGAAAAGCGATCTTGGAAAGCCACAATAAAAGAAACAACTCCGATGTTGGGAGTCGAATGTTGGGTGAACGTAGAGTCAGCCTCAGTTGAGCCAAACTCTTCCCATTCAAAACTCCGTGTTCTGGGGGATAGCTTTTATACAGTTTATTTCCCTTAAGGCAAGGTCTTCTACTTTTGTTCAGTTTGCATATTCATGTGGCTTCTTTCTTGCTTCTTCCAAGCCTCTTTCCGGGCAGGGATGAGGGCTTGATTTGATTTACGGGAATCTGGCATTGGTATGCACAGCTCTGGCCGTCTTATCACAGATGCATATCGGGTGTCAATCACTGGATGTATTCCTTCCGGCCCAACCCTGGTAAGGAGCCATCTCCGACCCAGCCACTTCTTTTCTGTTGTAAATTGAAGTTTTCCTCGGGCTGTCTGTGTTTCACAACCGCAAATCTGCCTCCTGCTTAGGGTTTTCTTACAGAATTGGGTCTTTTAATTTCCAAGCAAGAATTAATATATGTTACATATCACACCACATTAGTTTGAAACACGACTTTATCTTGTAACATATACTACAGAAGGAAAGCACAGAACCTTCCCAGTGTTTTGGGGACAGATGAGAGATGAGCCTTGTGAAACCATTGCCAGCCAGACTTGTCCTGGAAGAGGAGATTTCCCCCTCAAGAGAGGCTCATATTCCAAATTTGCATTCAGGCAGCTCCAGATCCCTCAGCTTTGGTTGCACAGCTGCTGGAAATGCAAGTGCAGGAGCTCTGTTAATGCCCAGCCACAGCAGGGGACAGCAAGGACAGGGCCCTGGCAGCGTGACATTTGCAGAGAGTGCCTTCAGCAAATGCTGGAGGTGGAACTCTGTGCAGAAAATGCCCCAGAGGTCTCTGCAGGGAGGCAAAAGGAACAAAGTTTCAGTTCTGGCCTGGCTAGCGAGTACCACAGTGGTTCCTTTTCGGGGCAAGGTTCCATTGCCGGCTGCTGTCCGGGCCCCAGAGGAGAGCCCAGGGGGGCAAGAAGCTGAGAGCAGGGACTGTGCAGGAGCCGGGAAGARCGGGAGATCCCAGGCTCTGGATGTGTGTTTATTCAGAACTTCCTGTGTGTCTAAGTCATTCCTTGCAGGGCTCTGCCTTGGGGAAGAGGAACCTCCTTGGAGGTGTTATAAATGAGGTGGCCCAAATTTGCATCAAAATCAAAGTTTTATTTTTCCAAAATGATTTGAGTAAATTACAAAAAAAAAATCAAAAAAAMCCAACAAACAGTCAATTTTGCAATGAAAGCCGGCAGAGTTTCCAGCCACAGCGAAGCCCGAGTCGAGCTGGGAGACAGATACCAGACTGGCCCTCGCCAAGTCCTCGGTCATCTGTTCCGATGTGCTGCTCTCAGGCCCCAGTTTTTATACAGTTTTTCTT
>QVAJ01000579.1:206722-224947 GCA_003546035.1 Mixornis gularis | reverse complement strand
GGACCTTAAAGTCCATCCAGTGCCACCCCCTGCCATGGGCAGGGACACCTTCCACTATGCCAGGCTGCTCCAAGCCCCTTCCAACCTGGTCTTGGACACTTCCAGGGATGGGGGTCTCATGGATCTTGATTCTTGYCCTCTCTGTCCTTATCTCTCATCCTGACCTTTTCCCCAAAGTATTTCCCCTCTTATTGGGGTTCCTTTTTCCAGAGGCTTACCTGAATTTTACAGGGACCAGGTAAATTGTGGATGCTGCTATGACTGGGTGGCTTGAGCTGCTCCTGACCACCCTTTGTTGCACTCCCAGAAATTGGGCAAACTCTGTATTTAAAGTGATGGTGTCTAACAGCAGCCAGAGAACTCAAGGAAGCTTGTGGAAGGGGCAGGGGACAGAACCAGACTTGGGMACATGCCAAATAACTGTGTGCCATCTCATATTTAGGTGTGGGGCAGCRTCCACGGCAGGTTGGTGGGGAGAGCCAGGTGTGCAGTGGGTCGTGCTGAGCCAGCACTGCAGCACTCCCAGATGGAGCCTCCTCTTTCCCAAAATAGCTCTTTGCAGCCCATTCATCACATTTARTTGCTATATATAAAGAATTGATGGCACCCTGGAAGACAAGGCAGYGGGTGGGCGAGGTCAGGCCAGGTGAACCAGGTCCTGGCAACTCTCACCAGCCRGGCTGTGAAGATCCTGGCACCTCTCAGTCCTCTGGGCTCCTCGGAGAAGGAGCTGCCATAAAAAAAGGCAGGCACCTTCCCTCCCAATCCAAAAGCCATAAAACACGGCAGCTGAGTGACGTTGGAGGTTATGGGAGAGCATGAGGCTCTCTGCAGCTGACCCCTTTGACTYTGAAGGGTGGAGGTGCTCCAGGGTTTGGAGGGGACGGGTGTTCCAGGGCTGTACTGKGGCAGGGTGACTTTGGGGGCTCTTGCCTGGTGCCACCATGGTGACTTCCTTGGGTGCTGCAAACACCCTGGACTTCCCCAGGGATGGCAGGGGATGGTGGAGTGTCAGCATCCAGCTCAGCAGAGCTGTGAGCCTTTGGGGAGCCAGGGCTATGCCAGTGTGTGCAACAGTTCCTGAGGTCCCAGCATCGACCAGCAGGTTGGTGTTATTCATCCCCAGCTGTCATGCTGGAACCTGGAGCCCCTCAAACATGCTGTGTACAGAGCTTCAAACAGAGCTTCAAACCCCTGATGGGCTTGGATTGATTTGAGAGCCTCCTCCACCATCCCCCCCGACCATAATTCTGCATTTGAAGCAGCATTGAAGACTTCCTGTGGTTAAAGGCCGGGAGATTGCATCTGCCATTGCCATGTCTCAGGATGAGATTAGGTCAGGCTGATGTGATTTGTTCCTACAATTCCATACAGACCGTTACTCATTGCCTCGTTATCTTCTGGAGGCTTCCAAGGAGAATTGATTGCTTGTGCCATGTCTGTGGTAACCACTGTCAGGCCACCTGCTCTGTGACATTGCTTCTCTTTCCCCCTCATCAGTGGTGGTCCAGGTTATTTTTGGTTTTGCACCCAGGGGATGTGCAGGCACACCTCTGGTTTCTCTCCCGCCATGACCCACACTGTTTWGGGGTTTTTTTGCTGCTGGTGCTGCACTTTGCAGATGGCTTTTTAGTGAGGGCTGGAACAAAAAGACAGTGGATGCTTTGGCTGGTTCCTTCTAGTGATAGGGGGAACCTTTCCTTCCCTTTCCATCTCTCTGTGTTTCCTGCTGCTGCACACTGAGGCTGAAGGCTCTCCTCATCCTCCTCTGGGCAGGGCTGCCCCTGGATCCCTGGAAYATCCAAGGCCAGGTTGGACAGGGCTTGGAGCAGCCTCGGACAGTGGAAGGTGTTCCTGCCAACACTGCAGCATTTGAACCCAGCCATTAACCTTTGCTCAGCAAACACTGGCAGCAGCATCCCTTTAAAATTCACACCTGTGACACTGGAGCTGCTCATTTCAGTGCAGGAGGAYGCTTGGAAAAATGCTGGAAAATAAAGAATAATTTTTTCGACGTTTCCCACATGAAACTGTTGGAAATGACATTTCTTTCACTTTAAAAAAAAATCCTTCCACCTGTATTTGCAGAGGTGTGACACTGAAGTCCTGGCTTTGCCTTGTCCCAGCTGATTTCTTTCCCTCCCTTGCTCACACCCTCTTGGGATTAGAAAAGGCTTTGTAAAAATCTGCTATTAAGCCAAGATGGGAGAGTCCCCAGGCACAGGATAATGGAGGCCAGCTCCCAGATTTTGTGTCTTGCTCCAGGGATGRTGCTGGGGCTGGAGGTCAGGCTGAGCCTCCTGGCCCCATGGCCAACTTGTTTCCCTGTCACCTGGCAGAAATTGCCTTCCCCAGCACCAGCAGATGAAAAGTGAGAAATGGGAAATAAAAGCCAGGCCGGGCTGGGCTGACAACACCAGATGGGGACAGCACATCTCTGTGGGTTGTGGCTGGCCATGGTTATCCCTGCAGGAAGAGCTCATCCCTGGGATTGGCAGAGGCCCACTGCTGGCTGGATGCTCCACACCGCCTCCCTTTCCCCCTGCACAGCTCCCGTGTCCGTCTGTCCCAGCTGGCACCATCCAGCTCCTATCTGCCGCTGGCTCCGGGAACGGGGTGGCTGCTTTAGGTAGCCCAGGCACCGTCAGTGCCGCTGCTGCAGCCCCACTGATGGATTCCTCCTGCTAATCCAGGGAGCCGGCTGGAACTGGACACGRCTGAGCTGTTTGGTGCATATTTTAAGATGGTATCGAAGCTTTTGCATTTAAACTTTCCAGACGTGCAAAGGGGGGCAGGGCCGGGGGGCTGCTCCTCGTGCTCACAGCCCTATGGAGCAGAGCTGGTTCCTGCAGAGTGGGGAAGGGAGAGGAAGGCGAGGGAAGACGGTGAATCGGGACCCCCTGGAGTCCGAGGGTGGTTTTTCACCCCAAACAAGTGGAACCCTGCGGTGCTGGGCTGTGCTGGCTTCTCTGGGCGCCAGGGAACAGAGCCCAAAGCCAGGCTTGGCTTTGCTGTGTCCAGGGCCCAACGGAGGGAACGCTACCCCAGCCCAGCAGGGAAACAACAAATCCCTCATGGCAAAGCCACGAGATCCAGGAGGGGAGGGACGGCCCCTCCGGACAGAGCCCGGGGTGTGTTTAACTGCTCTGTTTAAACCACGACATCCGAAGGAGAGAGCACCTTCTCCCAGCCGCCTGCAGAGCCCCGTGTGTGCTGGTAATGCTCTATAAATACATTAGCAATAAATAATGGATAACCTGGATGGGCATTAAAGTGTAAACAGGAGGTGAAGGGCTCTCTCCCATTACCGGTCCCCCGAGAGCCACGAGCATCCCTCTCTCCAAGTCCGGCTTGATGTTACTCCAACTGCAGAGCCCTTAGTCACAGCCGTGACAATATCATAGATCAGTGGCTCCAGAGTTGGCARAAACAAACCAAAAATAGTCCGGAGGGCAGAGTCTTCCTCCCCATGGCATGCCAGATTTGCCTGCATCAGCGTTTTTGCCTGTGGTGCTCCTCTGCCWGCACGGGCTGACCCTCCCAAGGAGCCAGAGTCCTCTCCCTGGCACACTCCATCCCAGAAAGCTTGGAAATGCCCCTGGTTTGGGAGGTTTTATCCCCCTTGGATGCAGCTGAAGTGTTGAGCCATGCCAGCTGGATATGCTCCCCAAAAGTCACTGCCCTGTGGCTGAAGGTGGCCCCATTCCCAGGCTGGGGGTATTGTCCCCGTCACCACAGTGACCATGCCCACAGGAGTGGCATGGACATCCATCTGATGTGCAGGGAGACAAGGAGATCAAATGAATTTATGGATGTGACATGGGACTGGCCACCTGGGGAGGAGACTTGTGCTGAGAGTCCAAGGAGGGGCTGGTCGGAGTCAGTCAGGGTTTGCACAGCAGGGGGGTCCTGTGCTGCTTCCAAAGGGTCCTCACAACCCCAATAGGAGGAAACCTTCCTGGTACCAGCTGTTAATGGTACATCCCAGGGTCCACCGTCCTCCTGGAGAGGAGAACAGGCCTTGGAAAACGAGCTGGCTCCGAGCCCTTCTCCTCCTGCAGCCTTGGGCATCAATTCATCACCTGGCTGCAAACAGCTCAGGTATGGCTCTGCTTCGGGAGAGAGGAAAGGGATGATGAGCTCTTCATCTYCCCAGCGTTCCCGGGAGCCTCACGCTCAGCCATGGAGATGGGATTTGGGAGCTGTGCCAGCCCAGCTCAGGGTCAGGGACCGGCAAATCCGGAGTGTCACGGTCTGCTTGGGCTCTTTCCTCTGCGAGGGGCTCTGGCAGTGAGCCTGGGCAGGCAGTGTGTCCCCGGGCAGGCCTGCAGCCAGGCTGGGCATCCATGGATGGCTGGGAATGGGGCGGTCCCCAGATCTTCCCCTCTGCAAGGGCTGCTGCTCAAGGTCTG
Organism: Mixornis gularis; assembly: GCA_003546035.1. Classification (NCBI taxonomy): domain Eukaryota; kingdom Metazoa; phylum Chordata; class Aves; order Passeriformes; family Timaliidae; genus Mixornis; species Mixornis gularis. Next base: position 220,535 of record QVAJ01000579.1, on the reverse strand, counting down.
GCTGAGGCTGGGGGCTGCTGACCTGGACATGCTCATCTCATGGWTCCTCTGGGTTCTCCCCCTCTACTCTGCCCTTGTGAGACCCTGCCTGGAGTCCTGTGCACAGTTCTGGTGCTCCAGCACAGGAATAAGGACATGGAAGTGTTGGAGCAAGTCCAGAGGAGGCCACAGAGTTAATAAGGGGAGTGGAGCACCTTCCCTRTGGAGACAGGCTGGGAGAACTGGGGCTGTTGAGCCTGGAGAAGAGAAGGYCATGTKGAGACCTCACCRTCCCTCCAGGATCCAAAGGGAAGCTGGAGAGCGACTCTGCATCAGGAACTGGAGTGACAGCACAAAGGGCAATGCCTTTAAGCTGCCAGAGAGAAGGTTTGGATTAGGCATTAGGAAGGAATTGTTCCCTGTGAGGGTGGTGGGGCCCTGGCACAGGGTGCCCAGAGAAGCCGTGGCTGCCCCTGGATCCCTGGAAGTGTCCAAGGCCAGGTTGGACAGGGCTTGGAGCAGCCTGGGATAGAGGAAGGTGTCCCTGTCCATGGCAGGGGGTGGCACTGGATGGACTTTAAGGTCCTTTCTAAGCCAAACCATTCTGGGATTCTGTGGTTTGTGTATTTGAGCTGCTCAAAGCAGAAGAAAAACGTCCCCATAAAATTTCATCTGCATTGTATTTCCTGGATCTCCCCCAGCCATCTCCAAAACCAGGAGCAGTCTGTGATGGCAGGAGTGCATCTGTTTAATAAGACAACCTAGGCCATGAAGATCCATTCCAAAAGGATAATCAACGGGGTTGCTGGAGTGCAGGGAACAGGCACTTCTGTTCACCACTGATTCCCCCTCTCCTACCCTCCTCCCTGAGCCCTTCAGGCCTGTTTATCCTCCTGCTTTTCTTTGGAGAGCTGCTATTTCCTTCTTTTCTGGGTGTCAAACCCACTTGCAGAGTGCAAGGTGTGGGTTGGAGTCCCTGTTGGTGATGAGGAGAGGGTGAGCAGGAATGGCAGTGGAGCCCGTGGGGGAGCTGACCTTCTCCCAGACCCCGCTCGGGGCTGAGATGTATTCCCAGGTGGTGGCTGATGCAAAGCTGCTTGAGCATCCCGAATTCTCCAGTCAAGTGGAAGGCAAGGGGGCGAGGCAATCAGAGAGCAGGCAGCTGATGGGCTGCTGAGCTCCCTCCACTGCTCCAGCCTGTGCTGCCCTGGGCATTTTTCACTGCCAGCCAGCTGAGCTCTCGTTACTGCTCCGAGCAAATGAAAAAGTATAAATTTCCCCAAGCTTGGGACTGGGGGAAGGTCACAATTACTCACACTGGAGCTGACAATTAATAATGGAGATCTGACAAATTACACACTCACCTGGGATCGTGCACAGCACCTGGAGAATATTAAATTAACGCTCACAGACACCCTGAGCTCGGAGCTGYGAAGTCCTGGTTTTGATTCCTGATGGCAGAGCTGAACTCAGAGCTCCTCCTGTGGGCATGGTGAAGGCAGGATGGAGAATTCCTCGGGGAATTTCTGTCCTCCAGCTGCCGAAGCAGTGTGAGAGGACCTGGTTTTGTGTTATTGAGGTGACATAAATAATCTCCTGAGTCTAGAAGGGCAGGCACGGCCTTGCCAAGGCTCCTTTTGGCAGAAGGTGACTGGGGGTGACCCTCACCAGTCCCAGTCCTGTTCTGGACAGGGACTGGGCAAATGTGGCCTTCTAGGAGACAAGGAGAACCCAGTGTAAGACCTCTGCAAAGAAGAGCACGAGACCTGGGTGTCCCACAGTCCCCAAAACCCCTACATTATAGCTCAGCCTTTTTTCCTCATCTCCCATGGGCAGCAGCMCTTTCCCGGGGTTTGGGTCTACCTGGGCATGGGTGGGAGGATGTGTGTGCAGCATCCAGCAGAGCTCCTCTGCAGGGAACCTGCCCCCAGCAGGGGAGCTTTATGGGGAGTTCTTCCGGAATCCCTGAAAAACTGAAAGCCCCCACGCCCTGGTGACGATTTCTGAGTCACAGCAGAGCTCACTGCCATGTTTCCAAGTCCTGCCTGCAGAGGGGATGCTCAGGGGGAGCAGCAGAGGCCGGTGCTCAGCAGGATTATAAATAACTGGCCGTGGGGACCTTCCAGCTTCCCTTCTGTGGCAGGGTCGTAAATCCTGTGCTTTGGGAAGCACCGGTGCATTAGTGAGGGCTGTAAAGCACCGAGGCCTTGGCTGGGCAGCAGAAACCCAGCCAGAAAAACCCATCCCATTTTCTTTTACGGACCACAGCAATCTGCTGGCTCCAAGTGCACTTTAGGAGGTTCACCAACTAAAGCCCAAAAGAGGCCAAAAGACCTCCAAAGCCCTTCCTGAGGCTGGGCTGGGGCMGAGCCTTGTATCCTCTCCCTGTGCTGCTCTTCAGGCCGTTCACCCAAGCAGGGTGGGCTTTCCTCTGCCACCACGGGCAGGGCAGCACAGGCAGCACCTCAGCAAAATGCTGCAGCCAGAAGCCTTGCAGAAGAAAATGCAGACAAGGGAGGTGATACTGTCTGGTAAATGATCCTTCTCTAATTGCTGTTTTATGGTTGTTTGATGGCTGGTGTATGAAACCCCAGCAAGCTTCATCAAGGTTGCAGCGAAACCTTCTGAGAAGCAAAGGGCTGCTCCGAGGCTGCTGCGTGGGAGGGGGCAAGGACAGCCCCCAGCTCCTGACTTTTCAAAGGCATTTTCTGAGTCACCTTCCCGGGGATCTCTCTGTGCTGCCCTGGGAGCCGAGGGAGGCATCACCTGTGCAGGGTCCCTGCACCGGGGAGGGCAGGTACCTCTCAGCAGCCCCAAACAGCTCCCCAAATGCTGGGCTTAGAATAGAGGGGGTTTTAAAAACAACCCCACTACGTTGAGAAGGGTTTAGGGGTGAACCAGCCTGATGTGGTCCTGTCCAGAGTTATTATTAATTTCAGAGCTGCTGGAATTGCTTTMCTCTGGTGATGCCCCAAGGGTGTGCGACCAGCTGGCCCAGGAGCAGAGCCAGCTCCGTGCCCAGTATCCATCCTCAGCCTGGAGCTGCTGCACACAGGGACTGGGAGCAGGGAAAGCCACGTCCCTGTGCTGACTGTCCCTGGTGTCTTGTTCTGGGCAGGGAATTGTTTGGCCTCGGGCAGCCCTGCTCCTCTCCAGGCTGGAAAATGCTCCTTGGCACCTTCTCCTTTGGCTGCTGTAAGGATGGGGGTGGGAAGCAGCTCAAGGAATCTGCCCAACCAGATCTGTCCAGGTTTGTCCCACCCATCTGCCCTGGAGAAAACATTTTTTTTCCAGGCAGCAGGGTGTCAGATCCTGCTCAAAGCAATGATCTCTGTCCTCTCTGTTGAGGAAGCTCTCCCTCCTCTCCAGCAGTGACCCTTGTTGGTCCTTGACCCTCTCTCCAGAGCATCCATGTCCCACCTTGCCCCRCTCACCACTGTTCCCAGGGCTGGAAGGGGTCACACATCCCTGAGGACCCCAGGACACGGTCCCCAGAGGCAGCCCTGGCAGGTTGTTTCCGCCTGGCACCAGGGATGGTCCAGCTGTGGTGGCTCTTGTTTACTGGTCTGAGGCCTGCAAGAGATTAGGAGAAAACAGATGGCTCCTAATTGGCAGTGCCAGTTTACTTCCTGCTCTCCAGAGAAACCATTAAATTAAGGCTTAAATCAAACTTCGTACAAGTTAGGAGGCTGTTTGTAATTATTTCAAAACCTAGACAGATTTAAGGGCCTGGATTAAGGCTCTGTTTATTGTAATGAATGAAAAATGCCTGCTCTGTCCTGTAAGGCTGAGCAGCAGAGGGTTGAAGTGCTGGAAATGGGACCAGCAAAATCCTCCGGCTCTGATGCCTGAAGTTTTGGGGAAAAGCAAGAGGTCGTGGACTTTGGGTAGGCTTTTCTCTGAGAGCAGACCTGTGATGGGGCTGCTGGCACACAGTGACACCATCAGGAGGCTCTGGACATCCACGGGGAGTCCCAACRTGGTTCAGGGCTGAGCAAAGCCTTGGGAGAATTTTAATATTGAAGCTGAACACAGCTCAGTTAAGATAAACAAAATTTAATAGGCTGACCAGCTAAGGCTGATTAAAAGGGAGTGATGCCTCTGGATCTCCCGTGAGCATCTCCCACTGGAGCAGCATGGATTGGCAGCTGCTCCAAGGATGTGCAGAAGCCCCTGTGTTTGGGACATAGCACTGTCACCTGTGATCCCTTAAAAAAATTCTCCAGGAAGGGAGAAGTTTATGTTTTCTGTCCTAAAAAATCAACATGCCCGCAACTCTGACCACAGAATGTCTGAAACTTCTCTAGTTCTCCACCCAGCCATGGTGGAACTTCYCTCAAGCCCTCCTGAATAACCCACACAGGGACCCTGTTCACCCCTCAGCAGGAAAAATGCCTCTTGGTAATGAGCTTTTAGAGCTCCCGACAGGACGAGTGCCACACCACGTGTCCTGCCTCCTCCAAGATGCACCCCAAGCCTCCCGGGGCAGGGAGAGCTGCCCGAGCATCCTCCCATGGAGCTGGGAGGGAGAGATGCCACCATCCCTGTGCAGCAAGCTGTTACCAAGCCACAGCCCCTCTGGGGACAGCGGCCGGCTGGCTGTCACCGGCTGAGGGTCCCCCTGCTGGCCCCAGCCTGGGCTGGCTCCCCGGGACTTCATCCAGTGGTGAAGGAAAGGTTTTGCAGGACATCCTGGAATATGTGGCTGGAAGGGCCCTCAGGGATCATCTGGTCTGACCTTTCCGGGACAAGACAGCCCAGCACCCTTACAGATGAATTTTAAAAGTGTCCAGAGTTGAGGAATCCTCTGCTTCCCTGCGGGGATTATTCCAGTGGCTGATTCTTCTCACTGAGAAAAACAATCCTCTTGTGTCTAGCTGGAATATTCCCAGGGGAAAAAACCCCTGCACCCATTACCCCTCATCTTTTCTGTCCAAGGGAATCTCCATCTTCTCAGCAGCCACCCCAGGATATGGTGGTAGTGTTCTTCTTCACTCCAGGCTGGACAAACCCAGGGCTCTCAGCCTTTCCTCACCAGTCCTTGGGTCACCTCTGGGGMCCCTCTCTGGGCCCTCTCCCTCACCCTTTCTGTGCAGCATGGGCCAAAACTGAGCACAGCATTCCAGGAATGGCCTGCGAGTGCTGAGTGGGAGAATGACTTCTCTGTCTCGGCTGGTGATGCCCTGGGGTCCCATTTTGTGCCCAGCYTGTTTCTGAGGCTGATTCACAGATGCTCCACTGCAGGGAAGGAGATGATCCATTTCTGTGCATTGCCAGGGAGGGTGGGAATACCCCACGCGTGGGCACTGAGTCCCTGATAATTTCCTAGCAACCTAGAAGAGTATTGATTGTGCCAAGCAGCACATTCATGCTTCATCCCAGAGTGAAAAATTCGGTGCTGCCATCCAGTAAATCCAGCAAAGCATTCACAATTAATGCACAGTTCCTGGCCATGCCTTTTGGATAGGCTGCCAGGACTGATTGATGATTGGAATTCTGCTAACTGCTTTAAGGAGCAAATTAAGGAGCAAGTTAAAATGTCTGTGCTTTGGGCATGGAAGAACAGCTTCAGTGAGTAAGCTGGAAGATCACATTAGTCTAGACAGGCCTTTCGGCTGCCTCCAAAGGAGTTCCATCTTCATCCATCCCTGGTCAGCCCCACGGAAAAGGAACAACACCCATGGGCCCAAAGGGACAATTCTTGCTCCCACAGGAGGATTTTTAGTGARGTGAAGGCTGGAGGTGCACCAGGCCTCACAGCGACAGCTAAATGCCTTGGAAAGCAAATGGCTCAAGGAAAGATTGCCTGTTAGACGGAACAGCAAATACCAGTGTCCACATCCACCAGAGGGTTTGTGATCCCTTCCACCTTCCCATCCAGGAAAGGACATCAGGTGGAACAGYTGCTGGAGAGGAGGAGGGAAATGTGGAGGCTTGAGGAGCAAGATCCCTTCAGGAMACACCTCTGGGAGATGGAAAGGGCATTGTAGAGAGCAGACATGCAAAGGGCTGGGCAGGAGTAGGGGTGCCGTGTTTGCAGCTGGGTCAGGCGGGGAGGACTCTGCCAGCCCCATCTCCTGGGGAAACTCCAGCTCTCCTTAGGAAACTCTACAGGAGCTGCAGTCAGTGGGCACAAATTGGGAGAGTGGAAGCTGAGGCTGGGAATTAGGAAGAAACTCTTTACTGTGAGGGTGGTGAGATCCTGGAACAGATTGCTCAGGGAGGTTGTGGACCTGGGTAAGACCTGGATCAAGCTGCTCTGCTGGGAGGTGTCCCTGCTTTTGAGCAGCCACCAAGAGGGGCTCACTCAGCCTGTTTATATATTCCAAAGGCTTTGCAGCTATTCCCATTTCACTCTGACAGTGGCCACRTCCAGCTGGATGGCAGATCCAAGAGGGGAAGCTGTGCAAGCCCRGCAGAGTGAGGTGTCTGCAGGAAAGGCAGGCAGAGGTTGTTTAAGGAGTGAAGGAGCGCAGAAAAATCCCACTAACGTTGGAGAGCAGGCACAGAAAGGGCTCTGAGAGCCCACTGGAAATCAAGTGGCATTAAGGCATGAATAAGCAGCTGAGGGGGAAAAATAAAAGGCCTGCATATTATGAAGAGGGATGAGGAGGAAGGGAGCAATTCGCTGTGGGAATGAAAGTGCTGCATCAGCCTGATGGCTCCAGCAGCAGCCGGAGGGATTGATCTGTGTGCTTGCTGGGAAAAGTGCCACCATCCCAAATGATGGCTCCTCAGAGCTCCCCTGGGCACAAGCCCCTTCCCGGAGCTCTGGGCATGCAGGAATGCCCGGTGCAAAGCACCCCTCTGGGCAGGATGGTGGGAACAGCCCCCTCTGCAGAGAGGATGCTCCACACAGGGTGGGAGGTGCTCTTTCAGCCTCTGTGTAAAACTGCCTGGCTTTGGTCAGAAGAGACCCTAAAAATAATCTTGTTCCACCCCCTTGCCACGGGCAGGGACACCTTCCACTATCCCAGGTTGCTCCAAGCCTGAGCCAGGGCCTCCCCTCCCTCACAGCCAAGAATTCCTTCCCAATATTCCATCCATCCCTGCCCTCTGGCAGTGGGAAGCCATTCCCTGTGTCCTGTCCCTCCATCCCTTGTCCYCAGTCCCTCTCCAGCTCTCCTGGAGCCCCTTTGGGSCCTGCCAGGGGCTCTGAGCTCTCCCTGGAGCCTTCTCCTCTCCAGGTGAGCACCCCCAGCTCTCCCAGACACCCGAGGCAGAGATAGTGAGGAGGAAGAAGGAGCAAGTAAATGGATTGAAAGAATTTATGGCTCCTGCACAAGAATGAGTGAAAAACCCCTTTGGGGTGAGGAGGGGAAGTGCAGGGATGATTACACTTGGCTTTGCTGCTGGTGTTGTGGGAAGGTGACCCTGCTGCCAGGCACTGCAGAGTTAAACAACTTTCCTAGCTTGTGACATAGAAATATGATCTATCTGGGGGAAAGCTGTACTTTTACAGCCTTAACGTCGCAGCGTGACATTCTGGAGCTTCAGTATTCCCCTGGCAGAGCGCTGGGTAAATGCCACTGCTGGTAAAGTCTGGTGACCTCTCTGGAAATCCAGGGACACTTGTACAGTCTTGGGGGAGGACTTGGAGAGCCTCATCACCTGCAGCCAAAGGCCCAAAGTCTGACCACTACATACTGAACAGCAGCTGTGTCCCAGGCTATATCCCAGTGCTTCCAGCTGACTGCTGCAATTCCCTTAACACTGGGSATGTCAAACAGCAGAACAGGGTCACTCTCTGTTGCTGTACAGATTTTGTAGTGTCCAAAGGAAGAGCTGGAAAAATGCTAAAAAAAAAGGGAATAAGCCTGCTCAGTGTCTGGTGTGCACGTGGAGGGACACGGAGTGAGCCCCAGGTGCCAGGGAAGTTATGTTTGTTAGCAGCCATGACTTGTTAAATGAATTTCCCTGCATTATCTGTCAGGAGCTCACTGCAACTTCGTTATCTTCGCTGGGGACACGGGATTGTTGCCAAGTTATTTCGTGCTCCCTCGATGGCTGCAGAGCTGTTGGAGCTTTCCTTGTGATGGATCACMAAGGTGAAGCTGCCCCCAGTGACCCCTGGCTGCTCCCTGCCTCAGTGACAGTCCCACAGCAGAGGGGACTGCTCACTGTGGGCCCCAGGGAGGGGCACGGACGCTGCTCCAGCACAGATTTCTTCCTGACAGAGGCATCAGGGACATTGTGGAGGATGCAAAGACTTAATTATACACTGGCAGAAAAAGTGAAACAAAGAAAAGGCTCTTTAGGTTTTTTTTTTTATGCCTCCAGGAGTTTAGGCAGTAGAAATAAGAGTATCTAGGTGGGAATTCCCTCCCAAGAACATCCCATGGCACTGTGGCTCAGGTGTACACCCCAGAGCATCCTCCTTTCCATAGAAAAAGGCTTTTGTGGTTCAGGAGTACTTTTTCAGAGGCTTGAAGAACCTTGTGTGCCAGTTCCTGGGTGAGTTCAYCCCCAGCTTCTCGGTCCCCATTTCTGCTTGGAAACCCTAACCCTGACCCTCACCCATCATCTCTGACAACAGCAGAGATGATGGATGTCCCTGCTGACTGCTCCCCTCACCACCAGCTGSCCAGGCTTTGGGAAGGAATGAGCCTTGTTCACCAAGGCAGAGCGTGTAACCCTGTGTGGGAGTATTGGAGTTCCTGTCCCCTCAGTTTGGCTCCTCTGGAGTCCACAGCACCATTAATCACACCCCGGCCAGCTGCTGGAGGGTTTGTTTTAAATCTCCCCAGACAGCTCTGGCTCTGCAGAGAGTTCATTAAAACATGAGCACTTTCTGTCCTGRGAGAGAATTAAATGAGTTAACACATCCTAATGAGGAACTTCGGTGCTGGGTAATGGAAGTGACAGTGAGCACTGCGGGGCTGGATGCAGGGATGGGGCACAGGGGACTCTGGGGAAGTGCCCAGAGATCYGGCTCCTGCTGGAAAGTGTCCCTGGGATGGGGAGGATGGACAGTGCTCTGCCTGAAGAGCTGCACTGGGCCCTTCTGGGAGAGAAATCATGGAATCACAGACTGGTTTGGGAGGGACCTTACGGCCCATCCATTCCTAACCCCTGCCATGGGCAGGGACACCTTCCASTATCCCAGTGAAAGCTCCAAGCCCCATCCAACMTGGTCTTGGACACTTCCAGGGWCYCAGGGGCAGCCACAGCTTCTCTGGGCACCCTGTGCCAGGGCCTCAGCACCCTCACAGGGAACAACTCTTTCCCAATATCCCACCTAACCCTGCCCTCTGGCAGGTAAAAGCCCTGGGATCCCACATCCAAAGGCAATTGGCTACACAACAGTGTGACAGGCACTTGGGTGCAGGAATTAGACAGGTTTGCTGTGTGCTGCTGATGGAAAAAGTGGGGAAGGAGGGAAAAGAGAAAGAACAGGCAGGTGACCAGCGACGGGAAATGCAAGCTGGAAAAATCAAAGTACACACTGAGAATATGGATGGCCACAGAAACAGGACTGTCCCCTCAAAAGGCAATTAACACTTGAGATAATTTGATGTTACTTTGCTCCTACATTAAATCTAAAGTTAACAAAGCTTAGCAAGGAAAATGCTGGGCTTTGGAAGAGCTGCTGCTACAGCCCTGACAGCCACAGGGGAACTGGAGCCCCCAAAACTGGGGGGTTGTGAGGGGAATGGGGCTGAGGGAATGGGGCTGAGGGAGTGAGGGAATGGGGCTGTGAGGGAATGGGGCTGGGGGAGTGCAACTTTTGCACCTCAGTCGTATGGTCAGCCCCAAATGGTGACTCTCTGCCAGCAGACTGGCACAGAGAAGTAATTCATTTGCTTTCCATGTTTTAAAGTGGCCCCGTGGAGTTAAAATCTCCATCCAGGCAGGGTTTCCCCCCAATTCCCCTCCCTCTTGGTGGGATCCAGGGAATTAAGCTCAGGGTTTGGGTGTGATCAGTCCTTCCCTCTGCTTTGCAGGACAGCACAGTTGTGGGAGAGGGCTGTTACTCTTGGTACAGCAGAAAAGTGGCATTGGAAAAAAAAAATTAAAAAAGCAATGAAAAGAAGCCTTAGAATGGCAATTTCTTATTTTTTCTGATGTCTCTATATCCGGGGCTGATAAATATTCACATTTCCCWTGGTGAAAGGGAAAGAACAGTAAGGGGAAGTGGATCTGCTTTGAGGTGGAGTACAGATCTCAATAAATTCTAATCAGCCGCTCAGGAATGGACACAGGGGAGTGGGAATTGGTAGATAAAGCCTCAGCTGTTAAAGAAACACCGAGCAGCTCCTCCTGGCTGGATGAGTCAGGCAGCCCTCTATATTCACGTGTAACCAAGGAAGGTGAATTTGTGGGGACTGGAGTTGTACTCTCATGTCGGATTAAATTTGGATTTATGGCCTGGARGATTACATTGATATGTACCTGTGGTGGAAAAGTCTTGGTTTCAYTTTGAGCCCTGCTTCTTCCCTCCCAGCTGGGCACTTAGTCAAGAAAAATAAAAAAGAAAAGAGGCTGCTGGGACAGAAATTCTCATTTTCCTTCAGGCCAGCCCAAATAATAAACCCGCAACCAATTAACCCTCCCACCCATCCGTGCTTCACAAACCACAGYCTCCTGGAAAGCTCCTGGCCCCAGCTGGGATGTGGCTCCTCCGTTCCTCTCACTGCACGGGTGAAGCTGTTCCTCCTCAGGGAGACTTTTCCTGGGGTTTGGTGATTTTATCCCGGGCATTTTCCTGTTCCAGTTGTACCACCTCTTGYTTGTAGCCCGTGTCTGCTCTGGTTTGCCTTCCCAAGGCTGCCAGGAAGCACTCGGGATTATTCACACATATTTGCTTGCGAGCATCGATCAGTTTGATCACCCTTGCAGCCATTATCCTTGCAAAGACCAGAAGCTTTTAGCCTGGTTTGTTTAGTTTTCAAATGTCAGAAGCGGTGGAGTTTGCAAACAGAGAGGGAAAAGGTGGTAGAAATGACCCATCCTGATGTTAAAGCCGGAACCAGAAGTAAATTTAGAGAGTTGCAGGTTCAGAGAAAGGGTTGTGGGTGAGAAAAGGACAGGAAAGAGGAGAAATCCACAGAGACAAGGAGAAGCTTTCCTGCAACACAGAGCTGTGTCTGAAAGTAAATCCCCTGGCGCTTCAAGAAGGATCTTTATGTTCCTTGCACTTAATGAGGGATTTTCCTGCTAACAAGTCCTCAACAAGTCTGCACCCAGGGGACAGCAGTGCTCTGCCCCTGGGGAGCGGCAAAGTGCCAAAAAGTGTCAGAAAGGCTCCAAAAGCTCCCAGGGACTGAGCTGAAACCTCCCTGCCAGATGGGCCTGTGGCTCCAAGGTCAGGGGTGAGGAATTCATTGCACCCCAGAGGTCACCGGTCCCGGGCTCGTTTCCACAGGCAGGACCCAAAGGAATGGATCTGCCCCTCAGAAAATTGAAATTAAGCTYGTAGACTGTTCCTTGCTCATTTTTCGGAAAGCTTTTCTCTCCCGATCTTTAATCAAATGTTTCTTCAGCTTTTTATATAGTTCCTATCAAAAACCCCATCTGTGAACAAAATTTCCCTCATTTCCAGCTTAATTTTTTTTTTTCTGCGAGCGGCAAAATGTTCTTGTCTGAAAAATGTTTAATAAATTTCCCTCTGTCTCTTGCTTTTATTAGCTGTGCTTTCCTATTCCTGACGACGCTCTCTGCCATTCCCATGTTCCAGAGCCCACTGAATTATTCAACCCATTTATTTCTGACTTTGGGTATTGTTCTGATCTGCCAGCGTGTGCCAGTCAGATGGGAATGGGGAAGTTTTCTTCCTCCAGGGGGGAATCAAAACCCTACAGCCAGAGAAATCTTATCCTGCACTTGGGGACTTGCCTGGCATGGGATACTTGTGGGAACAGGAGGCTTTCAATGGTCTTCAGTGTGGGGAAAAGCTCCTCCAGGACATCTTTTCCAGCCCTGGGGCCAACAGCAGGAGGAGGTGGAGCTGCTGGAGCAACTTGGGATAGTGGAAGGTGTCCCTGTCACCATGGCAAGGTGGGGGAATGAAATGACCTTTAAGGTCTTTTTCCAAAAAAAACAAAACCCTTCTGTGATTCCACCAACTCTGCCTTGAGGTATGGAGAACTCCATCCTGGCCCAGTTCTGCATAAATACCATGTTGTACCTGCTCCAAAAGTCCAGTCTGCACCAGACTGTCATCCAAGGACTGGGCTGGGAAGTGTGGGGGTGTTGCCTGGGAAGGGAGAGCTGCCCACATGCAGGAAAATTGTGTTTTCACAMACTGCCTTTCTGACATTCATTTGCCAGAAAATAAATATTCCTYCAGGCATGAAACAAATTGATCCTATTTCTGTCCCCACCACCCTTAAAGCTGCCTAAAGGCTACATTTTATTGGAGAGAAGGGCTTTATTATTTTGGAAAGCAGACCTTTGGGGAGCAGATTATTATCAGAATTTAAGAGCTGGATAGAGGCTTAGCCATTGCTGAAAGTCTGGTGTTAAAYGGGCTCCTGTTTACTGATATTTGTGCTTCCCACTTGCTGGGAAAAGAGAAAARAGAAGAAAAAGACCTTGATTTCACAAAGGATGTCAGGCAAAATAGGGAGTCATCAATGGGATTTTTAGCTGTGTGTTCCTTTTGATTACCCAGCCTTTCCCTGAGCACACAGTACTGCCAAAGCACCGTGAGCTGTTCCTCCTTGGTTTAAGCCCCTTTTTATCTATCCCTGCTCTCCATTCCACTGCTTCTCCAGCATGGAAAGCCGGGCTCAGCTTGGCCTGGAAGGTGGCAGGCATGGAAGAATTTCTGGGGAACATCCTTGGAGTTTTCTGCAACAGCAGAAATAACCAGAGACCGACTGGAGACCTGTGCTCCAGCCCCTGCCAGGGCTGCAAAACTCAGTGCACTCATTAGGGATTCAGGTAGGTTATTTCTGAACCTGAGCAGCTTCTTGTGTTTGTGTGATGCAGCATTTGAGATAATAAATCCTCTGGGAACAGGGTTGTGCTGCGGAATGCACCAGCCAGTGCCCAGGCTGGGGCTGGAACAGCAGAACTGGAATTATCTGGGTTTTTCCTGTTGTTTGCAGAATTCAGCCTCATGTTACCCTGGATGAGAGAGAAGCTCTTGCAGTCATAATTAAATGTCACATACATTTAACAGAGTGTAAGTCTCTATTCCAAACTCCCTCTTCCATCTGGCTCCAGCACAGCTGAGATCAGGCTCTTCACAGCCTGGGAGATGATATTAGGGCAGTTTGTGTTTATCACAGCCATGACTGATGCCTGCAGTCAGCTGGTGATATAATGGAGGGAGTTCAGGCAGCACAATGGGGATGTATATTTAGAAGATGAAATAGGGCCCTGTGAGCCATTAAGGACCATAACATTACCTCTGGGGAGTGTAAATAAGAAGGGGAACATAAGGGTGGCTGAGTCACCGTGGCGGGCAGTTGTTCTCCACCCCAAAAAAGCACCTGTCCYCTCCTAAGAGAGGAGAGCTGGTGTTGGAGGACACTGGACTGTGACCCCTCTGGGACCAGTGAGCTCTCAGACCRGGAACGAGGGGCTCCTTCACTGCACAGAATCACAGGATCACAGAATTCCCAGATGGGTCAGGCTGGAAGGGACTGCTGTGGGTCACCTGGTGCCACCTCCCTGCTCCAGCAGGGCCATCCCAGAGCAAAGGATTGTGTCCAGAGGGTTCTGGAATATCTCCAGAGAGGGAGACTCCACAMCCTCTCTGGGCAGCCTGTTCAGTGCTTGGTCACTGCACAGGAAGGAAGTTCTTCCTCGTGTTCAGCTGGAACTTCCTGGCATCAGTCCCTGCCCATTCCTCCAGTGCCACTGCTGGGCCCCTGGAGCAGAGCCT
>QVAJ01000579.1:148767-189856 GCA_003546035.1 Mixornis gularis | reverse complement strand
AAAAGAAAAAGAAAAAGAAAAAGAAAAAGAAAAAGAAAAAGAAAAAGAAAAAGAAAAAGAAAAAGAAAAAGAAAAAGAAAAAGAAAAAGAAAAAGTTGTGTTTTCCCATGCAGGGAATCTGTCTGCAGGGAGCAGTGCTGTGGTGATGGAGTGTTGGGTCCTCCCCTTCCCACCCCAGGGATTTGTCATCAGTCTCCCTTTGGCTCGAACCTGAGCAGGSGAAGGAGAAACCCCCCTCCCTCRGACGGGCTGGGAAGAACCTGGACGGYTATTTCGGTATTTGGAGTGGGAGTTGAAGGAGGATGCCAGACTGGGTTTTTCATCCTTCCCACGTTCCCCATTGTCAAATAGAAAGTGTCTGCCTTCCCTAATGCAGGATCGATGCCCCAGAGMAGCAGGGCTGGGTCTCCTGAGCCGGGAATGGGAGGGATCATTTCCCTGGGAGCTGAATTTCCTTGGGGTCATCCACTTCCCCAGTGATCCTCACSTCACCCATCTCCAGATCCCACCTTTGTGTCCCGTCTCTGTACCGAGGACGAGGAGACCTCTGCACTTCTGMAATGGCAGCGGCTGTTTAGGAGCCCCAGGGAGGGAACTGGGAATCCCAGTGGGAATTCGGCACTTTCCTGTGCAGGCTCTGCCCTGTGCGATGTGTCTGGCCYTTAAACCCGCGGCACGGGCAGCCCCGAGGCTGTGCCGTGATCCCTGTGCACATCCCAGCCCCAAAATGAGGCTGTTCCSTGTGATGGCATCATGTGGGTTCAGGGTCCTGCCATTTCCCGCGCCCAAATCCCTGCAGACACCGAGGGTTATCTCGGCCTTGGCCAAGTAGGGAAGGAAATTGCCACTAGGACCTTGGACCTTGGGATCTGCCGTGGATATTTGCCTTCCTCATTTATGTGTAAATAAGGCCTTTTCTCTCTGACACCMGGCGGGCTCTGGGCACAGAGCTCATCCTGCACCGAGCTCGGGATGCGCAGATGGAGTCTTGGAGAACAAAGAGCTAATCCCGAGTGACCTGACATCATCCCCGGCATGGAGAACAAGGTGTAGAGCCGGGCTGCCGCTGAGCACGCCTATTAAATGTGTCCTCTCCGCCATGAATTATGTATCTCCGCATTTCCATTTCCCCACTGCCGCTCGTTTGGTGAAATTCTCCTCGGCAGATAAGGATTAACCCACCTTCTTCAAAGCACAGCACCTGTGCTCAGTGAAGCGGGGCTGAGGATGCTGCATTTGCATTCCCGAGCTCTGCCCTGCGGGACTCCGAAGTGCAGCATCATTCCCTGGGGAGGAAATGCGGGCCAGGGCTGGGCACCCGGGTGGGAAAGGTCTGGCAGAGGCCGGGGAGATGTTTTACACAAGGTCAGGGGTGGGCTGAGGGYGGGCAAACCTCACCCCGGGAGTTCCTGCTCCCAACAGCAGCACTTGGTGCTGGCTGAGGGGCTCTGGAGGATCCAGCCCCACACCCAGGAGACACTCCAGGAGCAGAGAGGCTTCCCCAGGACCTGGGGAACRCAGGGGATGTTTAGCTGGCTGAACCCTGTGGGTAGGGGGGAAGGGATTTACTCACACAGCACAGCCCGAGATGCCAGCACAGGAGCAATCCCATCTCTGTCTGCATCTTTCCTTGGGTCTTTTCCCTGGGGAGAACAGGCATTCCTACAAATCCATGGCTCTGCCTCAGACAGGAGCCAAGCCTGSCCCGAAAGCACCAAGAGACACAGCTCTGGCTGCAGCAGCTCAGGGGTTACAGGGCTGAGATGTCTCAAGTATTGGTCAAACACAAACAGCAGAGTGCTGGCGTGCCGCTGTCCTTGGTGACAGGAGCCAGGGAGGGTTTGTCCTGSTCAAACACTGTCGGGACAGGGGGCAGGAGCGTGTGTGTCTGGCTTGGACACATTTCTTGGGTGTGTGGTGTCCAGAAATGGGCTCAAGGACGGCACAGCTGTCAGTGTCACGAGTTCAGATCCTGCCGGGACAGGAGGTTTCTGTAGCAGATCCTGCTACCGAGAGAGCTCTCCACACAGAGAAAGGAGAAAGTGGGCTCAGAATCGGGAAACACCAGCAAAAGGAAGAACTTTTTATGGAAAATGGTGATCCCTTGTGAAATCAAGAGAYTGGGAGGGGTCTTGGGAGCCAAGTGTTACGGCTGTGGTGTTAAAGCAGCAAGGGCACATCCTGTGGGGTGGAGGTGCCGTGGTGCATCCTGCACTGGCAGCCCTGGCTGCCCACCCACTCATGCAGACTCCTCCTCCACGCTGGCAGCTTCCATCCCCAAAGCTGTGAACAGGCTTTTACTTTGGATTTTTCCACGATGTTCAGTCTGGAGTAAAAGAAAAAGCCACCAGCTGCCATGAGGCTGTTACAGCGCAGGGAAACTGAGGGAAAGAGARGAGAAGAAACAGCTAAATGAGATCTCCTCAGGCTTGACCTCGCCAGGCCCAGGAGGTGAGGTCGGATCTCCTGCCTCCTGATTCCCCTCAGAGCAGATGGCCCCAGTGAGCAGCCAGAACAGGCTCATAAATCCGGAGGCGCCAGTGGAAGTGGGAATCTCTGGGAACGGCTGCCTCAAGCCSTGTCCACACCACAGCCCTTGCCCTCTGCAGGATGGATAATTATTCCTTCCTTCCTTGCTTCCCTCCAGCTGAGATCCCCTGCTCATCCCCTCCCAGGACACCCATTGCCCCAGGGCTGCTGTGTTCTGTGTCCCTTTCCCTGATGTCATGGGACACGGCTCCTTGAAAAGCACAAGGCAAACAGGAGCACAGCAGTGGCCAGCCCTGTTTGACAGGGAGGCAATATTTGCTCTGGTGTTTATTTCCTGAGGGCAGGGAAGATGGATGRGAGAGCAGGCACACTGTTGATGTGCCAAGCCCATCTCCTTGCTCGCTGTGGGGGTGAGGACACACGGTTTGTCCAMGGGAACCTGCCTGGCCATGATCCCACCACTGCCGACCCAGAGAACRTTTGAGGGTGTCAGACCCCCTCAGGGGTATTTTCCTGCTGAATGCTGCATTACTGAGGCTGGATTTCTCTTAGCCAGGATCCTTTTATTTCGCTGGACTTGCTGCCCTGAGAGTGAGCTGCAAAAGGGGTGAGCAGGCAGGGCCAGGCACAGGAGCTCCTCCTAAATATCCTTGGCTTTCTGTTTAAACTTTGGAGGCAAAGTCCTTGCACGGTGTTTAGAAGTAACCAAAATCCCCAAAGCTCTCCCACAGCCCTCTCCAGCGCGCTGGAAGTGTTTTTTTGGCTGTTCTTGGCCTTGCATCCTTGCTCACACCTCYTCAGCCTCTGTGGATACCTTCACTCGCAGCAAACCCCCGTCCCTGACCTCTCCACGAAGTTTTCTCTTGGCTGCTGTTACTTGAGAATGTTTTTCCCCCTTTTACCAGAAAGCAGCATAACTGCTTCATACACTGTCTCTCGAGTTTGTTGTCCACAAAGCAGGGGGGCTYCATGCCTGCAGAGTTGTCAAGTGCAAGGTCACCAGCCTTATTTGGACAAAAAACATCTGTGTGCACACGTTCCTCCTCTCATGCTCCTCAGAGGGCAAACAGTGGGGGATGGCAGTGGGAATCCTACAGGGACATGTGGAGACACTGACAGGTTGACACAATTACCTGTAATTTTGTTATAGTCCTGGAAGCCCCAGCTGCTCCCCACCAAAGGACAGGCAATTTTCCTTCATGCACCCACGAGAAGGGTGTGGGTTGGAGGTGACCTTAAASCCCACCCAGTGTCACCCCTGCCATGGGCAGGGACACCTTCCACTGTCCCAGGGTGCTTCAAGTCACATCCAGCCCGTCCTGGAACGCTTCCAGGGAAGAGGCAGCCACAGCTGCTCTGGGAAACCTTCTGTGGGAATGCTGTGTGTCTGGTGGTGTCCCCAGAGGACACATCCCCATGGGACAGCTGCATGAATCGGCTTCTTTTATCTCTCCTTCCTTTCCCCAGCAGTTTCCAGCAAATCTGAGACGTCAGAYGCTATCAGCACCTGCAACTCTTTTCCTTTTTGGAAGCGGTGCTGAAGCACACCGGTGACTTTGAGAGTGCTAAAATAAAGGGAACAAGAGGTTAATAAATCTTCCTCTCAGCAGTGTTCATTCCAGTGTCCTCACCCCCTTGCTGGCCCTGCACAGAGAGGTGACACCCACTCATTCCTCAGTGACATTGCACAGCCCTGCTTTGGGTTCCCTTCTCTCTTTCTGGAGAAGGAAGAGGTGGGTGTGTCTCTGGAGAAGGGGAATCACTCCACGGATGGGTTATGCAAGGGGAGCTCTGGTCGGCTTCCAGTCTGAGTGGTGTTACAGTTGCTGCCCCAAAAAAAGGTCTCTGTGCTCCCTCAGCATGGCAGGGCTGAGTGTGATCTCCAGRGAGCCCATATCCACATCTGTGCAGCCTCTTGGATCGTGCCCTTCCAAGGGGAACACGGGCTCCTCCTCTTGCTCTTACTCCTCAGCTTCTGCTCTGCAGGCAGCTGGGGTGCCCCATCCAGCACTGAGACTTGACCTTCCCTTTCCTTTGCATTTCCCAGGTTGTTTTCCAGGAGTGCAGCTCGGCACTGGCAGAGATCTGCCATCTATTAATTAACTCTGTACCTGACGGGTGTCAGCATCCCAAAGGGATTCGGGAACAGCGCCGAGAATGATGAAGGGTTGGGAGGGAGGCAGTGATTTATTGGTGGAAGATTAAAGGAGTTAAATATGAAAAGCTCAAGTGACTGATGGCAAAGGAGAATCTGAAGCCTGTGCAGAGCAGTTTGAAGGGTATAAACACCCAAAAAGAAAGTGGTGGCATGGCTGAGATGGGGAATTTCGGCAAAAGCCCTCAGGAAAGCTCAAGGCAAGCAAAGGGAATTGCCCTTTGCCAGCCTGGAGTTATCAGGGTCCACACTTCCAAATTCACTTCTCTCATCTGAATGCAGTGAAGGATTTTTGGCTGCAATCAAGCAGAGACATTATTAGAAGGGCAGAAACTCAGTTTCTCCTTCATTTTCCCCTCGGTGCCTCGAGTTTTTCTGTGCTCGGCACTGAGGCATCCCCTGAGCCCCAGGGACCCCTCAGAGACTTGTCCTGGTGCCAGCACAGGTTGGGAATGCCAGGCAGAGAGCAAAACCTGCTTTCCTCTGGAGCACTGGATGGTGCTGTCAGAAACCTGCTTGATCAGAATCTTCAATTGCTTTGTGCTGGCCAGGTGCTGCCTCTGCAGAGCGGTGCAGGAAAGCTGTAAGTTATCCAGGCTGGGAAAAATCCCTTCCTGTGAGGTGCTCAGCCACTGAGAGGGGTTTCTYGGGGCGGTGGTGGCTGCCCCTGGATCCCTGGCAGTGCCCAAGGCCAAGCTGGACAGGGCTTGGAGCAGCCTGGGACAGTGGAAGGTGTCCCTGCCATGGCAAGGATGGACTGGGATGGGCTTCAGGGTCCTTCCCAAACCCCAGCCTGTGGTCCTGTGGAAAAGCCTCTCTGTCAACAGACAGATCCATGCACAGGGGTCAGGGATGGGCTGTGCCTCCTTCCGCGGGGGATCCTGGGTTTGTGCCTTGCAGGAATGCCCATTCCCAGCAGCAGTGGCTTTGCTGCCTCCCCCAGCTCYCCCCGGGCCCCAGGGGCTGCAGAACCTGAGGTGAAAACTCTGCTAATGAGATCCTCGGGGTCGGTGGGTGTGCCCGAGTGCCAAACTCCTCCGGTGGCTGTGCAATTAAACATCCTGCTCTTCTCCCTCACTCCTGCACGGAGCTCAGACAATTACCCCCAGCTTCCAAAAGGTTAAAGGAAAAAAAAAAAAAGTGTTGAAGTTTTTCTGGTTTTTGATCGTTTTGGGGTWTTTTTCCTTTAAAATGTTTGTACCTTTTAAACCGATGCTAATTACACATTTTTTAATGGACAGCATTTTATCAATACAGACAACTGGGACTGGGACACCAATTAAAGTCAGAGAGAGAACTACAGCTCTAGCAGAGCACCTGTTTTTTTTTCAAAAATTATGACATCAACTTAATTGCAACTTTCCAACCCATTTTTCCCCCAATTAATCTAAAGTGCTCTATTCTTAGGAGGATTTTGGAGCTGTGATAAAGCAAGTCAATAACCTGCTTTCTGACCCTCTGCTAAACTGCTAATGACTTTTCTTGGTTTTATCTCCATTTTAATGGACGACGGGCACAGTCAAAACCTGGTTAGGGAGTTGTAGGCAAAGTTGTGCTCTGCCTTTTGCCAGCAGGGCCATCTGGTTCAGCTTCAGAGAAAAAGAGTGGCTGGGGTGACTCCAAACTGAGATGTCAGCTGCAGAACAAGGAAGCAGAGCAATGACTGCTGGCAGAAGGGTGCCAGCCTGGCAGGTGACACAGAACCACACTCACCCGTCAAGTGGAGAACTGAGAAGAGAAAGAGAAAGKTTATTTTGGTTTGGGGTTTAAATAGGGTTTGGACGTTGATCAGGGATTGGGGGACGAGAGTAACACCTCTCTGACCCCAGTGGTCAACTTAGAAGTTCATTAATTTGTCCTTCCCCCTGGAAGGAATGTATTATTTACCAAACATCAGTCTCCGTTTTTCTCACAATTCGTGAGAAAGTTCCAGACCAAGAATGAAAACATCAGAAGGCTGAAAAATCAGGGCAGCAGGTGACCCCTCTCCAGCTAACTCACAGCAGGACTTGGCTCTGGGGATCTTTAATCCCTGGCTTGGAGCAAGGTTGGGGGTTTTCCAACAGGAAAAGCAGGGAGGTGGTGCTGGCAGCAGGAAAAGGGCCAAGCAGGAGCCTTGGGCATGTCCATCAGCAGCTGGTGGATGGAAATCCATTGCCAGGGAGCATTTCCTCCTGGGAAAAGGGCTGGAAATCCCTCCTCCAGGGAGCATTTCTGTCACTTCCAGCTTCCAGCTGCTGTCCTTGCCCAAACCACCCAGAGGGGTCCCTGGAGCAGCAGGAGGGACACGGGGAGGTCTCAGTGCTGGAATTCCTTCGGGGTTACTGAGTGYCCACACGCTTCCCAGGAGTGCAACCTGCAATTAGCCACACTGCTCAATTCCTGCTCTCCTCAGCCTATGCTAGCCAGGTCTTCTCCAAATAACCATGGGACATTCTGGGTTGGAACAGACCCACAGGGATCAGCGAGGGCTGCCCCCGGCCCTGCACAGGACACCCCAACAATCCCTCCCTGGGCCTGGCAGCACTGTCCAACCATTTTGTGAACTCCTGAGCTCCAGCTCAAGGAGCATTGGAGATCCCTTCCTGTCAGGCATTCTCTGTCTTCCCTGGGAAGCACCGGGAGCAACTCAGCAGCCTCTTAACCTTTGCTGCCGTATCTCCACAGCCAGGGSTGCTTTCATCTCTCACACTCACATGTGCTTTTCCAGCTCCTGAATCACTCCCATAACTCTTCCCCGCAGCTTCTCCCATTTATCTCTCTGTTCTTTCAGAGCCTGGAGGCAGGAGCAGATCCATCATTCCAGAATTACTTTCCAAGGAGTGCAGCTACAGCTGACAGAACCTCCCAGCTCCCGGGGCAGCTTTTTCCCCTCAGCACTTCCCCCAGAGCGGGGTCCCCACAAAGTGTGGGGTGTGTCAGCTCCTGGCTGCTTGCAGCAAACACAGGGCAGGCCAYTTTGGGGGGTGTGAGACCAGCTTAGCCCAAAGCCAGGCTGGGGAGCAGGGGCAGAGCTCAGTGTCACCCCGGGATGGATGCACTGCACCCCTCAAACCAGCAGCAGTTTGGCTCTCAGGGATGTGAAGGCTCCAGCTGTGTCTGAGCCAAGGATTCCTCCAGGAATTCCCCCAGAGCAGGAGAGAGGTCCCACAGGCATTGGGATGTGTGAGCTTGGAGCAGGGATCCTGTGAGTGACACAGGAATCCCGGGGGCTTTTCCAGGACTCCTTCACCGAGGAGCAAAGGCAGGTGTGGGAACCAGGAGCCTCGTGCTGGCTTTTCCCACTGGATGCAATCTGTCCCAGTCCAGCAGCTTTATCCCATAGATGTGATGGCCTGGGCAGCCTTCCTGGAGTTCTCCCTGCAGTGTGGCTGCACGGTGGGATCTCCCCTGGAGCAGGGACATCTCCCTGGGCTTGAGATTCCTCACCCAGGACTGAGAGATCCTTCCTTGCCCAGGGGAGAGGGACCCTGTGTGCTCAACAGGTCCTTGCTGAGGCTCTGAAATAGCACTAATTAAATCCCCCWGGTTAATTCACTTAGACAGAAATCCCTGTCCAAGCCTGAGACGGAGACTGGAGCTGGCCACACCTCAGCTCCATCAGGAGTTCCGGGGCTCCACTCACAGGGATCTTCCTCACCCTTTTGTGCCTTCAGCCTCTGTGCAGATCCTTCTAAATCGATTCTAACTKGATTYTCCTCTGTGTGTTCCACCCCTGTGGGCAGTGACAGTGACCCTTGCCACTCGTTCAGCTGCATTTTCCTAAGTTTCTATCAAAACCCCTTCTGCCAATACCTTTGATGGGGATCCTTTCAGGGCCCCTGAGCTGCCCGTTCACAGCAGAGCGTCCCCAAAAAGGGTCAGAGCAATGAAACCCCTCCTGGCCGATGCCTGTCCAAACCCCTCCTCTCTCAGCCTGTAATTTCGGGCCSTGTGGCTTCTGCTGCTGTGCCTGGGAGCTCCGTCCTGTCCTCCCCCCTTGGCAATGACCTTTTGCATAATTGAACACTGTCATTGTCTCCTCTCCCTCCAGATTAAATGGCACCGATTGCTTCCCAGTAGCTCCCGTCTTCCTGGCCTCTGATTATCCCCACGGCTGTCACATGAGCTCCCCTCGGGCTGTCCTTGGAGCAGGATGCTGACACTGGACCCAGCAGTGCGGCTGTCAGGGGAGAAGGGGCACAGTGCCACTGCTGCTGTCCCCTCCTGCCTGTGCCAGCCCTGCACAGATCACCTAGAGGTCTGGGCACGCCTGGAGAGGGCAAATAAAGCTGGATGGATGGCACAGGGCACTCCAGCCTGCAGGAATCCTGCAGCTTTGGGACCTGTGAAAGCCCAGCCAGTCCAGCCCCTTCCCCTGGATCAGGCTCCTCACAGGCCTCTCCCTGAACGTTCCCAGGGATCCAGGGGCAGCCACCCCTTCTCTGGGCAACCTGTGCCGGTGCCTCCCTGCCCTCGGTGTAAAAAAATCCTCATGTCTGCTCTGAATCCTCCCTCTTTCAGTTCAAATCCCTCCCCCCTTGTCCTCTCCCTACAGGACCTACAAAAATGCCTGTCCCCATCTTTCATACGCCCCTTTGGGTGTGCARGGGCCAGGAGGATGCTGCTTCTGGGAATGTTTCCCAGAAGGATCATGGAGGAGTGGATCTCCAAAGCCAGCCTCACTCAGGGAGCCGTGGTGACAGCCCTGAGATTCCTGGGGACACTGCCGTCACAGAAAGGAAGGCTGAGGACGTGTGACARGAGGGAGAAAATGAAGATGCTCTTGAGCTTTCCGAAAGTGTGATGCACCATTTGTCTGTGCCAGAAGCCCTCACATTTGTCACAGCTTAAAGAGAGACAGATAGAAGTGATCCGGGGAAAAAACCCATCAGTGGGAAGCAATTGGGAGTTGTAGGAACGAAGCAGCTCTATTTGACTCTCTGTTCACAAAGGAAATCATTAAAAATCACCAAACCTTGGGGTTTTTTTTGGTGGTGAGTCTCTAAATTAATGAGTCTGGAAATTTTCTGAGCCTGTGCTGCAGATTGTTGGGGAGCTGTTTTTCATTAGAACCGTACCATATATTTGAAGGTCTTTTAAAGGGAAGAAAAAAAAGGTTATTTTTTTTACAAATTATTTTTTAAGCCCAAATTTTACGCTCTTCAGGCTGTTTTAGCTCAAGGCAAAGATTTCTTAGGGTCACATTTCCACCCAGGTGAAGCTTTTGTAGTGCACCGAGAGTGTATTGAAAGCCCCTGTATCAGACAGTGCAAGGCAGGCTCTCAGGGGTCTCCTGAAGGTTTTGGCTCCAGCTGGAAGAGTTTGTGCATTTATTTGTGGAAATCCCCAGTGTCRGAGCTGGCCTGCCCCAGCATGGCCCAGTGCCCAGGCACCAGCCCCCTGCAAACCTCTGCTGCTCCAGGACTCYTCTTTCTCCTCTCTTCCCACTCACCCAGAGCAGAGATATTATTTTCATTCAGAGCAGACCTGCTCAGAGCTGGCTGGAGACAGCAGCCAGGGCAGCAGTGAAAGCGGGAGAAAATGGAGTATTTTTATTCCTGCAGTGTCACCAAACCTCCAGCTTCCACCTGGGAGCAATGAGGTCAGTGCTGAGGAGTYCACACAAAGACAAAAAAGTCATCTGAGTTGGAAAAAGCCTGTACAGGATGGAGGATTTACCTGAGCCAGGCTCACCCTGGCAGCATCATTGTCATTCCTACCCACAGCCGCCCAGCCAGGCCAGAGCCAGGCTCCTGCTCCGTGTAATTCCTTTGGAAATGCAGAAAATGATGGACAAGAGGGAAGCAGAGTCTGAGAGGAGTGCCCATGTCCTGTGCTGACCCTGCKCTTCCCAAAGCTGGACCCTCTCTGGGCTCCTCAAGGGCTCTGCTCCCCCTGCTCTGCCCACCTGGGCTGGCAAAGAGCCCCACGGGAGGGAATAACACGCCAGGCAGGAATTTCCCCTGACATTCCTGAGGGAATCTTTCCCCACTCCTCTTGCTCTTTCCTCTGTGCTTGTCGTCTCCCTGAGATCAATATTCTGGATTTCCCCCTGAACCGCTGGCAGAGGTCAGGAATGTCCCTGGGAGGTGGCTTGGGGCAGGAGAGCCACCCCCAGCCCAGCGGGGCTGAGATGCACAGGGATTTCTCCCTGGCCTCGGCAGGAGCTGCAGGGGCAGGAGACACACCTGGGACTCACAGCTCCTGGAGCACGGCCCTCCTGGCAGCACAGCCACCAAAGTTCTAATGAAAGGTTTTCCTATTTCCCTGGCGCCGTTTTCTTCAGCAAAAAAAAAAGCAATTTCCCAGTCGGTTTTAGTTCTTTTTGATATGCTGCCTTTATCTTTGGTGCTTTGTGGTGCTAAATAGCTGCTGCATTTCACACCAGGAGAGCACAAATCCCTGTATTTCTGCCCCAAAAGGGCAGAAATAAACATGGATGTAGTCACAAGYGAAACCACTCAGTTCTATTTTTGTCTCCCTTATCTCTGGTACTCCAACAAGATTTCTCCCGAGCCTTTCTTCTCCTTGATCTCGCGTTTTTCTTTTCCCATCATCTTCTTATCCTCTTTTCTTCCTACCCCGGGTTTCTGGATTCTCTGCCTTTCATGCACAAAGCCGGCAGCTCTCTTTAATCAAACACAGCAATTAAGAAACTCTCAATTACAAGTGTCACCCGTGTCATGATTTATTCCTGGCTTCAGGACTCGGAGTTCACTCCTTATTGCTGTGCCTGGAGAAGTCTGAGGGGATTGAAGTGCAGGGAACTGGGTGGCAGAGAGCAGCTGTCCCCAGGAGCAGCATCCCTGCCTGCAGCAGCCCCAAATCCTTACTGAGCTCACCGGCTGAGATGTTTTTGTGTGTTGGGAAGGAGGTGATTCCCAGGGCAGAACCCTGGAAGGTTCCCATTTCTCCTTGGCTTGATTTATCCACCTGCAGGAGACCCGTGGGGCTGGCCCCATCCATCCTTGCTGTGACAGCCACACAACCTGCAGGTTCCTGCCCCTGCTGGGACCAGGGCGCAGGGACAGAGCTCCGGTTCCTCTGCAGGGAGCAGGGAAACATCCTGGATCACCCTGGGGAGGGGCTGCCACTCCTGCAGTCTGTTAAAAAGGGAAGTGGGGACAGATTTTCAGGAGCTTCCATCACCCTGCAGGGCCCGGATCAGCACGGGCAGGGGCTGCTCCCCTGGATCAGCACTCTGGGACCTGAGGGTGCTCAGGCTCTGCCTGTGGGTGGCTCATTACTGTGCTCCAGAGCTTGCCCCTGGAATGTGTCCCGGCCTCAGGAAAAGGACTGGGTGACAGCAGAGCCCCGGGGGCACGGCCAGGGCTGGCAGTGGGATGGTGGCGGCTGCCCAGGAGATCAGGGTTACCCTGTTGGGATGTTGTTCCCTGCAGAGAAACCCGGCTGGAGCTGCCACAGACTCCCAGCTTTTTTTTAGGCATTGCTCACTCCTGCACCCTCTGTTCCCAGAACATCCTCTGCAATGGCTCCCCTGAGGAATGAGAAATGTATGAAATTTTGCAGCTGGGAACTCAGGGAATGACATTCCAGCTGTTAACCACAGCTTTTTTCTCCCCCCCCCGGTTTCCTGGAAACTTTTATTTATTTATTTGTTCATTTATTTATTTATTTGATTTCCTTTGGGCTTGCCTGTCCTATCACCAGGGACCAGAAAAACCCTTGTGTGCCTGGTCAGCCTCAGGCCAGGTGAGCCCCAGCTCAGCCCTGGGACAGCTGGAGGTGTCACCTCCCTGCTGGAGGGGACAGGCAGGGCTGTGCCCCTTGTGCTCCAGGTGTGGGAGAGCAAGGCAGCAGGATTCAGTGGGAGACCTTTGGGAAAGGAAAGTGACGCTTCTCGTAGTCCAGCTGAATTCCAGTCTCTTGCTCCTGGATTTCCCCCGCTCCCCCTCTGTCACCCACACATCTGCCAGTGCCAAGGCCCRTGTGTCTCAGTGTGCTCAGGACCATCCCAGGAGTGATGCAAGCCCTCCAGAGCATCTGGGCCTTTCCATCTCTCTGCCATTCCTCTTCTTTTGCAGTAACAAAAGGTTTTTGGAGAGGGGTGTGGAGCTGGTGTCTTTTGCCTTAAAATCATGTTTCTTTTGGCTTTTMTGAATGAGGCCCAGCTGCTGCCATCTCCTTCCTCTGGGGCTGGCCGTGGGTCTGTCCTGTCTCGGGGCTGTGGGGGCTGTACCCCACCAGGTGTGCTGGGAATGGAGCCTTCCCCAGTGTCCCCAGTTTGATCACCATCAGCAGTGTCTCCATGTCTCAGCATGCCATCCCCATCCACCTGGATTTATTGCTCCTTTCGCACACAGGCATTTCCCAGGTCCCAGAGSACAGCTTTTGGAATATCTCATTATTTGTGCCCAGCATGTGCTCCAGAGCACTCCTGCAGTCACGAGAAATCAGAAACTCTGGGGGGGGGACAAGAAAGATGAGCACAGCGTCCCCAAAGCTTCATGAGTGCAATTTGGACACAGCCAGTGCCCAGTGTGTCATTAGGTCATGGCACTGGGACAAACAGGAGATGGGGAGGGGGGAAAGGGAAGCCTTTTTCAACAGCAGGTGTAAGAGCAAGAAGGATTCAACAGCAAATTTATCCAGGGAAAGTTATTTTTTCCCGAGGTTGCTCAGAGAGTTGTTCYRGTGTGCACAGCTTGGAGCCATCTCAGGTTCTGGTCTCTTTAGCAAATGACATTCTAACTTGAAAAGTGATGGGAGAGGGATTAAAATGTTCTTTATCAGCGCTGTGTGAAAGCACCTCTGTCCTCCAGCATCCTGGAAGCAACAGATGAGGCTGAGGCTGGGAATGCTCTCAGGRAGCAGTGTCAGCTCTTATCACACCTGCAGGATAAAGGATGCTCTTCCCTCGCCACAATCATTTCAGAGCCTTCAGCAACCAGCTCCTGCACAGCTCCACTGCGAGTCCATTAAGCCCCAAAGATGAATTCCATATTTCAGGAGTAATCATTACTCAACCTGTCTCTAAACACRGGAGATAATTCCTGATTTACTCTGCTCTGTTTGCTTGGACCTTGGAGAGAGCACTACTAGAGGAGATGCACTTGGCAATAGGCAGGGAAACTTATTCAATTCAGCAACACGGGGAGATAATTTTATGCCTCCAAGTGCAAGGGGTTGTATCTTCCCCTCCCAGGACAGTCAGTGAGCTGTGGTGAATGACAATTTAATTTAAAGGGATGATAGGAACTTAAAACTCTCCTGCTCTATACGAGCTGGTGCCACATCCCCTTTCTCACAGGGCAAACTGCAGCCCAGCCCTTCTTCCCCTGCTCCATTGTTCTGCTCTGGATGTTAAATCCCACTGTAATCCATTTCACACCATTTCTGCCGTGAACCRTCTGGATTCCAATCCTGCCGTCCACAGCACGCGCCACCACAAGCAGAAATTTTATTAGYTCCTGCTTCTCTCACCGTCCAAGTAATTAATTAAAATATTGATTAGTCCTAGAGACAGGACAGACCTGTCCTGGTGAGATTCTTGTAGATAAATCCTTTTGGGTAGGCAGCAAACTACCTGCAGCTCCTGGTGCTGAAGCTTTCCAATTATACCTGTTTTTTCCCCTCTCTTTTCTGCTGTCTGCATAATTCCATCTGGCTGATAATTGGTTTATGGGAACAAGGTGGGGCAGGGTCAAAATCCTTCCTCCACTCAGGAGGTAGCACAGCTTCCTCAGGTGGGACAGAAGTGAAATATTTGATGTGATGTGTGTGAGACAATCCATGACATCCTTATCCAAGTGACTGCACATTGTTGAGTCGCTTCTTCAGCATCCTTCCAGGGATCGGGGCTGAGCTGGGTCTGGATCTGCCTGACTGCTCTGTTTTCCCCTTCTGAGATCCCTGGAAACCTCCAGTTTCTGGGAATTGTGGTTTTAATTGGTAGCATTTCAGTGATTCCTTGGCTCGTCTTTTCCGTATCCCCCATGGAACTTCCCAGATTTTCTTGAAATCTGGTGTAACATCTCTGGGTGTATTTCCCTTCCTCTTCCCCACCCTGGGGACTGGATTCCATCCACAGCTCTGCCTCAGTCCCAGGCACAGCAGTTCTTCCCTTTCAGCTGCAAACTGTGTCTCCTCAGTGAGCATTTCTGGGAACAGATTCCAGGTTGCCAGAGGCAGCTCGAGTGAGTTTTAAGAGAAACATCCAGTGGGTTYTGATTCATGTTTTGTTGGCCCCCTGCAGGCAGCCACTGAATCCACCCGGGGCCATCCCTATCCCCTGTGCTGGAAAACAGCAGCRGCAAACCAGGAGAAACCCTTTGGGTTTGACTGCAGCAGTGGCCAGGAGCACTCCAGGGAGAGATCTGGCCGCCCTAAACACTCCAAGGGTGGTTTGAAACCTTCAGCTTCGCTCTTTTTCCAGAGGAATGGGAACTGTGCTCAGCTCTAAAGCAGCTCTTGGCTCCATAAGTGCTTTGGGTCCTTCCCTGCAGCTTTAATCCCTTCTCTTGACCCTGTGCAATCCTCAGCAGCCTTAAAGGCACCGTTCTGCCTCCAGGTCTGTGACCCCTGGCACCACAAAGTGCTGCACGAAAACCTCCAGYGCTCCAGTTCCGGGAAGCCCACGGAGTTCTGGCCCAGCTGGACTAGCTCCTGTTAACCCCCGCAGTGCAATTCCTGGCTGGTGCCCTTCTGTCAATCCTGTTTTAGGCTGTCTCCAGGGGATATCTCCTCTGGGGAGCACCTGGCAAACGGCACAGGGCGGGTTTTGCTGCTGCTCCCCCTTCCTTTGCCTCCTTCCTTTGCAGCCCTCCTACCTGGTTGCCCCTTGCTCTGCATCAAACCCTCCTCCTGCTGCCAAGCCTTTCATATTCCCTGGGTTTTATCTCCCTCCCTGCTGAGGGAGRTGGGAGCAGCCTTCCCAAAGCGCCTCTCTTTAATCTTCCTGGCAAGTCAGTCCCTTTCAAATGTGTTCTTAAAGAGCACAGAGGAGGGGACGGGGAAATGTGGGTTTATTTCCCTTTATAGAGACTCCAGCCCAAACCGATGGAAATTAGCAGAGCAAAAGCAGAGTAACAGGCCTAGGGCTAAGACAGTTTGCAAGTGCCTTGGATGCTTGTCCACAGGGATCTGTCCTCTGCTGGAGGGGCAAGRAGGGAAGGAGGAATTCAGGCTGTGCCAGCTTGCGCATTGCCTGAGCCAGACCTTCCTGTGCTGTGATGGGAGTTTTCCAAGTGGAAAATGAACGTGCAGCCCTGAGCCCAGCAGGGAGAAGGGGCTGGGAGTGAGCTGGCCAGGCCATCCTGCGGGCCCYTGGTGCATCCCTCAGGACCCCAGCCAGGCAGGAGAGGGATGTGCAGCCTGTCTGCCCCCTGCAGCAGCACCATAGGCAATCAAACTCGCTATTTTGGTTTAATTACCCCCTTTCCCCCTCCGTTCTGTAAATGGATCTGCTGCTCTCAGTGGCTTGAGGGGCTTTCAGAAAGGCTGCACAGCCTTGAGGGGCTCCAGTGGGACGTGGGACCATGGAATGGTTCTGGTTGGAAAGGCCTGAAAGGCTCATCCCATCCTACCCCCTGCCATGGGCAGGGACACCTTCCACTGTCCCAGATTGCTCCAAGTCCTGTCCAGCCTGGCCTTGGACACTTCCATGGGCGAAGAATGGAATCTTTGGCAGATTCCTGGCAGAGCAGCTCCCCACCTCTGATGCCCCAGGGATCAAACCGTGCTGTTGTTTGTTTGTTGTGGTGTGGAAAGTCCCTCGGAGCCGCTCGGGGCTGAGCTGAGCGGGGCAGGAAAGCGCCCGAGAGCCAAGGCTTGTGCTCAGCCAGGAAAGAACCTTCCTCTCCGCAGATACCACGGATTCCTGGGCTGCCAGGACCTGGAACAATCCCTGTGGGCAGCGTCTCTTCCCTCCTCCTGCCCAAAGAACCTCCTTCCCATCCCTCTCCTGCTGCCTCAGCTGCAGATGTTGCCTGGCCGCGGCTTGGAAAAGGGGATAGYGCAAAACTCTCCCACTTTTGGCTTTCTAAAGGTCATGGTCAGCAAATGCTGCTCGTCCTTCCTCAGATGGCTCCACATCCCTGCACATCCACACACACCTCTGCCTTCTAGAGCCTTCTCTGAAGCCAGGGTATCACCTCTTGGTACCCTGAACAGGGCTGGAAACTCTTAATTCGGTGAACACAAGGCACGGCACAAAAATAGGAAAAAAAAACCCAACCCAACCCCCTAAAACATTCCAATTAACCTCTCAGTCTGCACTGAGGGTCATTGGGTCCCTCAGAATGGCCAGGCAAACAGTTTGGGGAAACAGCTAAATTCAGTCACTTTACCACAGGCCTTCTCCCTTCCACTTCCTGCACACCCAGCCCTTCCCAGAGGATATTTGCCAGGCTGGGAGGAGGGAATGAATTTTCCCCCGTGTTTCTTTTCTGCATAGTTGGGTTGAACTTGCAAGTTTTGTGGTCTCTACTAAATTCCATCCTGGAGCCAAAAATGACAGAGTAACCCAGTGGCTGTGGCTGCTCGCTGGTGGTACGAGCAACACAATCCACTCTTGGGTGGGAAGGAACCCCAGGATGGAAGAATGCAGGAAATGGAGGTAGCTGAACCAAAATAGCACCAGGCTGGACTTCCACCCCATAATTACAGACAGAAGCCTCTTCAGGGAGCCCAGRGCTGGCTGGTGCTGGCCTCAGATGGTTCAGCCACAAGCTCTACCCAGTCCAACCCCGTCCTCTGATCCTGCAACCCTGGGGAAAGTTCTGCCCTTCTGGAACTGCAAACCAGGAATGCACCTGAACTCCCACATGCTTCAGTGAGCTCCTGTGATAAGCACTGACCGTCAGAAAATAAGAGCTGATAACACAAAAAATAAAAATTTTAATCATATTCATCAGTCACAGAGATCTATGTGTTCAGTACAAAACAGTTTCTTAAAAATGATTTATTTAAAAAAACCCACACCACAAAACCCTTCAGGTTTCTGGTTAATGCTCAGTGCTGGCATCACTGAGACAGTCAGCAGGAAAAACTGCTCTGAAGGACACAAATCCAGGGGGCTGCAGAGCCCACGGGTTAAACTGTGTGGACTAACCCACGTGAAGGAGYAAGCTGCAGTTTCTCCTGAGGTGGAGAACGAGGTCTGGACGGATCCACAGCAGGGCAGGAAGAGTTCCTCCCCCTGGGGGATCAGGGAGCAGCCCCAGGTCCATCACTCCGAGCCCCCTCCCTGCACAGCTCGGCCGTGTGCTGATCCATGGGCTTCACTCCCCAGAGCGGAGCACAATTCCCCCTTCTGCCGTCACACTTTGGACTCCGGGCTCTTTATGGACTTCCCCGCCAGCTTCTCCTTCTCTGGCTCTGCCTTTGTCTGCTGGGCCCGCCCGGCCTCCCTCTCCTGCTTGCTGAGGATCAGGTACACGGCCCCGAAGCACAGGAAGGCGCCCACCTCGAAGAAGAACTGCAGCCCCAGGTACCTGAGGGTGCAGACACGGCGGGTCTGGGCTGGGGACACTCCCTGGTGTCCCAATTCCCAGCACCCGCCCCGAGGCTCTGGAGCCTGTTCCAGGGCCTGCCTGTGCCACAGGGCAGGAGCTGTGCCGGGAGTGACCTCTGTGCTCTCCAGCCTGTCCTGGGGAGTGTCCCCGCATGTTCCCAGGGCTCTGCACAAAGGTTTGTCCCCACGCCACGTCCCCCCTTGCCCCCAGCGCCGCCGTCCCTGCCTACCTCTGCCTGAAGAGGGAATTGTCGTAGTATCTGCAGGCGGCCCTGCGCTCGCACCTCCTCTCCCACAGCAGGCAGCTGGTGTCGATGGCGCTGCCGTACAGCACCGGGCCCGGCATCCACGCTGCAACACACCGTCAGCCCCAGGGCCACGGACACCCCAAAACATGGCCCCGGTGCCACAGAGACCCCAAAAACACTGCCACAGACACCCCACAAACACTGCCCTGGTGCCACAGACACCCCAAAAACACTGCCCTGGTGCCACAGAGACCCCAAAAACACTGCCACAGACACCCCAAAAACACTGCCACAGACACCCCACAAACACTGCCACAGACACCCCACAAACACTGCCCTGGTGACACAGAGACTCCACAAACACTGCCACAGGCACCCCAAAAACACTGCCACAGACAACTCACAAACACTTCCACAGACACCCCAAAAACACTGCCACAGACACCCCACAAACACTGCCCTGGTGCCACAGAGACCCCAAAAACACGGCTCCGGTGCCACAGACACCCCACAAACACTGCCCTGGTGACACAGACACCCCACAAACACTGCCACAGACACCCCATAAACACTGCCCTGGTGCCACAGACACCCCACAAACACTGCCACAGAGACCCCAAAAACATGGCCCCAGTGCCACAGAGACCTCAAAAACACGACACCAGTGCCACAGACACCCCAAAAACATGGCCCCAGTGCCACAAACACCCCAAAAACACGGCTCCGGGTGTCACAGCCCAAACCATGTCCCCAGGTGTCCCAGCCCAAACCATGGCCCCAGGTGTCACAGCCAGGCACCTCCCGAGCCCTTCAGTGACAGGGACTCCACCGGGGCCCTGGGCAGCCTGTTCCTGTGCTCACCTCCTCTATACACTGAGCATTTACTGCTCCTTCCCAGGGCTGCTGTGGCACATCCTGGGGGCCTCCAGGACGTGCTGCAGGAATTTTCCCCTCGGAAACATAACTGGTGGGATCACAGGACGGAGTCTGAAGCCCCCCAGTATGCTGGAGGTGAGCAGAGCAGTGTCTGCACACAGCCTGGGCTCCTGGACTGGAGTTATTCCCAGCCCTCCTTTGTTTACACACAGAGATGGAGCTGTCTTGTCTCATCCCTGCCACGTGCACCCCCAGACCCTGCAGGGCAGGACCTTCCCCTGCCTTGGGAAAGCCCTCTCCAAGAGCTGTCATTATTTTCCAGAATGGTATTTTAACCCACTTCAATTTACCTAAAACTCTCAGCAGCATGAACTGTATCCCAACGGCGAAAGATTTGTCTTCAGGCTGGATGCTCCTGAAAAACAAAATGGAACACGTGCCGAGGTGAAGCCACGGCAGGAACAGGGCACGAGGTGCAGTGCAGGGCTGGTTTAACCCCAGGAACCCACAGGAACAGGGCTGGGTTAACCCCAGGCTGCAGGAACAGGTCAATGCAGGGCTGGGTTTAACCCCAGTCAGAGCTGATTTAATCTCCAGTCCCGCAGCTGGAGAAATCCTTCCTCCTGCCCCACAGATCCCCTCTGGCTGCCCAGGAGTGTGCCCAAGGTGCCCCACCTGAGGATGAGCATGAAGGAGGGCGTGTGGGAGGTGCTGGCCAGGATCCCTGCCAGGCAGGAGAGCACCACGAAGGGCACGAAGAGGTGTGAGCAGGCGGTGCCGCAGCTGCCCGGCCGGGCCGACCCCGCCCGCCCYGGTCCCGCGATGCAGCTGCACCCGGTGTAGTTCTGCAAAGAGGAGACAACTTCCAGAGGCTGCTCTCCTGCCCTGGCATGTGCAGCTGGAAGGGAACGCTGCTGCCAGCTGCCAGAGCGAGGCACAGGGGGTAGGATTTGTCTGGAAATAATTAGTGGTAATTAGCACTCAGTACTTTGGGGAGACCTCAGAGCCCCGTCCGGGGCTCCAGGAGAGCTGGAGAGGGACTGGGGACAAGGGATGGAGGGACAGGACACAGGGAATGGCTTCCCACTGCCAGAGGGCAGGGCTGGATGGGAGACTGGGAAGGAATTCCTGGCTGAGGCCCTGGCACAGGCGCTGTCCTGCTGTGAGCCCCTCCATCCAAGCTCAGGGCAGTGTTAAATCAAACGTGGAAAACCTCACTTTGGAGAGAGGCTCAGAAATAACTAGCAGAGCCTTGCAGCAAAGAAAAGATGCCCTGGGGTGATGGATGTGGAATTTTTCCTTTTCTCTGCTTTTAGTCACAATTCTCTCTCTCTCTCTCTCTCTCTCTCTCTCTCTTTTTTTAAACAAGTAACCCCTGGGTTGCTTTTTTTTTAAAGAGACCTTTAAATAAAATGAGCATGATCTTTGGGTCGCCAGAGGGGGTGGCCGTTTGCAGAAGAGTGATCTCAGAGGCAGGGCCAGCTCAGGGTCTCCCAAACCCTCATTCCTACATCCAAGCTCACACGGTGCCCTGTGGAAGGGCTGCAGCAAAGCTGGGCACACAGCTGTAGCGTTTTCTGCAGGCTGGGAGGGCTCCTGGAAACCCTGGGACAGGGAAGGCAGTAGGCAATGAGAGCCACAGGAAACCCTGTACTACTGAAAATGTAAGCAAAGTGTAAAATTTCCAAGAAAGCAAGGGCTGGAAGAGAGAGGCATCGTGAAGGAGGAAAAAAAAAAAGCAGTTGGAAAGGATCTGCTGTACAAAAGGATCTGCTGTACAAAAGGATCTGCTGTACAAAAGGATCTGCTGTACAAAAGGCAGGCGTGGAGGTGCAGGAAAGCACATTTGGGACTAAGCTCTGGCAGCAATCATAACTGTTATTAAAATGAAGTGCTGTTAATTAACAAAACGCTGCTGCACACTGCCCAGACAGTCCCACGCTGCCATTACATCCTGTGCCAGGAGAGGAAAGCCACTCACCCACACGGGCTGCTAACCATCTGCAGAGGGGCTGCAATGGCCAGGATCTCCTCACCTGCACTGCCTGCAGACCCAGCAGGGCAGCCGGGCAAACCCAGGGCTGTCGGGGTCTGAGTGACAGGCCGGGACAGCTCAGGARAGACCGGYACGGGCAGCGGAATAACCCAAAGCMAAGGCAGGGCAGGAGCAAAGCCCGCTCCTCCTGCGCTGGGGCTCTCCCCTCTCACACAGACACTGCCCTGGCAGCCTGGAGCCCCGCAGCCTGGAGCTGGGCACCCCCCAGCCCGCCCCAGCCCTGACTCACCAGGATGGAGCCGTCGGTGTGGATGCTGATGTCGCTGCAGCCGGCAGAGCAGGGGGAGGTGTACTCCACGCCGTCGGAGCCGCAGATGGGGTTAAAGCCCCGCCGGGAGCAGCGGCACTGCGCGGTGCACTCCGTGTCCTGGGGGCCAAACCCCGCGCTGGGCACGGGGAGAGAGTTAATGCAGCTCTGGAGCATCAGCAGTGGGCATCTCACAGAGCGAATGAACTGCCTGTGGGCTGGGATCAGCGAAAACCCCCCGGGCTGCACAACAAACCCTTCCCCGTGCCACCCGCGGGAATTCCGGCATCGCCCCGACCTTTGCTGTGCCCGGGCAAAGCATCCCAGACACAAATGGGCACAGGAGCCACCCCCTTCCTTCATGCCCAGTCCCAAACCTGGCCTTTGGGTCCCAAACCTGGCCTTTGGGGCTCCTGCAACTCCAGGCTGTGGGAGGGAAGGAGGGAGAGGAGGGACATTCCCCCTGAGGGCCAGGACCACAGGACACTGAACAGGGAATTCTCAGAGACCTTCACCAAGCCTTGAGGGCACACAAGAAGGTCCTGCCCACATTTAGCTGCCACAGCTTGGGTGGTGTGATGCCMGGGCTGGCCCCTGCCTGAATTATTCATCCACCACACTTTCCAAGATGAAAACTCTGTGCTGTTTGTGCCAAAAACGTGTTTACTTTGGGTTCCACTCTTGCTCCTTAGTAGGAAATGTCACTGGTGGAACTCCTATAACCCTGCTCCTCAAAATCTCATGTTCAGAAGGTTTTAACCCTGAGGAGATAAAGCTGAGATGACTCCACCACGTGTGGGCTAAGTCACAAAGGCCAGCTGAACGTTTCCTGCCCTAAACCTGAGGACACAGCAGACTCGGTGTTTACCCACAAAACTTCATCACCATTAGCTGCTTCTCCTGAGGGAATAAACCCATTTCTGGGGACTCTGCTTGGCTCCCAGCCCCACCCCGAGGCATGTGCCCGTGGCTGGGGTGTGCCCACCCCGTGCCCAGCCCCTGGTACCTGTCCCAGKCGGTGACCCCGGCCACCCTCTGCGTGGGGCAGCCCAGGAAGAGCAGGGGGAAGGCGGTGAGCAGGCAGAGCAGCATGCCCAGCACACACAGGGCACTGCACTGCCTCAGGGACATCTGGAACCGCTTCAGGATGGCACCGCCCACCACGATCCCCACCATGGCCCCAGGGATGTTCACAGCGCCTGGGGAAAGGCAGGGCACGGGATCAGGGAGACACACAGCGGGCTGGGGTGGAGGGACCCCAAACATCACCCGGTTCCACCCCCTCCCACCATCCAGGGTCCTCCAAGCCCCGTCCCACCTGGCCTTGGACACTGCCAGGGATCCAGGAGCATCCACAGCTTCTCTGGAAAGCCTGTGCCAGGGCCTGCCCACCTTTCCAGGGAAGGATTCCCTCCTAATTCCCAATCTAAGGCCATTCCCCCTTGTCCTATCACTGAACCTTGCCTCCCACCTCTGACCTGTATCGGCCCCTTCTCACAGCAAACCCC
This sequence comes from Mixornis gularis, assembly GCA_003546035.1. Lineage (NCBI taxonomy): Eukaryota > Metazoa > Chordata > Aves > Passeriformes > Timaliidae > Mixornis > Mixornis gularis. The sequence goes on along the minus strand of QVAJ01000579.1, from coordinate 166,820 downwards.
AGAAGATGTGCTGTTGGGTTCCCTTTTCTCAGCACAGGTGSTTCAGAAGGGACCAAGGGAACAATGCTAGGGAAAAGCTGCTCCTCAAAAGCAGCAGGAACCCACAGCAAACTGGCTGCCCCATGGATCTGTGGATGGAGGATGTCAGGAGCAGTGGAAAGCTGTGCTTCACCCAGCAAAATGTGACTTTTCAGTGTCCACAGGAAGAAACACCAAGTAAGCCCGGGGAGGATGTTTAATTTCTGTGCAGGGCARGATTGTGCCCATTTCTGTGGTCACCTTTTTAAAACCCTATTTACATAAAGCCCCCCATTTTTTGGGGGGGAGACCAAAGTTCAGCTAGAGACAAGCAAACTGTTTAATTCAGCTATGAATCAATGGGGAGATTGCTTTCAGCCCGTAAATACCCACGCAAGGAAGGAATTTCCAGCTACAGAAAGCTTTTTGATCTGAAAGAAAAAGGCCAAGCAAGACTCAGGAGTGAGAACAAAGGCTAGAGAAATTCATCGATGGAACAGGGTGCTGACTTGAATGCAGAGGGTAAATCAGGCCTGGGGAGAGCTCGGCAGGGCAGGACAGCACTGCTTCAGCATTTAACCTCCCTGCCTGCATCCAGCCCTGSGCTCTGCCAGTCTGCTCTGCTCGCTTTATTCTGATTTATCTGCTGCACACCTCAGAGGCCTCTTTCCCTCAGGTGCYGTTTGTTCAAAAATGTGCTTTAAAGGCTTCTGTGGCAGGATCTCTGAGCTCCCCAACCGATTCTCAGAGGGAGGCTTTATTCCAGAGAGGGAGGCTTTATTCCTAATTCCCAGATTATTTTTTAAGGAGCCAAAAGCTCAGCAACACTCACCGATGATCATGTTGGCCAGGGATGCTGTGAGGGAGAATTGTCTCTCCAGGAACTTGCCCATGAACGTTGCTAACCCCGCCACCATGGCAGAGAGGTTGACCTGAGCCAGCACCACCAGCAGGTACACGGGGTGCCTCAGGTTCCTCAGCAGCACCACAGGGAAACCTGAAAGGACAAGAGGGAGCCACAGAGAGCAGGGGCACAGCAAATTATTCATCAGGGAATCACAGAAGAGTCTGGGTTGGAAGGGTACTGCAAAGCTCAGCTCATTCCACCCTTTCCTTGAAGCTTTCTGGCAGAGCTTCTGCTCAGACAAGTACAAAAGTAGATGGGAAGTCATTAAAAGTTGATTTATTTGTTTGCTGCGGTTGCTATTTCAGCGTCCTTTTAGTTTCAATCACGAGAAATGCATTTTTTGATTACAGGCAAGAAACACTCCAGCACACTGCCCTGGGGCTGAGCCCTTGAGCAGGAGAGGTCTGCAGCCTGCCCACACAGCCCCTGCTGCCAGGGGCTCGGGGTGCTGTGTCCACCCTGATGGCCCTTCCTGCACACCCCAAAGCCACCCCCTGCTCCTGCTGCTGCTCTCCCCCTGCTCCGGCTGCCACGCAAAGGGCAACCTCCAAACAAACTGCTGAYGAGCCTCCCAGATGAGGGCCTGGGCAGCCAATATGCTGGAGCAGAGATAAGGAATTAACAGCGAGGATTAATGCCAAGGACTGCCATCAATTAGTGGTGTTAATTCTGAGGAGCTGACAAACAACTGGGACAATCTTTCTATCTGCTCCAGCACAGCCACAGCYGGGGACTGTGGCAGGGACGTCTCCCTGGGGCTTGTCTGGGAGCTGTCCTCAGAGGGAGATAGATTTTGGCTGTCCTAAATGTTCTGGGAAGAGCAAAAGGAGCCTCTGTGCGTGCAGTGGGGTGCTCCATGCCCAAAGGCAAAACTCCCTTTGTGGCAGCATCTCCTTTCCAGCTCAGCACTCTGCCCTCAGGTCAGGCCAGCAGCCAAAAATCTTAGGGAGCTGCACAGGCAGGGCCTGAGAGGAGTCCAAGCACACAAAGCACGGTCAGGGACCCTGGAATACTGACCCTCTGGAGGCTGGAGTCAGGGGAGAGGGCAGGAGCTGCCTTACACTAATGGGAACCCAAGAGGGGAGGTGCTTTTGCTCCTAAGTACCACTAAAGGTCCTGATTTTTGAAGAGTACTCCTGGAATTTCTCAGCCATATTGCAGATAGGAAACCTCAGCTTGCTTGCTGAAAGGTCTCCTGAGAGCCAAGCCAGSTTTTTGTGGGAATCTTCCACCAAAAAGTCCTTTTCCCTGGAGGTCTCTGGTCTTTTTAATCAAACCGCAGCCCTTCTGCCACCCCAGACCAGAGGTAAAAAGCTGAGCAGGTCCCCACTTCATGGTGGGAGCAGCAAGATTCCCATCCCCTGCAATCCCCACCTCAGCACTAACTGGATCCTCCTCACAGCTCCGGGGAGGCAGCTGGGCAGACAGGAAAAGCAAGAGGAAACTTTAAAATAAWMAACAACAACAACAAAAATCTCCTTGAAAGTGCCTTTAGGGACCATCAGAGAAACAAACAAGTCACGAGTGACGAGTGCAATGTTCCAACTGCCTTGACGATCACCTTAATGGGCTAATTCCCAGTATGTGCAGCAGAACCTGCACATCCTCCCAGGTGTTTTCAACAGAAGCCTGGAAATTAGCAATGGAAATTACTTCAGGCAAGCTAAATCCTACTTTTTTTTCATTACTGCAGGAAGATCCAGTGCCTGCAGAAGGAGGAATTTGTGGCTGTGAGGAGCAGGGTGCAAGCCAGAGTCACGCAGAGCATCTGTGCCAGAGCCAAGATCATTCCACAGCGGCCCTGACTTGCCCAGCTCTGTGTGAGTCCAGAGGAGCTGGCTCCCTCCTGGGGTGAGTGACCTCAGTGCTTGGAGTGTCCCCAGGGCTGGGGCTGAGCCCTTGTCCTGCACACAGCCCCATGCTGGTGCTGCTGCTGGGGCTGGAAAAGCCCTTCCTGCCCAAGGCTGCCCCACAGAGGCCCAGAGCTCCTGGGAAACCTCCTGGGATGGGCTCCAATCCACCCTTGCTCTGCAAAATTTGCCACGAGAGTCACTTTGCTCTCTGGTCACCTCCAGAGCAACAGAACACACAGCAAAAGGCATTTCCTTCTCCATAATCATGGAATGGTTTGGGTGGGAAGGGACCTTAAAGCCCATCCAGTGCCACCCCTGCCATGGGCAGAGACACCTTCCCACWGTCCCAGGSTGTTCCCAGCCCTGTCCAGCCCGGCCTTGGGACMCTGCCAGGGAGATTCAGGCTGGAGAATCTCATCTCCAAAGGCTTCTTTCATAAATGATCATGTAGAAAATAATAGTAAAAAGAGAAACGGAGAGAGGAAACCAAACAAGCAGGAGAGAGATGAAATGGGAAGGGAATTCTCTTTCCAGGGACTTGCAGATGAGCCAGCCCTGAAGTCTTGAGGCTTCACCCCTATTGTCCCATCTAACACACCACCTGCCACCCCATTCCTGGCTCCAAAAAGGAGTTTTGTGTTAGAGATCCTGGTGATTTCAGCCAGATTGCTCTCCTGACATAAACCAGACACTTCCTTTATTTCAGAACTGGTCTTTGGGGGAGAAATTCTCGGAAATAATGAATTTATTAGCACAGCCTTGACACAGCAACGCTGATTCAAGCCCCGAGCCAAAGCTGCAGCTGGAGCAGAGTGAGGTTTCCCCTCCTCTCTGCACTCGGGAGCAGGGAGCTCATTTTCATTCGTGTTTGAGAGGCACGGAGCAGAGCGTTGGTGTGAAAATCCCATCTGAGCACCATCAATCCGTTCCCACGCACAGCCTCCATCACACAGGTTTCTAAATGACAGTGCCACAGGGTCAGGGGGTGAAGAAACCCCTGACTGCCTCCTCTAATTGAGCATTAGGCTGAGGAGCAAACCTGCCCACACCTGCCTGCCTGTGCCTGCCCTGCACTGACCTTCAGAACACAGAGAATTTCCAATAAATAAACGGGATAATGTTCGGGAAATATGGAGGAAGCTGACACGGAGTGAACTTCAGAGGGCCACTTTTCATAAGTAGTTGCCAAAGTGCAGAGTGTTTAAAAAACCCAAACATCCCAACCATTAGCAGATGCCTCCACAGACCAAAGCCCAGCTGATCCCCCTCAGCACAAAGAGCCCACTCATTTCCAAACATCTCARTTGCACTGGATGGAAATGTCCCTCTGGATTTTAAGTGCTCAGACCCTGGCCCCAGGCAGTGCTGCCCATTCTCAGTGGGACAGGAGGTCAGCCTGCCGTGGAGGAGGGACCCTGATGAGGAGTTTTGTGCTGCTGTGGGTCCGAGGACTGAGCAGGAGCAGCTGGAGACCCCCAAAGCCCTCTGACTGAAGGGGAGTCTGCTCCAGGCTCACAGCTAGCAYCCCTCCTTCCTGCCTKGATTTGGGCTCTGGGGAGATTTTGKCCTCTGGCTCCTACTGCCCACATGAGCCATAAATCACAGAGGCACAGAARGATTTGGGTTGGAAGGAACCTTAGAACCCATCTCATTCCATCCCCCTGCCCTGGGCAGGGACACCTTCCACTAGCCCAGGCTGCTCCCAGCCCCATCCAGCCTGGCCTTGGACACTGCCAGGGAAGGCAAGTGACACTCAGAGTGACCAAGGCCAGGTGCTTGGGTTGGCACGACGTGGAGCAGGGCAGTGTGGGCAGGGTGAAGCTCATCTGCTGGCAGCAGAGGGGTTAAACCCAACACTGAGCCCAAGGTACATCTCAGGGGCTTATCCAGGGGCTGGGCTGAGCACAGGGGACTGTTCCTTGGCAGCCCTGCAGCCCCGGCTGGTCAGTGTGTGTGTGGCAGCAGGGAATGCTGTCCGTGCGGGAGCACACTTACGTCTGATGAACTCCAGCAGGGAGAGGCTCTCCGTGTGCTCCGGTTTCGGCCTCAGCTGCCTGAGCACGTCCTCCCTCTTCTTGCTGTCTCTGTCCTTCCCTCTCACCACCTGGGGACACAGCAGAGGCTGTCACTGCACACATCACCCCACAGCTTCCCCTGCCCTGGCCTTTCCTCTCCCAGACCACGACACACAGCAGCCCATCATGGCCTTGGCCATCCCTGTCTGTGCCCAGCTGGGTTTCCAAGGGGGCTGGCATCACCCAGACACAGCTCCGTGCTGCAGGGGAGTTCTCCCACCTCTCCTGATGGCAGTGGATCACACTTCATCAGTGCCAAGCTGTGCCATTCCCCAGGCACAGCACGCACAAATTCAGGAGGTGCAAACCTTTGCAGGGAAGGCTGGATACCCTTAGGGGGATGGGTTTGTGCCCCAGAGCTCCCTTTACCTCTGTGTGAGGGGACAGGCACAGGCACCCAGGGAGGGACACGGCGGGACCCCCAGCAGCACAGCTTTGGGCACTGCTTTGGGAGATGAGCAGTTCCCTGTGTCTCTGTGCTCCCTCAGAGCTGGTGGGCAGGAAAGAGGCAGAAAAAGCGAGAGGAAAATGTATCCAGGCAGGGAGAGGGTCTGGGATGGAGGCAGAACATTTGTCACCCCTGAAGGCAAGAGGCTGTCCGGGGCAGTGCTGGAGCCCCGTGCAGGTCCACGGCAGCCTCCCTCCCTSCCCGGAGCAGAGCAGAGCATTTCTGGGACGTGCCCCGGCCCCCTGCCCGGCAGGTTTTTAGGGGAATCACAGCAGCACAGGGCACTGATTAGAGGGGATGTGCTGCTGTGCAGGGCTCAGGGCAGCGTGGTTTTCATGGGAAACCACGGAGTTTTTACAGCCAGAGCCAACAGCCCCGGTTCCGCCAGCCCCATCAGCTCGGCAGCCCTGACCTGAGCTGGACAAATGAGTTCATTCAACAGCAATTAGAGACTCGTCACGGACAGAAGGAAACGGGAGCTCTGGGGCTAAAATCACCTCCTCTGCCCTGAAACTGAGAGTGGTCATTAAACGGCAGCGAGGTCACGGTGCCTGTGCTGTGCSTGCCACTGTCCTTTCTAAGGGCAAGGGCAGTGAAACTCCTTTCCTGTCTTGTATTGCTGGAGCTCAGCCTTTCATGCATTTTTCAAATGCAAAGATAAAATCCAGCTCCCTTTCACTTTTCAATTGCGTTACAGGGGCTCTTCACTCTGCTCTGAAACTGCAGCATCTTCCAAAAATACACTCAAGCTGTTCCTGACCGTGGCTCCCTCAGCTTCCAGCTGTTTGTACTTCTGAGAGTCAACAGCCTGCACGTCCAGACTAAACCCCAGCTCCCCCCGATCCCCCAGTCTGTCCCTGTGTGTGACCCTTGCAGGGGACGTTTCCCTGCTGGCTGGGGAGCAAAGCCCTCGCAGAGGGGACAGCTCCTCTCCCTGGGCTGCCTTGGCCCTGGCATGGCTTTTTGCTGCCTGAAAGGGTCAGGAAATACATTCCTTTGGGCTGAGGGAAAGCAGGGGCAGACGGAAAAGCAGGAATCCTGCCTGCTCGCTGCAGATGATGCTGGAATGGTGCTGGAATGGTGCTGGAATAGTGCTGGAATGATGCTGGCTGCACCATCAGAGATGCCCAAGCCCCGAGGAGGATGCTGTGCCCCTGCCCCGGGGGATTTTGGCATTCTCAGAGCAGAAATCTGTCAAGCTGGAGCTGGGAGGTGCAGTGACACGGGCTGGCTGCTCAGCCCTGCCCCAGCGTCTTGCCGAGGAGAAACAAAGTAACCTTACAAAATGCCCCCACACTTGGATTCTCCTGGATGATTCCTTAAAGGGCTCGGCTTCCTGGTGCATCTCATGGTTTTGCAGGGAGATTTTATCTGCAGGGAAGGTTTTGCCCAGCAGAGCTGTGGCTGCCCCTGGATCCCTGGCAGTGTCCAAGGCCAGGYTGGACACTGGGGCTKGGGGCACCTTTAAGGTCCCTGCATCCCAACCCATGCCGTGATTCCATGGGCATCACTGCCACCCTCGTGGCATGTGGATGGAGGAGGCAGACAGGCTTTTGAGGAAGGAGGATGGAGCTCCCACACACTTTGCATCAGGAAGAGCATCCCCAACCTGACCTTGGCCTGGGGAAATCCCCCATTTCCCTGYACGGACATGAATAAATCCAGGGATGGCTGAGCAGGGCTCTGCAGCAGAGGAAAATGAAAGCAGCTTTTCCTGCCAGCTCCTGCTCTCCCCCCACCTGCTACTGCACCTGTGAGAAGGGCAGCCAGAGGTGCCAGCAGGCTGGGTTTATCCAGATACGCCCCTGGAAACAGGGATAAATGACCTGCTCTGTGACAGAGAGGTTTTCTTTGTTTATTTTGAGCTATCTGCAGAGTTTCCCTCTGGCTGCGAACAGAACCTGGCGCTCCCAGCCCAACGAAAAGTAGTCAGAGAAGTTATTTTCATATTAGACAAACAAAGTGTAAAACCTCATGGCTTGGAAAAGGATTATTTTCCTTTTGACAAGGTCAGGCTCCCTACAAACCCTCCATTGTGCCTCTTCCAGCACGTGTGGGTCCCTCCAGGGGCCCTATTTCCAGGAGTGTGAAAATAACCAGCTGAGGGGCACCTTGCTCCCACCACACGGGAGGATTATTTTTAGCTGCTGTTTGTGCCTGTCTTTAAAGCTCCCTGGGGAAAATCCAGCTGCAGAGACCAGCCCATTCCTGTAGCCTGTCCTGCCACTTGGCCCTCTCTGTTCCTCAGACATGCCCTGTACTCCTAGGCTGCCTTTGGTGGTGCTTCCTGAGCTTTAATGAGGCACCCAGAGCACCACAGCAACTTCTCCCAGAGAAAAACTTCCATTTCCAGCCCCTAATGGGGCCCCTAGGAGAGCTGGACTGGGACTTTTTCCAAGGACAGAGAGGGCAAGGGGGAATGACTTTAAGATGAAGRAGGGCAGGGTTAGATGGGATCTAGGGAAGGAATTGTTCCCTGTGAGGGTGCTAAAGGCACAGGCCCTGGTTCAGGCTCGTGGAGGCAGGATTAAACTGGAATTACTTGGGAAAAAAGCTGTTCTTGACTGAAAACAGTTTTCCCAGTATAAGAGCCTCATCCTCCCATTCCCTTCCTGCTTTCATGACAACCTCATGGCTTTGCTGTGATCAGCCCTCAATAGGATTATTCAGGATATTTGGTGCTAGAAACATACTGAGGAGCAGCAAAGCAGAAAAATAAAAATGTTCTGGGTTTGGAGTGACTAATTTATGAAAAAAAAAAAAAAGATCAAAAGAGCAGCCCCACACTATCATTAATGTTAACACCAGCCATTCCAGGAACTTCAAAGAAAGAATTCATCAAAAAAAGGTGAGGCTGAAATAWAAAATGTAGATGTGCCTTGGCTGGTGGGAGGAGGCAGATAAGTCTCCAAAGGCACAGAGGGCTGGGTGATACCCGCTGAGGAGGGTGGCCAGGAATGGACCCAAGCTGGTGGTGCAGGAGCACCTCAGTGGGCAGAGCAGAGCTGTGCTTTTCSCACGGGCTGTTCCCCTGCTGTGCCTGAAGGGATTTGCTGGGGGCAGCACAGGACACACACACAGGAGAACATCCATGACAACACAGATTTCCAACCAGTCTTGGAGTGCTCCTGCTGCTCACGCGTGTTACCCAGAACAGCACGTGGGAAACTTTACAGAGGCTTTTATTTGAATTTCTTAGGCCCCTTGCTGCTGCTGGTGCTGATAGTCCCACAGGACAGGCATGGCCCTGGGGCCTCCCACCCTGCAAGGAGGGCACAATTTGGCCATTTACTGTATTTACTGTATTCTCCTATTATTGTTACTATTTTCAGCTCCCAGTATATTCCAAAAGCTTTCTGAGGGAGGTGCAAAAATGGGGAGAAATCCAAGAATTCCAGAAATTCACATGCTGCAGAGGGACACGTGGGTGCTCGGCCATGTGGGAGTGTTCCATAGAGACAGACCCCAGCCAGCAGAGCGGGGTGAAACCTCCCTGCCCTTTTTAAAATCAATATCCACCCGTTCCAAACTGCTCAGAGTGCAGCACTTGCCAGAAAGTGCAGCTGTTTTAGCTGGAAGTCCATTATTTTCTCTCAAGAGGCGTTTATGAAATTAATGTTCCCACCAGCCCTAATGAAGGACTTCTCCCCAAGATGAGGAGGACTTCTCACCCTGGCACGCTGAGCAGACCCTGCTGGCACAGACCTTCCTTCCCTAAGGCCTCAGAGCAACCCAGGCTGCRGCAGCATCAATCAAACATTGCATTTGGGACCACGCTCGTCCTGCCACGCGCGGAGCAATTCCCACCCCATCACCTCACAGCTCCTGTCAGCCAGGAGTAAATCACTGCATCCCCCAGCTGAACGGGTAAAACAGGCCAGGGGAACCCCAAATCTCCGCTCAGTCCTGTGGAAGTTCAGGCAGTGTCAGGAGAAGTGAAGGWTCGCTCTGCCCCAGCGCACAGACTTGTTCAGGCAGGAAGGTTTKGGTGCTGCCTCGGGGTGAAGCACACATGGAGGACACTGACACCACTTAGAGCACGGCCCAGACGCCGAGAGGAGCGCGGCTTCACCTGCTGAGCGTGTCCCGGCAGCTGCAGCACATCCCCGCCCGCAGGAAAAGCTGCTCTGCAAGCAGAGCTTGTTGTGCTTGGCTGCTCCCGATGCGCTCACGAGTTGTGTCAGGTCCTGGTGGCAGCTCTGGGCTGCACAGCCCCTCCCTGGCCCTGCTCCCCAGCTGCTGCTGCTGCTGGAGAAGAGCTGTCCTTGTCTGCCCACGGATGGAGATTCAGTTCCACCTCCGAAATTCAGGATTGCTCCCAGACAAAAGCTGCCAGGACAGACAAGGCTGGCTGCCCTTTACCTCCCCTGGCAAAGCTCTCAYTGTCAGACATGGCAATTGAGGAGTGCACCCTTCCCTCCCCAAGGAGCAGGAGTGTCAGTGGTCCCCGTGGCTGACATCTGGAGGTGTGTGTGTGCAGAACCTCTCCTACCTCTTTTGGCATTTCCCGTGGGAAGAAGAAGTACGGCAGGGCAGACAGGGCCACCAGGCTGGCGGCCACCAGGAACCCGAGCCACCAGGCCCCCACCCAGCGCGGGTCCTTGTTGGTGAGCTGCACCCCGGCTGCAACACGAGAGGAGAGGGGCATCAGACCACTGCTGGGACAAGGGGGGTCCCCAGTGCACCCAAGGGTGGCCCCAGCCACCCCCAGCATCAGCCAGCCCCAAGGTGGTGGCACCCAACCCAGGGACCACCAGTTCTGGGCCCTGAGCAGCTTTCCCCTGATCATCCCATCACTGAGTCACATTCCATCGCTGTCCCYGGGGTGTCCCAGGAGCCACTGAGCCCTCTGGATGGGGACAGGGATGTCCCGGATGCCCCCTTTGCCCTGCTGGCACAGGGCAGGGAGCCCACAGGAGGCTGGAGTCCCTCTGCTCCAGYGGCTCTGGCAGGACAGGTGCCCTCACCTGCGCTGACTTTGTCGATGTCCACGTAGAACCTGAGCATGGCAGAGCCCAGCATGAAGGCCACCCCCGGCCCGATGACCGTCACCGAGAACAGGATTCCTGTGGAGGGACAGCAGCAGGGAAGGGCTCAGCCTGGGGAAGGGACCACGGGGACACGGGGGCCTCAAGGAGGGACCAGGCCCTGCTGTACCTGCCCCCAGCACAGCCCATTTCCCTGGCAGCTTCCTTATCTCCAAGAGCAACAGCCTCATGCTGCCCATGTTCCTTTCACACAGGGAATTCCCTCTGGCATGGCTCAGACCTTTCCTGACACTCATCTTCAGCCTCCTGGAAGGACTGCAATACTTCCAGGAACAAGGGGTGTCCCTTGGCATCAGTAATCCAGGGAACACCATGGTTTTTTACAAGGTTAAGGAGATAAAAGCTATCAGTGACCTCTCCTCCGTGAATTTCTGATAAAAGAAATCCACACACGTAAGATTCAACTCCTGCCTTACTTGTGAGAGGTTTGGATCATCTACCAGTGCAAAATTTGATGCTGTGATTCCTTTTTTTAACCGCAATGACCTTGTTTTGATCCACCTTTTCTGTTCCTTTCAGTTCAAGGCTGTCACAGACAACAGCTGGGGAAGGACTAGAAGGAGCTGCAAGGACCTCCCTGTCCATCCCCCCATCCTGGGATACCCCTTTTGGGCCTGTGCCCGAGCTGTTCCCCAGCACCCCCCCTGCTGAAGGACACCCTCCCATCTCCCAGGGGGTTGAAACTGGTGTGCATCACTTTGCTAACATCTAAACAGAGCCCCCACTGCTGCCCCTTGTGAACACAGAGATCCGATTGTTCCTCTGATCCTTCTTGAAGCCTTTTTGGAGGAGGGTATGGTAATTAACTCTGTCTCCAGGTTGTCAAAAGCCCCAGCACCTGCCCCAAATGGTGTTTCCCAGGTCTTCTGCTGTCTGCCCAAGCCTGAAGCACGTAAACTCTTTTTGCAGAAACCATCTTGGCTCTGGGCAGAGCAGAAGGGCTCTGAGGAACCCGGCTGTCATTAATGCAACCAGCCCAGTCTGGCCTTGCTGTCACCTCCCCCCTGGCCTGTCCCCCTGCCAGGGAGSCCAGGCTCACCCAGGTAGAGGGGGGAGTTCCTCTCGCTGGCGAAGTCGTCGATGTAGGAGATGCCGAAGGGCTGGATGGGCACGCCGCCGATGCCCAGCAGGGCCTGGGCCACAAACATCACCAGCAGCACCTCGTGGTTCTCCTTGGAGGCGTGGGGGGTGCAGCTGCCATCGCTGAGGTTGGCCCCGGCCCCCGGGGCCCCGCGCTGGCACAGGTCCGTGCTGTTGCTGAAGGTGCCTGCGGTGACAAGGGACAGCTCTGAGGAGCTTGGTTTGGACAAAGAGCCTCTTTCTTTAGGCACYCGAGGGGCTCTGAGCTCTCCTTGGAGYTTTCTCCAGGAGAACACCYCCAGCTCYCCCAGCCTGGCTCCAGAGCACAGGGGCTCCAGCCCTGGGGCAGTTCATGAYSTGCTCTGGAYTTGCTCCAGCACCTCCAGGACCTTATCTTATCCTTAAACGGCAGTTGAAAGAAAACACGAAGAAGGTGCAAAGACCACTGCACTGATGTTTACACAGATGGCTTCATGTGCYACAGGAAGCCTTCAAGGCTTTTCCTCCATCAAGGAAGTGGGGCTGAGGTCCCCCCCGTGACCTTTGATACACCTTCCGACACAGGTAAACGAGCAAACCTGCAGATTGTGCCAGGAAATGAGAACTCATTTTCCTCAGAAAAGCTGACTCAGTCAAAGTGCTGATTTTAGCACCCTCATCTCCCTTAGCACCCCAGGCAAGGGGGTGGTGGTGCTTCTGGCAGGATTTCCACGGTCATGCCCCCAATCCTGTGGAACTTCGAGTGCTCRGACCACCTGCAGCAGCACTGCTGAAACACCAACTCACTGTTTCCAGGCTGGGGCTGGCAGCTGGTCCCTGTTTGGAGCCAGCAATAATTCACCTATTCAGCCTTCCTTTGGTGCCTGCAGTGCCTGCACCCCCTCTGGTGAGCCAAACAAAACCTGTCCACTGGAGGCTTCCAGAAGGCTTGCTGGAGCKTCATGGCAGGAATTGGAAGGGTAGCAAATAACTGGTTCTCTCCTTTGTCTCTTTTCTCATGCCTTCATTTTCCTTCAGGGAGAAGATCCCAAACCCACCYTGTCCTGTTCCCTCCATGAGTGATTTACACCTGCCTGTTTCTCAGGGGAGGCTGATATTCCAGTGGTGTCTAAACCCTCAAAGACAGCCCAGCCAGAGCAGGAAAGACGGGTGAGGCTGGATGTGCAGCAAGCAATGGGAATCAGAGGCACAGCCTGTATTTTGATTGTTTTCCTGCCCTTTCCCTTGGTTCCATGGTTCCCACGTCCCCTGGCTCTGCTTTCCGTCATTAGCTGTTGCCTCTCAGGSCTGAGGTGATTTCACTCTCAGAAAAACAGAATTTCTTGAGGAGAAGCCAACAGCTCGAAGCTCCCAGTGCCTGGAGGGAAGGGCATTTCACAACAGCTCCCCACTGCCAGGGGGCAGGGAGAGGTGGGAGCCTGGGAAGGAATGTTCCCAGTCAGGGTGGGGAATTGCCGCAATTCCTAGGAATTGTCGGGGTGGGAAGCACAGGGTGCCCAGGGAAGCTGTGGCTGCCCCTGGATCCCTGGGAGTGTCCAGGGCCAGGCCGGAGCGCCCTGGGATGGTGGAAGGTGTCCCTGCCCGTGGCAGGGGCAGGACAAGATGATCTTTCGGGTCCTTTTCAGCCCAAACACTATTCTGTCACTCTCTTATCTCCTTCCTCTGCCCCAGGAGGGCCAGCCAGGTTCCTGGAGCACTTACTGGGCAGAGACTGGTCGTAGTGGTAGGGCCCGGTGAGGAAGTGTGGCAGGGCCATGAGGAAGCCGGCCAGGGACACCAGCAGGGCCCCGCAGCCGATGAGGCGCGGCCGGTGCACGCGGCTGCCCAGGTAGCTGAGGAAGACGATCAGCAGCGTGTTCCCCACCTGCAGGGACAGAGAAGGGCAGTGCCTCAAGGAGCAGGGGACGGCGCCCAGCGGGGACAGGGGGCTGCGGGGGTCACCTCGTTGAAGGAAGCGAGCAGGCCCGAGGTCTGGCTGGAGAGGCCGTAGCGTCTCTCGATGGTGGAGATGGAGCTCTTCAGGTAGCCGGAGACCAGGAGCTGGGACAGCTGCAGCAGCCCGTGGCAGAACACGAAGAACTGCCAAGACAGAGAGAGAGAGGCCCCAGCAGGGTCAGCCAGGGCTGCAGCACAACAAACTGCATCCCCYCAGAGAGGCACCGTCACCCGGCATAAACCTCTGACCACGAGCCTTGGAAATGTCACCCCTGCTCTGCCCCCAGAGAGATCTTCTGAAAGTAGGTCAGAACCATGAAACTGGCCTCTGCCAAAAGTGACAGTGGGGCCAGTATCTGCAAGGAGGCTGTAATTCCTTCAGCTGAGAAGTGGCTGTGGATAAGCACATGTCTCTAGCTGGGATGGTGCCTGTTTGTGTTGGCCTTGTCCCTAGGATGCACAGCAGAGTGGAGTTGCACAACATTCCTGCTCCCGTTCAGCCAGGGGCAGGCAGCCATCCCCAGTGCTGGGAGCTTTTCTGGGGCAGGAACGAGCCCGTTCCAAAYGCAGCAACAAACAACTCCTTTAGACAAAGTCAGCAGAAGGTCAGGGAGGAGAATTCACACTGCTTTCCCTTCCTCCTCACAAAGCCCTGGATGTAAAACACAYCTCCTCTGGAAAGTATGATGGTTCTCTTCCACTTTGGGAAGAAAACCTTCTCAAAGTCCATCATCTGCCCTCATCTCCATCCTCCCTCCTCCATCTGGGCCATCTCCTTCCCTGCTGCCTCGTTGCTCTCCCAGGCATCCCTGCAGCCCCAAAGGAGCTGCAATAACCAGCCCAAGGAGTCTCACACCCTCAGGACACGGCCCACCCATCTCCCTGCAGCACAGGCTGCRTGACCCTGGCTCCTTCCTGCTGCCCTCAACGATGCCCAAACCCTCAGGGCACTGCTCCTGTTCCTGCTCCCTGTGTTTTGCAGCAGCTCCCACCACGGAGAGACTGCTCATCCTGGCCTGGATTTCTGCTTCTGATCCAGGCCTGGAGTGAGATCATGGCCAAACTGTCCGGCTCTGCAAGCCAAGGCAACATCCCCCGCACAAACAGGGACAAGGGGGAATGTCAAACCCCCTGAGACCTGCGGGGCTGGGATGTGGTCACCTCCTCCCAAAGGGATGGGCTGGCAGGACGCACACCTGGACACCCTCCAGGGCCGTCCCCCCTTCCAGCCTCATGGCACCACTGGTGGGTGACATGTGTCCGGACTGGGAAAATGTCACCCAGCCAAAGGAAAGCATCCCCAGAGCCAGCTCTGCTGAAACTCCTGCATTCCTACAAGTCAGTGGCTGTGTGCAGGCTCTGCCTCCTGCACACATCAGTTCACATGGAAAGGCTGAAACCAGAGCTGTTTATTCCAGGCATCCACAGCACACGGCCCCCTGAGRATCCAAACCCAGGACCTTCACGGGTTTACAGCAGCTCAGCAGCTGCCCAGCACTGCCCCACATCCTCTTCAGCTCACAATGGGAATCTGGTGTTTTATTCTGGGCAGAGTGAAGCACAGAAAGGAGAGATGGCCCTGCAGAGGACCTGCAGTGTCTTGGGCAAGGACCCCAGCTCTKCCTCCAGGGGCTCTTTTCTCTCAGCCATCAATTTTTTTGTCAGGAAAAGAAAGAGCAGACTYTTCCTGCCCTTTGGACTGGTGGGACTGGTGTGCTGCCCCAGCAGGTGACCTGGATTGGCAGACACCAGGCTTTTCCCAACACCTTTTCCCTGACAGCAGGACAGAGCACGGGCACCAGGAGCAGCCCCAGGGTGGGTGCTCCTGGATGGGAGCCCAGGCTCAGCAGKGCAGCACCTTCCCCTTGAAGGGCTGAGCTCTGCTTGTAGAGCCTTCCCTCTACATCCATGGAATTAAACTCAGAGAATCCAAACACTGGCGAGGCTTTGCTGCTCCCATCCCACACGTGCAAGAGAACAGAGAAACACCCTCCATCCTGTGCAGCCAGGAAATCACAGACCTGGGAGTTAAACACCAGCATTTCCTCTCCTGGTGGTCTGGAAAAAAGCCTCTCCCAAAGGTGTTTGCAGTGTTGGTTGTGCAGCTTGGCAGCAAACTCTCCCCATGAGGGCTGTGTCAGTCCTGCCCAGCTGACACACCAGGATGTCCCCACCAYGCTCTTTCCATGTGTTTGGGACATTCTGGATGCTATTTTGAGAGAGGGTTTTGTGCCTTAGCACGTGACAAAGGCACACTGGGCTGTGCCAATGACAAATGGGGCTGGGAGGGAACAGCTGGAACCAGTTTGGCTGGGCCTGTAGTTGGAAGGGAGCTCAAAGCCCATCCAGTGCCACCCCTGCCATGGGCAGGGACACCTTCCACTGTCCCAGGTGGCCCCAAGTCCCATCCAACATGGCCTTGGGCACTGCCAGGGATCCAGGGGCAGCCACAGCTTCTCTGGGCACCCTGTGCCAGGCCTGCCCACCCTCCCAGCCAGSAATTCCTTCCCAATATCCCATGTAAACCATAATGGTCCTTGAAGCCAAACAGGGCAGTTTGTGGTCGTGTCCCTTAGTTGCATTTTGACATGTGGTACGTGGTTTTTGTGACACGCTCTCTGGAGATATAAATACACATAAAAACTGCAGTGCTGTGATTTTTGGTGCTTCAGCCACTTCAAACACATCCAAGCACATTGTGCAATGGTTCTGTGTCTCTGCAAGAACCATTCGAACCCTGGGCTGGAGGTTTTGTTTTCTGAGGAAGTCATTTAGAAACCGGACAGGGTGGCCTAACTTCTTGAAAAAAAACCACCAAGAGAAGAGGGGAAAACAGCCTGTGCTGAGGATMATTGTGATCTTGGTGACAAGAGCTTCCTCCACATCTGCTCGTGGCAGGGGTTGCAACGAGAGGGTCTTTAAGGTCCCCCCCAACCCAACGCAGTCTGGGGTTTTAGGATCTGCCTTCACAGATACAGCAAAATACAGCTTGAGCTGACTTTGCCCCTCAGTGGTTTCATCTTTGAACCCCTTTAAAAAAACCTCCTCAAGGAAAAATCAGTGGGGTCGTATTTGTAAAGACAACCTTGCTGGCAAGTAAAGAAAAACCAGCCAACCCGCAGCAGATAAAAACCATCTGGAGAATGGGCTGCAGAGAGGATTGGGGAAGAAGGCTCAGGACAGGGCTCTGTGTCTCCAGCCTCTGTGCCCTGCTAGCCTCTGCCTCAGTGACTCACTCTCCTTCTGCCACACAGGGTGAGGGTGATTAAAAGCACCAGCATTAGCAGAAAAACCCTCAAACCACCAAATCCTCCCCACAAAAGTGTCAGAGAAATCTCGAGCCTTTAAGACCGACTGTCATCTTTTGCTCTCTGTCCTGGTGAGATTCTCTAATGAGYGAGGTAATTGGCTTGCAACTACACTGAATGTAGTAATAAACTGATGTTAAGGCTGCCATCACTGATAAAAAGGAATTATTGAGCCAGAAGGGAATGGAGCAGATGTTGCAAGGCAGAGTGAGCCGTTCCAGGTACTGCCTGTGGTTCTGCAGAGCTCCAAAAACACTCCCATGAAGGGGCTGCACCAAATCCAGGAGGACCCAAGACTTAGAAGAAAGGCTTCACACTGRCAAAGCCAGGGCTAGATGGGATCTTGGGAAGGAATTSYTCCCTGGGAGKGTGGGSAGGCCCTGGCACAGGGTGCCCAAAGAAGCTGTATCTGTCCCTGGAGTGACCAAGGCCAGGTTGGACATTGGGGCTTGGAGCAGCCTGGGACAGTGGAAGGTGTCCCTGCCCATGGCAGAAGTGGCACTGAATGGGCTTTAAGGTCCCTCCAACACAAACCATCCTGTGATTCTCTGGAGTTTAATCCTGCAGGAGCTGGGAAAACATCCCTGCCCCGCCACTGCCTTTGGAACGGAGACAACTCCACACCAAAGGCWCTTTTGCCATGGGAAACACAGGGAGCATTTTCCAAACACAGTTGGTACCCAGAGATCCTCTCCATGCCCTCTGCAGGAGGCTGGACTGCTCCTYCCCAGGCTGGCAGTCCCCGGGGGTATTGGGGAAGGCAGGAGGCATTTACCTTGATGCTGAGAAAGGGGCTCCTGCAGAGCGTTTTCYGGGCTGCATCCGGGTGGCTGCTCCTCGGAGCCCTGCTTGTCATTCTGTCAGCCTGTCAGAGATAAATCATTCAGCACAATGCTCAGCGCCTGGGCCTCAACTCCCCCGTGCTCAGCTGGCAAAATCCTGTCCTGCTCTGCAAACACCCCCACAGCAGGCACACGGTGTCCCAAGGAATTGCTAATTACTCCCGGGTTTCCTTGGTTTGTAGGGCTTTGGTTCTGCAAAGCAGCAGAGCAGCCTGCAAGATGTTAAACCCCCGAGGCCTGGGAGGTGAAAGGCTGCTCAGCAGAGCCAAGGACAACATTGTTAAACGTGTGACGTCCTTATCAGTGGCCTCAGTGGTGATGGGGCACAGGGCACGCTCAGCTGGCAGCAGACACAGCACCGGGAGAGCAGCTGGTGAAGGTGATGGCTGTGCTGCCATCCAGAGGAACCTCGGCTGCCTGGAGAAACGGGAATTGGAGGATCTCTGTGGGCTCAGAAATGGCTTTCCAAGGGGATCTCAGTGGGCTCAGAAATGGCTTTCCAAGGGATCTCAGTGGGCTCAGAAATGGCTTTCCAAGGG
>QVAJ01000579.1:123550-137794 GCA_003546035.1 Mixornis gularis | reverse complement strand
ATCCCACCTCTGCTTGGGATATTTCTCCTCTCAGTATCCCACCTCTGCTTGGGATATTTCTCCTCTCAGTATCCCACCTCTGCTTGGGATATTTCCCCTCTCAGGGTCAGCAGAGACACAGAAAGGCACAGTGACCTTTCCCTCCTGGCATTTCCAGTTGGGCTCTGGCCGATGGGACAACCCACAGGACAGGCTGGGCAGAGGGACTTGGTGTTTCCAAKGGGAAGATCACCTGCTTCCTCTGCACCAGCTCATCACATAATAATTAAACAACCCCTTTATTAGCTCTGGCAGCACAGAAACACTGGGCTGAGCAGGGGACAGCCACATCAGYGTGTCCCAAAGCACTCTGCACCCAAGGGACCCCGGGCAGGGCTGCCTCTGCAGAGAAAAGAAACTTTATCGRT
This sequence comes from Mixornis gularis, assembly GCA_003546035.1. Lineage (NCBI taxonomy): Eukaryota > Metazoa > Chordata > Aves > Passeriformes > Timaliidae > Mixornis > Mixornis gularis. Next base: position 137,387 of record QVAJ01000579.1, on the reverse strand, counting down.
TCCACCGGCCCTGCAGGGTCGCAGGAAGGCATTACTAGATGGAAACAAATATGATTATTATTATTTTACAACTGCAGAGCTCCTTCCTTGCCAGGGGGCTGAGCACAGGCCGTGCCCCAGGACCCCCGGGATGGGCTTGGTTTGGGGCAGGGAGGGCAGAGCTGCCTGGAGGGGCAGTAATCCCGGGAAGAGGAGACTGTTCAGCCTCGTGAGAGCATGAGACACACACCCCGAACAGCCCCACACGGGACCCTCGCCCCCCACGCCTGCCGAGCGCCAGGGAAAGGGATGTCCAGAATGGAGAAGCAGGACTCACGCTGCGATATTCCACGAAGGAAGAGCACCATCTATTGACTCTTCCTCAGCTCCTCGCTCCTCGCTGCTCTGAGCCCGCAGCTCCTCCGGCTGCTGCTCCATCCCACGGCCGGGGCTGGCCACAGCAGCCTTGTCCCGCTGCTCCAGGCTGTCCCATCCCCGTGGTGTCCCGAAGGATGCTCGTCCATCCAAGGCCAGGCTGGACRGGGCCCGGAGCCGCCTGGGGTAATGGAAGTGTCCCTGCCCATCACAGGGAGGCGGAACCCCTCCAGCCCAGCCCGTCCGGGATCCTGGAAAGCCCGTGGAGTGTTCGGAGCAGGGCAGTGTTTGTCCCGCTGCCCCTGGAGCCGTGTCCTGCCCGCTGCCACCGACTTCTGCCAAGAGATTTCCCGCYGCTCCTTCAGCTTTTGGGTCAGGGGGGCTTTGACTTCCAAATATTGGCGTGTGCAGACCCCGAGTGCCTCCCCAAATGGAGAATTCCTGATAAAAGCAAGGCCTGAAGCCTGAAGTGCTCAGACAGGTGAGGGGGCTGAAACCTCCGGGGATGTGCAGGAAGGGAAATTCCTTGGAACACTCGGGAGCAGTGTGCAGGGAACGATAGCAGCACACACCTGTGCAAAGAGACTGCAAAACCTCCCGTGTGTGAGATTAGAGACGTGCACAGATGGAGAAATCRAGGCTTCCAGCCTGGGAAAGGCCACATCGGGAATCCCATAAGTGCCCAGGTTCTGCTGCTCATTCCACCTCTGCTCTTGGCTCAACTCTGGGATGGGAAAGGAGCAGCTCAGTGTCCTGTGTGGGAAATGGGATGTGTGGCCACTTGTGGGGCTGGGGCTGATCCTTTCCTGCGTGTGGGGCCAGGAAAAACCAGCWGGATTAGGGCTGGGATTTCACAGCTGAGCTCTGCTGGCGTCTCAGCCAAAGGCTGGGATGTAAATGTTTGGAATTCTGCAGAGATTGTTTGCAGATCTGGGGTTTAAACGGGGTGCCTGGTGGGAATCAGCCGCCCTCCCTCTGTGTATTTTGGGGTTGCCTTCTGAATCCCTGCTTGGGTCCTGCCTTTTAGTGTCTGTATTTGTAATGAGGACAACAGGAAAGGGTCGTCTGCTTTGGCGATTTCAGTCAGAACCAAAGTGAATAATCTGTCCTCTCTGCTTAGTGAAAAATCCCAAACTACCACCAAAGGAAATAAGACCAGGATGTGTCAGATTCTGGGAAAGGGGAATTGGGAAATCACAAGATTTCCACATCAAGAAAAGACTTTTCCATTATTTTCTTAACAGGAAAAAAAACCAAAAATAAAAATGCAACAACAACAACAAAAATCCAAGGAAAAAAGTTGTTGTTTTGTCGTTTGTTTTGGTTTTTTGTTGGTTTGTTTGTTTTTCCCGTGGAGATTTATCACGATTTAATTTTTTTTTTATGCAAAGTGGCCGCCCCATTCCTGGAATTGTTCCAGGCCAGGTTGGATGGGGCTTGAGGCACCCCGGGCTAGTGGAAGGTGTCCTGCCCGTTCCTTTCCAGTTGGGAACCACAGATGGCAGCACGACCCTGGGAATTTGCTGCCTCGCTGCTCCGACGGGAGAGCAACGCCATCCAAACTTCCTGCCTTAAAACCCCCCGGAGAAACCGAGCGGGAAAGTGAATTTAAATTATTTGCAGAAAAATCGGGGCAAAAGAAAAGGCGAAGTGCCACGTCCTGCATCTGGATGTGCCTAAAGGCATTTAAGGATTTTTAATATTAAACGTGCTATTAGTTCAAGGAGCTTCTGTTGCTCATGTCTAAAAGAGAAGAGGTTTTAAAGCTCTGAAGAAAGGGTTTGTTGTTTCCCTTTTTACACAGCGTCACTTCCAGCCGTGAGCCGGTGCCGTGAAACGCTGCCCACAAAGAGTCAGTGGAGGTAAAATAGATGCTGAATTGTTGTAACATAGACRCTGAATTGTCCCATTGTTTTGCTGAGAAGCTGCAGTGGGATCTGTCACACCGACGCTGTGCCACATTAACTGAGTGTCTTTAAAGAGAATGAAGAAGTTCCAAGYTGATATTTACCTGCTTACACGGACGAAACACTTGTCAACTCAGTGACACACAGGGGCTGGCAGGAAATTAGAATTTWTCTGTTCTCCATCAGTTTAAAAAAACCCCAAACTTGTTAGTTCACATCAATTTTTTCCCATAACGTTACAGAAAATACAGTTATCTTTTTACAAAACTCTTCAAATACCCTCAGTAATRAAAGTGCTTTGAGGGTTAGTAATTTGATTGAAAAATTACAAGCTAGAACTGGAAAACRGCTTTTTGTTTGAACAATATGTAGGAAAGCGTTTGTTCTTGAGGTATTAAAATGCAAATGTTAAAAGCAAGAGGGTTCTGGTGTCATAAAAAGAAAATCATTATCTCARAGGTGATTATTGCTTTACAGTTATGAGAAATTTCCAAGCACTTCACAGGCATTTCCTTACTAAGGGAAAATGACCTGKGTATAACTCCAGTCCCAAAAACGACTTTGAAAAATCCTCTACTTAAGCCATCAAAAAATGATTTCTGCCCCATCTTTATTTGGGAAGGTCTGGAGGTGGGGACAGAGCTCTGGGCTGGGGACAAGGTGGGGCTGGGGCACAGCTGGGACTCAGGGGTCTTTTCCAGCCTGGGGGATGCCAGGATTCCCTCTCGTGGCTGGGGTTTGGCTTGCAGGGTCACAAATTAGGGTAACTCAAACCCCTTTTGTGCCAGGGGCCGGAGCATCGGTGGCACTTTGGGTTTGTCCTCCCGAGGAGCCGCGATTTGAGGTGTTTGGCTGTTGCAACTTTCCCATGGGCAAATTGTTCCCGGGAAAACCCCTCGGGGAGAAATGGGATCTCCCTGAGCCCCGCAGGAGGTGTGGCACAGCCCAAGTGATGATGTGGTTTATATATATATTTATATATATATATGTCAGAAAGATGTCGTGCGAGACTCAAGAGAAGTCTTGCCCTTTTGCTGAKCTCCTGCTGCTGCTTTTCATCCCTTTAAAGAATTTATTTTGTGCTACTCAGACAACACGAAAAACATGGAAAAGCGCTGTAACATTGCTCATTACTCCCCACAGTTTTTAAAGTGATTCCACRCAGGTTTTAAAACGATGACTTAATCRTTTCAGGATTCAGGGATGTTTCTTAAAAGTTTCCTAATYGTCCTCAAGGGAGGGAGGAAGATCTCATCTTAATCYTTGTGTTCTGTGAATAACATTTGTGTTGCAAAGGCACTGCCCAAAAATCAGGGTGTCACACTGGAAACRTTTTTATTCACTGAGCAGTTTTTTCCCTGTGTTTATTTCCTGGTCTGTTTAGCAAATGYCTTTTTCCTTCTGACCTCTCCCTGCTCCTCTAAATAAACCCCCAGATAACTTTTGCTGCTCTGTCCAGCTGTMTGTGCTCTGTAAGGAAACAATCCAGATGAAGAGAAGTTTAATTCTGGCTCACTGGCATCGAACTAAGTTGAAAACGGTTCAAAACTCCCACTGAACTTCAGGAAATTACTTTTCCATAGACTTTGCCTCTATTTAAGTAATTTGAATAATTCAGGGACAGATAAACCAGGATAACCATCAGTGACAATGAGGTGAAATCAAGTGCTTCCAGGACCGTGATGGGAAGTGGAGGGAATTTAAAATGAGTTGTGGAATGTTTTGAAAGAATCCCACAGGGAGGCTCGGATGGRTTTTAACTCTTCGCTGAAGGGGGAGGAGTGCTCCTCTGCCAGAGGATATTTCTGGACTTTCCTTTTTGTCTTTTGCCCAGGTCTGGAGTGCCTCTGGAGGCAGGAGGAGGCAAAGGGGAGGCTCCAGCTGTCTGCCCCAGGCAGCTCAGGGCCTCTAATCTTCCAGTCTGGACACACAAGATTAAAGATCCGCCCGGAGTTTTGATTAAGAATGCAAAGTTAAGAGATTAAAGACCGGGAAGCCAAATTAAAGAGCTTTAAGTCAATCTCAGAACTCATCAAAGTACCAAATTTTTAAGCTGTCATTACAACACAGGATTAGTGCAAAGCTTTCCCTACCCTGATTTGATGTCCTTCCCTCAACAATGTTATTTATTCCCCTCTGCAGCCCTGTGCATAAACCCAGCTATTGTCCTGTGTGCAGGGCTCATCCCACCTGCATCCCCCGGGGAATTTCCTGGGATTCCAGCCGTGCCCCAGTTAGCCTGGAGCCCAYGGTGACCCYCGTTTGTGCTGCACTGCCACCGGGMRCATCAGAGCTCGGAAAATGCTCCTGGGCACCCACATCGTGGGCTGAAGGAGCAAATACATCCCAAGGAGTAAATACATCCCCAAGAGTAAATACAGCCCCCTTCCTTCCCACCTCAGGGCCGACTGATCCCAAAAACCCGGGGAAAAGGGAGACACCGGAGTGGGATGATGGGACATTCACCTGCAGGTACCTGGAAATGAGCTTTAAAGCCCTCGTTGATGTTCACACCTTCCTGGAGGCAGGAATCCTTTCAGCTGGCATCACTGGCAGCCCRGGGTGGAGGGTGCTTCTATCCCGGGATGTGCCGATGCCAAGAGCTGCTCTGAAAACGCGTCCTGCAAACTGCCACAATTGTTATTTAAAGCTCCTGCTGTAATGCATTAAATGTGCCCCTGCTTTCCAGGATAATAAATCGTGTCCTTCCCATTTTTTATTTATGGAATTGGGATGTCACAGCTACATTAAGATTGTGCTTTCCAGGGCTTTTTCCGCAAAAGACAACTTAATAACGTTGCTAATTAAAGCTTTAATTTGAAGTTAGTCTCCCTTGTAAGACCCAAGTGAGCCATTTCCAAATTTGCATCTCAAGCCTTAGAACTTTTTGTAAGACTTAAGCACAACAATTCCAAGGTTTTTGAACCCACTTTTTAATTTTCCCACGTCCCCGTGCAGAATTTCTTATCAAGAACATCAAATTTATATGTTAAATTATGGAGAGCTCTTTTTTTAAAAAAAAGGAAAATGAAAATTTTAGTTCTTTATTGAGTTTTATTATCCTCCTTTACAAGTGCAGTTGCTGTTAGTGGTTATTTAGTGTAGTTATTATCAGTAGTTATGTAGTGCAGTCATTATTAGTAGTTACTTAGTGTAGTYATTCCCAGTGTATTTTTACCCTTAAAAGCCGTATGAGAGTGAAGTTTTTCATCCTCTGGAATGGCTGGAATGGCTGCCCGGCAGCTCCAGCCCAGCTGCTGCTCTGAGCCTTTGTGTCCTGCAGGGCACCACAGGTCTGGTGTTAATCCTTTCCCCAAATCCTTTCCCCAAATCCTTTCCCCAAAGCCCAGCCCATGTCTGCACCCAGAGCACAGCTCCCTCCACCTGCTCTTGCTCTCTGCTTTACTCCTACAGGTTCATTATGTGCCAGAGACCAAAAATACCAGCAGGAATTAAAGTCCTGCTTGTTGAATATTGCTCTTTCCTGGGCAGGCTTTGCTTGCGGGAGCAAAGCTTAAAGAATATGTCATTTTTTGTGAGAAAACAGAAAAATATGTTGATTTCCCAGAGAAGCTGTGGCTGCCCCTGGATCCCTGGCAGTGTCCCAGGCCAGGTTGGACACCGGGCTGTGGAGCAGCCTGGGACAGCAGAAGGTGTCCCTGCCATGGCAGGGGTGGCACTGGATGATCCCTTCCRGGATCCCTTCCAACCCAAACCAYTCCATGATTCTCTGMTGATGATAAATTCACTTTACCTTCTGTTAAAACAACTCTGTGTGGTGCCCCCAAGCAAAGGGGACTGATCCAACAGGTGTCCCTGTGCCCAATCCTGATGCCCTTTGTGCTTCAGTGCCCAGAGCATCGATTTCACAGGTTGTGTTTTTGAGTCCCTGGTTGGATTTGTGGCYGCATTAAAAGTCTGTTCACGTTTTCCCAGTTAAACCAAATGAGTATTATTTCCTTCTCCCGCTCCCTCCCCCATCCAACTGTTGTTGTTTAATTAAGGATAACGTGCTGCTCTTCAGTGGGTGTTTGTTTGCAGCCTGATAAATGTCAGGAATATGCTCTGGTGGAAAGTCTTTTAGCTGGGAATACTCAGGTCCTTTTAACCACTACTGCATCTGTAGAAAAGAAAACTTATCTTAAAATCGCCTTTTCTGATGGCTTTAAAATATTTTCCTGATTAATTTAAAGGGAAACTGCAGTTCAAATTATGCTTTTCACAGTGGTCTTCTTGGCTTTTTTTTTATTTTGGGGAAGGAGGCGTTGTTTGTTTGCTTTGGTTACTTGCTGGCAATCTGCATGTGTTGAACCTGGAGAGGAAAAGTGCCTTTGTGATTTAGAACAGTGGAGAATTTGTACAAGCCATTGCCTGTGGACACATTTATTTCTATTTCTTATGAAGAGCACCTTTTCCAAAGCCAGCTCAAGCAGCAGCCTCTCCTCGGGGCCCCTGGGCAGTCCTGTGTCCTTCAGCAGGCAGAGCTGGGCCTCAAGGCAGAGCCAGGAACATCCAGTTTTTCCASTGGATGGCAAAATCTGGTTGTGGTGGTTTGTTTTTTGGGTTTGTTTTTTCTTTTTTCTGGCGTGGGGCTTTGTGGTTGAGCACAGGCATTTTCCATCAGCTTTGCCATGGAAGATTTTACRTTGCTTTGCCTTTTCCTACGCACGGAGCAAAAGATTTCGCGGCCCTTTACAAAAAGTCAGTGCAGCTGCTGTGCTTAGATCGCCTTAAAAACAAAGCAAAAACTAATTGGGAAGGTGTCTCAACGCCTTCACTTTTTTCAAATTGCCTTTGTCACCTTTGCCAAAGTTAGGGAAGAGTTTATTTGAGCCCTGGGTGGATTTTTGGTGCCAGGCTGTCCCAGGGAGTGTCCCACTGAAGGGATTCAGAAGGGTGGGGAGTGTTCCATGGATGATGCTGACTGATGGGTCTTGCAGAGCCCCAGTCACTGAGCAGAGCCTTGAAATCTGCCTTTTGCCAGCAACTCTGTGCCACCAGCAGGTGACAACCACCGGGTGGGGAGTGTTCTCTCAGGGGCTGCTCAGTTCCAGCCAGGTCTGTGGGATACAAAGCTGTAACACACATCCAGGCTACATCCAGGCTACAGGCTGTAACACACATCCAGCACCTTGGGGAGTGTTAGTCCTGGTTTTGTCCTTATTGTTCAGGGAATTAAATAAGGAGAAGACAAATTAGCTCGGAAATTCCTCAGAGACTTTGCCATCCCCAGCTTTGGTTCTTGGCTCTGCCACGGGTTCCTGGGATGACCTTGGTCAGGTGCTGAACACCTCTGGAATGGGTCACTGTACAATTTCCACCCTGAGGGAATCCCTGGGAGTGGATTTCCCTCTGCTTTCACTGCACTTTCTGTCTGAAGGGGATGGGAAGTGTCTGCTGGGCTCTGGATTCACTCCTGAGCACTCAGGGCTCAGCACAACCTGACTTCAGCTGCAGGCTGGGCAGACTTTGACTGCAGCCACAAAGACTGCAGGCTGAGCAGCTCAGTGTTAGTGCTGGGATAAATGGTGAGTGCTTGGGAAGCTGATATGAGAGACAAGCACGTTTTAATTCTCTGTGAGCAACCTGGGGGTTTTTAATGCATAGCTCTCTTAATGAAAAGCTGTAAATTCAGGCTTCTCTCAGAGGTGGAGCAGCCTGCAGGTTCAAAGTGCTGAATTTCTAAAAGGCTGYTATCAATCACAGTCTTTCTGGTTTAGCCAGACTAAGACAGAAAACCCRGGGAGGAATCTCTTTTCCATGAAATTCACAGAGCGGTTTTTCAGCCCCGCAGTGTTGATGGGAAGTCACACTCCTAGCAATAATTATTGCCTCTGGGACTTGATCTAAGGGTACAAATCCAGGGCCATCCAGCTCTTCCAGGGCTTTCCTGGGCCGTTTGGTGGAGTTGCAAAACCAAATTTGGTTCCATCTGTTTATATTGTTTGGGAAAGTCTCCTTTGGCACTTGCCCTGTTGTTCCTGCACCACAGAACTGCAGACCTGGGGATTCCTCAGCTGCTCTGCAGGGAATGGCTCAGGTTTGGCACTGGGCTTGGAGATGGAATGGGATGGCCAGGGCTGGAGTAAAAGGGAACGATTTTTGACYTGTAACCCTCAAATTTTGGCTTGCAGCAGTTTAAGGGCTGTGAAGCTGGGATATGCTTTGCAATCAAAATTAAGGCTGAAATCACTTCTTTGGAAAGCAGGGACAGTTGTGTCCACGCTTTGCAGACTGAAGATAATTTGTCTCACTCTGTTCCCAGGGGCTTCCTTTAGTTTATGGGGCTGGATTTCTGACCCAGGCACTCTATTTCTTCCCTTCATCTGCTATTGACCTAAGCAGCAGCAACRAAAAGTAGTCACGATTTCTTTATTACCTTAATATCCTGAGAAAAATCCCTTACAGGGCTATCTACTTCTCTGCTTTCGTGTGGGGGAACTGAGGGACCTCTCAGGGCTCCTTCCAGCTCAATTTTCTGGTTTCCTTATGTAGTACATAGGAATATGTCTAGAAAGAGCAGAAAAGATCCTATATATTTGTGTATGTGTGTATATATATATATATATATAAAATTATTGTGCTATTTCCAAAGCACTGGAAGGTCAGATTTGAAGGGGAAATCCCCTTTACAGCCCTTAACTCCCAAGCTGCTGTTGAATTTTCCATTTATTAAAGCAAACCCCAACACTGCCTGAGTYGAATAAACATTGATCATCTATTAATATTAAGACTGGCACGTCTTGCTGCTGCTTTGGCTCTGGATCAGCATCATCATTTATTAACATTTTGAAATAGCTCTGCAGAATGGATGATGCTCAAACCTGTACCTGAAAAATCTCCCCAGATCTCTCCACAGAGAACTTGGGAGGTGAGGAAAGGAGAAAAAAATCAGCCAAGATGGATGCAGGAAGTTCAGCCTCCCATTTTACCCACTTTCTATGCATTTTGTATAAATCAAAGGCCACATTTTTAGTCTGTGTTAGATCATCCAAGAGCTCTTTTCAAAATGTCAGCAATTCCTTGCCCAGATAGCCTGCCAAATAATAGTTAATCAATTGCAAATGGGATGCAGATTCTCCCGGAAACTTCGGGGAATTGTTCACCYCAGCTAAATGCAGGTAACACTTCAAGTCACTTCCTGCACTTGCCTAGGCTGAATTAGGCTGGACAGAACTCTGATTGGGATAATTGCAGGAATGTGGCTCAGACTGAAAGGTCCTGTGTGATGTTGTGAGCAGAACTGTGCCAATAGCTCTTTGCTGTGTAAACCCAGCTCCCTGCAGGTCTCTGTCACTGCTTTAGGGGCTCTTTCTGGCAGTCCCTCTCAGCACCGTGCAGGTTTGTGCTCTGGAATCAGCCCTGCCTCTCCAYAGGCTCCCACGGAACGGCTCAGTGTGCTCCATCCACAGCCTCACGCTGCAACAATTTCAGTGTCACTCATCAGACTTAATTGTTCACCGGCCTGAAATGCACACTGAAATCCTGTGGATGACTTTCAGGTAATTAAAGTTGCTCAGGGCTTGACAGACATTGGCACGGAACAGAGTCAAAAGCAGAAACAAACAAGTTCAGCTGGTGCCTCTGCACATTGCACACAGCTCAAAAATCCCGGATGAATTAAAGACAGGAGTGAGGGTGAGGAGCAGAGGAGGAATTGCCTCCAGTTTTGGTGCTCAGGTGTCCTCCAGTGGCATTGGCATCCCCGTCTGGTGTCCCTGCTGGACACTGGGTCCTTCCCAGGGAAAAGCCAGCAGCAAAAGCCCCTCCAGCCCCACTCTCYGTGGCAGAGAAATCCCCAAACTGCTGTTGGAATATCTGCTCCCACTGGTGCTGCAGAGAGAGACCACTTTCCCAGCTTTCAGCTGCTTCAAAAAGCCGGGATGTGAGGGAGCTCTGCCGGTGGTAACAGCCCGAGGAGAGAAAGCTGAAGGCCAAAGCAATAATTAGTGCAGCCCTCCTGTTGAATGTCTCTTCCTCAGCACTGGGTCTCATTAAGAGCAGGAGAAGGAGCACAGAACAAAAGGCCGTGTATTTACTGAGTTCAGCCTGTAGATAATGAAGTGGCAAATAGGTCACGTTGCTTAGGAATTTATTTAAAGCAATTTTAGTTTGATAATGCCAGCTGTCCCCAAGTGCTGCTGGCAGGGATGGTCTCCCAGTTAATTTTTCTTCCTACCTGAGCAAGCCTTGACCCTTGAAGTGCCAGCTCTGAGTGCACAGTGCAGCTCTGGGCAGGGGCCTGGAGGGGTGGGCACTTTGCAGGGTAAGAACAGAAACTGGAAAAGGGAATTCAGCCATCGATAGCTGGGCAAGTTCTCTGTCTTTAATTCTATAGTCAGATGAACTTTATGTTTGGCTTTATACCACTGGGCCTTCTGAAAGGACTGCAGCTCTTGAGCTCCACGTATGCACTGAAATGAGGAGACAACTGTGGGGTCTAGAGGACAGCAAAGATCCCCTTGCAGGGCTCAGTCTGGCTGGGATGACGTTTCTGTCTGGAGGAAGGGAGGTGATAATTTGGGAAAAGTGAGGACAGTGACAGCATGCTGGAAAACCTTTCCTCGAGCCTCAGAGTATCCCCTAGGGACACTCAGAGTGATTTAATCAGCAGGGAAAGATTATTTAATCAATCATGAACCTGGGATTGGATTTTTTAAAGAGCAGTAATTTTCTGTTCAGTTTGCAAGGGAAGCAGGAAAGAAGTGTGCCYGACAGTAAAGCTGTCCTTGCTGGGGACTTCCTGTCCTGGCATCTGTGACAAGAGGAGCCTGTGTCCAACAGGTGTGAGCTTGGTCCTGGTGCTTCCTCCAAAGCAGCAGAGCCTCTGAATGGTGCTGTCATTGCAGAGGGGCAGGGGTGTGTACAGGGTGTGGGGGAGGTGAGGGGCAGCCCTAGCCCCGCGGGGTGTGGGATCCCTGTCAGGGTTTGTGGGATGCAGCTGTTCAGCATCCCTGTGCCCCACAGCAGAGCCCAGGCTGTGCCTCTGAGCAGGGCACTGATCTCCAGGCAGGTCTGATGGAGCGGAACGGGCAATCCCTGCTGGATAGCGAAGTGCTGGATTAGCAGTTAGGAACCCTTGTGATTAGAGAGATTAACTGCTAAACACATCACTCCTTCCCAGGCTGAGCCTCCCTTCTCATTTGGGGCTGGCAGCCCGTTCMAAATGACTGCTCTGGCAATTAGGAGAGCAGGAACATGCTGACCTGCCCGGGGGGTTGTGCTTTAGGAGAAYTTTGGTAGCAGAATTTCTGCCTCTTTGCTCGTTAGGCAGCCCATCTCTCTTTCTCTGGACATTTAAGGTGTTGCCTTCTCAAAAGATGCTGCTTTATTGCAAGGAAAAAGACCAGGCAGCTCCAAGCTCCAGGACACTTCCAGGGATCCAGGGGCAGCCACAGCTGCTCTGGGCACCCTGTGCCAGGGCCTGCCCACCCTCAGAGGGAATAATTCCTCCCCAATATCCCATCTGTCCCCACCCTCTGGCAGTGGGAAGCCATTTCCCCCTTGTCCTATCAGCCCAGGGAGGACATTGGCTTTCCTAATCTCTAACCAGGGTTCCCTGCAGGGAAAAAGGCAGGRAAATGAGACTTGTTGGGATACAGGGAGAAGGTCACTGCAATCATATCTGCTCCTACACCCACGTGTGCAGCTGTAAAAAGTAACCAGASAAAGGGCTGTCTCTTCGTTTCAGGCAAACATGAGTAGATTTTTTTAAAAATTGAACTTGGAATTCTTTAATCACAAGGCCTAAGCCACGGGAAAAAAGAAATTTAAAAAAAGGCTCGATCATAAATCTTTTATCACTTTTAACTGAGCAATTTAAAAATACCTTAGCTGAGGGCCATGGATGGCAGAGCAATAGGGTTACACCCACTGGAAAATAATAACCTGCTTTTCAATCATTATTCCAATAATGATCTGCTTTTCTACCAGTACTGCTGGGGGTCTGCAGGGTCTGTTTGCCAGGTGATGATGACACAAATAAATGAAGCTGCCCATTATAAGATTCCTTGTGAACTCTCACAGCCAGGGGCTGCTTTCCCTAATTCCTGCTCACCAGCCCAGCCTGTGCAGCAGGCCCTGAGGTTCCACAGGAGGCACCTGAAAGGGACCCTGCTCTCTCCTGTCCCACTGTCCCAAACCTCCTGCAGGACAGACACCGTGCAGAAGAAATGCTGGAGAACAGCAATAATAATTCCTGCTTTCAGAGGAAGGAAAAGAAAAGTCCAGGGAAATTTTCATTGCTTAACAAACACTTGCATGAAATAACTATTTTTTAAGTAAGAGGGAGGAAATGAACAGGAATTAATATGTGTCTGTCAAAACTAGGCCTTGTTAATCTGATGAATTTCCTTCTTTAAGAACTCGACCCTCCATGGGTGAGGGAAGGGGTCCTTAATAAGCCTTTGATGTYCATAAACCCAGGCTGAAATTCTCCCTGCCTGCACCACAGAGGGGTCGCCCAGTTGAGGCCAGATTGTCTGTTATCTTGGTGCTCAACATAATATTATGATAACATTGTTATAAACTGAGCCTTCTGAGCCCTAACTTSTCAGAGATGTTAATTTCCAAATCAAGAATTGGTTTACTGGCATCAGGATCTGGGGGATATGGCAGTGTGAATGTGTCAGTGTTGCTCACTGATCACTCCTTGTGGGGTTTTGATATTTCTTTTTAAACACCACCACCTGCTGATGGTATCACCTGGTGCTATGATAYTACCAAATAATCAAGTTTTAATAGAAATGGAAAAGGGACAAGATGGTGGAAAGTAAGCTGCTCATAGGAAAGAGCCTGCAGAGTGTTCCTCACAATATCAGACAAAATAAAATAGCCTTGTTGGATACTCTTGTACTTCATCCATGTCTGTGGCCACAATTTGTGAGTTAATGGTGTGGATTTTCMCTTTGGTGCCTGGGGCCTGGTTCCTAAACAACTGCGCTCAGCAGAGCTGGGTCCATCTTTGCTTCAGAAGGGAAAAGAARAGTTTCACTCCCAGATTCTTGGAAAAAAGAACCCTGTCTGTTATTTATTTATTTATTTAGAAAGCACATACAGCAATGCACGGGGAGGGGACAGAGATGCAGATCGGGTGAGCAGAGAAATCCAGCCCAGAGGAAGAGCCGGACACTTCCTGCAGGATCAATAGTACATCAGTCTAGGCGAGCTGCTGTACCTCTAGATTAAAAAAAGGAATATTGGAGAGCCTCTGAGGAGCGGGAGTTTGTGTCCCCACATCAGCAGTGCCCCGATGTCCCCCCGGGCAGGGCGGCTCTGTCCGGCTGCTCCTGCCCCTGCTCACGCCATGGTTTCCTTCCTCAGCGTGCGCCGCTGCTGGCAGGTGAGGATGCTCGGGAAGGACGATTTCCCCTTCGTCCTCGACCTCTTCTTCAGCTTCTTCTGGTGCTTGAGCGAAATTCCCAGCTCCTCCATGATGGCGTTGAAAGAAAGACACTGTGGGGAGAGGGGATTTCAGGTGGACTGCCCAGCCAGAGCTCGGCCGGACCCTCAGGAGAGGCCAAAGCTCGGCCGGACCCTCAGGAGAGGCCAAAGCTCAGCCGGACCCTCAGGAGAGG
>QVAJ01000579.1:105515-122831 GCA_003546035.1 Mixornis gularis | reverse complement strand
CAAAGCTCGGCCGGACCCTCAGGAGAGGCCAAAGCATGACCAGGCCCTCATGGAGCTTCTCAGAAGATCCAGCTGGGAATAAACCCCTGGATACAACAGGTGACTGCACACAGCAGGGGTTTTTCCCTAACTCAGCTTCCAGTGACTTTCATTTGACTTTGGCCCAAGTAAAGCGGCTTATGAATGTTTCTGAAATTCCCCACAGGCTCCTTTGGGATGTTTCGGTGGCTTCGCATCACAAAACCTACCCTTTCTCATTTGCCCCCTGACCTCACAAGAGAAAACATCTTGTTTTATACACCATATACCTTAGTCATACAAAACCATGARCATGCTGGAGAAAACAAAGAAGAGTTTTCTGAAGATTTCTTTGTGGTTTAGTTATTTTTCCCTCATGAAATGAACAGGCATTTCTCAAATATAGCACAGCCCTCAATCTTCTTCTTTTCTTTGGAAAGAATCTTTTCAAATATCGTGTGTTGAAGAAAGGAGATAATTACCACAAGAATAAGGGAGCTGAATGGCTTGGAAAGAAAGAAGAGATCTTCGTTCTTCCCACCATCACAACATTAACAAAGACGTTTGGGGTAAGTGGAAACATCTTTTAAAATCCACAGCTGGAATAATTACGTATAACACAAAGAAACACGAGTAGCCTTTAAGTGGAAGTATCTGGCTTTGCAAAAAAAAACAACCCCACTATAATTGTCCTGTGCAAATATACACGAACAGATAATTTATCTATAAAATCAAGGGATGGCAGCAGGGRGAAATGAAGCTTTAAGCCCCTTCACCAAGCTGAATAAAGAGTGTGAGTGGTTCTGCAGCGAGCTCCTGCCGTGGGTGCCCAGTGTGGGTGTGAATTTTGTGCCCTGTGTGTGCCCCCTCTGCGGGCTGGGCTGAGGATGGGATCCATGGCGGATCCATAGCTCAATCTGCTCCTGCTCTGAGGTGCTTCACTTCTGCTCATCGCCAATTCCGAGGTCAATTAAACTCCTGTTAATTGGTGCCACTGCCCACAGTCAATAGGCACGGCCAGGGCAGTGCRCTGCTGTCCCTTGGAATGACAGCTGTGGTAACCAGGGCTCTGCCGCTGCAATTATCATCTAAATACCCTCCCTTCGTTAATATAATGCAGGCATTCCAGCGCTCCTTCCCCTGGAAGCGGCAGGAGGAGCAGGAATCCCACAACACCCTTTCTGTATTGCTCCAGGCTTTTCTGGAGAGCGGCACCACCGATCCCCAAACTAATGAACCCAAATGCTCCCAGTGGCTGACTTGGCCTGGATTATTGCTCTCTGTGGTCTCAGCTTTAATCGAGTTTTTCAAATCTGGATTACAAAGTGAATCCAGAACTCCGTGGTAAATTGGGACAGGATGCTGTTAATCCTTTGTAGGATTGGTCAGTCTTATTTTTATTTTCTTTCCCTGTGTTTCTCACTAACCTCCTAATGTGTTGTATTTAATCCCAGCCATTACTCTCTGCATAGTGCAGACAGGGATGGTTTCTGCAGGTGAAAGAGTGCATTTTACTGCCTTGGTAATAGGCTGGTACTTTAATTTTCCGAAAGGGTTGCTATTACTCAGACTGTGCAATAACCACAATGCCTTTAACATTCATCTCCACAAAACAGCCCCATGAAGTTCATTTTGCATCTGCAGACAGATACGCAGAACATATTGCTGGGAGGTTTTTAATATCTGATCTGTGGCGTGCCCAATGGCTCCACTTCCAACTGCTTTGAATTTTAAAATAATTGTTATCAGGAGGACTTCAAGTCATGCTTAGGAAAAGTGGTGCAGAGTGAGCACAGCCCCAGCCAGAACGGTGTGGGGTTTGTAGGAAAGCCATGGACAAGGACCACACCACAGGGGGAAGGGCAGGCCCTCTGAGCAGCACCTGCAGAGCAGCCTTCAAAAAGGGGATGTTGACATTAAAATTGGATTTAAAAGGGTAATATAGTGCTCTTTTGTCTTGTATTCGGGTGGCCAGACTGAAAGGGTTGCTTTAAAACCCCTTTTTTTCCATGCTGGTCAGTCCACTGCTGAGGTCTGCCCAGAACAAGAGCAGAGTGGGCACGGACCAACTCCTTTTACAACTTAATAATGAATTTAACGTTTTGCTTTCAGCCAGCTTAACTTTCTCATTCTGGCAGTGTCAAAATGCTGCAGGCCATGGCATGTAAAAGGAAATGTCATCCTTTAAAAACAGAATAGGTTCTCCTCTCTGTGTGATGTGGGACTTTCTCTCTGCCCTTTGTTCATTCCAGCAGCTGCCAAAGCTTAGTCATGAAGCTCCCAAATCCTTCCTTACACTCCCATGCAGAGGTCTGTGCTAAGCTTTAGGAGAATTACAGATTCAGAATTAAAACCAAATAAATAAATAAATAAATAAGATGAAGTAGAAACAATGAAAAAACAGAGTTGTAGTCAGGATTTATCAATCCGTTGCTTCTGCTGCTGGGCTACCACTGAGGACACAGCATTTTATTAATACCCTGCAAAACCAACAAAATAATAATAAAGAAGCCACCCCAGACCCAGTGTGCTGTTGAAGTGCTGAGAACTGTGAAAATCAAAGGATGTGGGGCAGATCTTGTTCTGGAAGAACTCCTGACAGCTCAGGGACAGAGGAGGAAGTGCAGCAGTCAGGATTTTTATCCTGCATCCATAGCTGGGACACTGGTCTGTGTCTTGTGCTGAAATTATTTGGATTTGTTTTTGCACAGAAGGAAAAATATCCAAAATAGTTTCTTTTAGTGAGCAGACTGCTGCCGGGGCACATAAAGGATCTGTGTGAGTATTCTGTCACTGATGGCATGAGGAGATCCCSGAATTAACTCCTTTAACCCGCCAGAGTCTATTGAGCAGTGGCTGTCAAAACAGTGTGACAATAATCCAGGGATTCATTTAACTCCTCTCCACGTACAGAAACTGTTCCTTTGTGCTCAGTTCACAAGGAAAATCAGTGGAGCTGCTTGCTGCTCTCCCACATCCCCTGAACACCAGCACTGGTTTTTGACAACTCTTTTTGTAGCCAGGGATGAGGCTCTGTGAGGGAGAGCGGGAGCTGCTTTGGGRTTCCCCCAGGGAATTGCTCCCAGCCCATGGGGCTGCCTGTGGGACACGGCTGTCAYTGCCACGGGGCTGTGGGACTGACAGCTGGGAAATGTTTACCCTGCAAKTGACAGAAGCGCTCTGGATCCAGCACTGATCTAAGGAACAATTACAAAACCGGTCCAAGCTGCAGCCCAGAGGATTTCTTGCATGGAGCAGTGATGGAGATAAGCACATTAGGCATCTTCCTTCTCCTCTGAGAGTCRAGAGGAGCTGAATTTAATTAGTTTTAAGTCTCTTCTACTGGGAAGCTGCAAATAAAAAGCGTTTTCTTAAATCAGGTATTCAGAGGGCCTAATTCAGGTCTTTTCTGGCAAGAAGGAACATTTTGTGCAGAGCCAAAGCTCTCAAGGCCCCATTCAAACAAGTGAAGAGACCATTCTGARCAAGGTAATTTCTGGCAGCATCCGGAGTGCAGCACAGACTCCCACCCTCGGATGAGCAGAGGAGAATTGGTACAGAGAATTTGTCACAAAGCACTCCAGCCTGCTGCCAGCACCATCAGCACTGGAACAGGGGCCAGAGGATGTCATGGGGCACTGTTTGCTCCGCCTGCCCTCAGGAGCCAGGTACACAGAAACCATTCAAGGCTTCCCCCCTTTGGGTGTGAAGGCATCCACTCCAGCAAGGCCCCTGACTGCAGCAGGGACAGAAACRGCCCCAGGAAAACAGAGCAGGGACTTGTCTGATGAGCAGGAGCTCCACCGGGCAGGAAAACATCAAATAGGAGTGAGGGGTGAGGGGATGGAGACGGGCTGGTGAGACTGATGGGCACCTGGGATGCAGTGGGATACAGGCAAAAGGGTTTGGGAACACTGGGGTTTGCCACAGCTCATGGCATCCCTCCAGCTGGCATTTCTGTGCACTTTGTGCATCTCAAATTGTTGACATATGCTTTTCGGTGGCAAAACCACATCCAGTCCATTGTCCCCTGCCCTGTCAGTCCCTGACTGGCTGAGGGCTGGAGGAAATCCAAGCGTTGTCCTTCCAGGGTGTAAAACACATCCAGTGCCAGCCTCCTACACAAAACATCCCACCAGGGTCCAAAATGCAAAGCAACGCCGGGGCTTGGCCACGTGGGATAAACCTATACCCGGAAACCTGTTTTTTCACACCGATTTTCCCACAAAGGAGCTTTCTSTGTTACAAATGACCGCCATGGATTGCTCACACAAGACAATGGAGCTGCTGCTCTGTTAATGGTCTGTGCGGGTGTTGCCTGAGGGTGCTCCTGTCGAGTRTGTCCCTAATGGTTACACGGCTTAAAATTTAACTGATGGGTCTGATTTTGTGCTGTGATAGTTACTTGCAGAGCTTYGAGTAATGAATTTTAAATGGAGGAATTAAAATTCATTAAATATTGACACAGGGAATAAGAGATGCCAGCTCRACATCTCTGGCTGCTTGTAACGGGGGTTCAGGAAGTTAATGGAGCCCTGCAGGGTGTTTGGGAGGCTCCTGGATTCAGAGCAGCCTGGCCCACTCGCAGCAGAGTCTAARCTGGATGTTCCTCCCTGCTTTGTTCGGCTGGGGAGGAGATGAAAAGGAGGTGAATAATTTTTCTTACCTGAAGCAGGTGAATTACCCCAGGAAATGACAAGGTGACAATGGCACATGAGAGACTGCGATAACGCTGAAAGGCCACCCGCCCTGCTGAGCTCCCTGCTGGGGGTGTAATTATTCCCTGGGACWCGGATTTAAACTGCCCGGATTTCAGGGCTTTGGCAATCCACTCTAGACCGGTTTATCCCCCGTGTTAACCCTCGGCAGTGCTGAGCCCTGCCGGGGTGCGGTGCTCTCCCCGGACACACCTTGCTCCTCTCCTGACTACACCGTGTGGATCGAGGGCTGCGCTCGGATCCCTCGCTCCTCCCGGATTAACTTGCCACAGTCTAACTCCGTGGATAAGGTGGTGCCAGAGGTGGAGTTGGACGGGTGGGGTTGCTTACACTGCAGTCCGTAAAAGAAACAAAAGGCCTTGCATGCAAGAGAAAGAAATGGAGAAAGTAAATAAATGAACGAAGCAAAACTGAAAACAAGCATGAGAATGATTCAAAAGCCATTTAAATCAAAAGAGACTCCACTTATGGAAACACAAAAATCACAGATTGTATTCAACAATGGTTTGGATTAGCTCAGTGATAACACACCCTGCACAGCATTTCCCATCTAAGCTGCTGATCTCACTGGGAAAAKAGAAAACAATCCCAGAGAAACCAGAGGGAAACACTGCAGTCACTGGTGGTGTGCCCTCTGTGAAATCGCTTCTGGAAAAGAAGCAGGATGTGCCACATTAACTCACTTAATGGTTCTAATTATTAAGCAACACCTTGCTGTGCAGCAGCAGTGCAGGTGCAGAAATGGGGGGTGTGTGCACACTTGTGAGACCCCAAATTCTGTGTTATTCACCCCACATATTGCTCAGCAAATTAACACCCCTGGCCTCAAGCTTTAGGTCTGCTTCAGTCCTGGCTTCAGGGAGGCACTGCCTTGCACAGACTCCTGCAAAGTTTCCAGGATATTCTGCACCATGTTAGCACTTAAACTAAACATTTTAATTATACTAAAGATTGTAATTAGCTGCAACTGTTCTCCAAAACGTATTTGAATAAACCATCTCCCGAGACACGAACAAAACAAAGATACCAATACTTTTTTTATGCATTTTGTGCTAAAACGGGCTAAAGTACTAATTAGAAAGATGCAATATGTGCAAATACATTAATCCTTTATCTCTGCCTTATCCCAAATCAGGGACCTTTGATTGACATGTCCTGGGATTGCTCCATGAGCTGCTGCATCTGTTTTTTGTTTCCATGCAAACCGCACCTCCCAGGGAGAGTTCCAAACGTTCCCTTCTCCTCCCTGCTGCCCTCGGGGAGGGTCTTTGCCTCAACAGCCACTCCTGGCATTTATGTCAGCACCCTTGTAGGATAACACCTTGGATGGGGGGGGGGAATCCCCCATGGAAAAGCTCCAGCCTTTCCCACCTCCAAGTGCAAAGGGAACTTTAACCACTACAAGGTGGGTGCTTCACGTCTGGGAGCCTGGAGTGAGGAAATGGGAACCTCTGGGGATTCAGGGCCAGCCCCTGGTCCTGCAGGGTGGGGTCCCCTTGTCCCTCGGGAAAGTCCTGCTGGAGAGAAGAGGAGCCAGACAGGGCCACAGCAGGGCCCAGGAGAGCCAGGACAACCTGACAACAGGAACACTGTCCAAGGTCCTGCTCAGCCCTGCCTCTTTCACAGGGCCGGTGGTTCTCTAAAGGGGTGTTTACACTCCATTTCAGGGATTGATCCCTTCTCACAAAGCGCTGTAACGCTCAAGGCGTGATTTACACACAGCATTTCCTTTGTTTTCCCTCTGCCCTTTTACATTGCTCATTACACTTCAGTGGAGCTATAACCAAAATTTCCTTGGCTCTGTAATCTGGTTTTACAGTGGCATCTATCACCTCTCCGTAGATCTCCCGGCTTTGAAGTGCATCCTTCAGCACAGCTGGTAAACCCCTGGCTCTGAAAAAAGATGCTTTCCTTTGCAAGAGGAAAATTACTCTTGGGATTTGCATGTGCTTTCCTGTGTTACTCGAGGGGCTTGTGTTAATGCCCTATAAAACACCCAACAGCCCGGCTGTGTTTTATTCCTTTCCAATGTAATTTATGCTGGAAGTCCTGAAGTTCAAGCAGAAACCGTTTGAGAAATTAATTGCCCTCATTCTGTACCGCCCTGCTAAGCAGCACTAATTGCACCCTGGGTGAGGCACCTCCGTGTCCTCATCAATAAATTATTTGTCATTAGAGGCAGGAAGGCCCTGTGGGAGCTGGGCAGGGGAAATGCAGAGTGCAGCAGGCAGGGCCGTGCCGCAGAGCCCTCCCGGCGCCCGGGGCCCCGCCCGGCGGGGCAGGGCGGGCTCACTCACCTGCTCGATGTCGCTGTTCTTGCGCGATTTGTAGATGAACTCTCCGATGGCCACGAACACGGAGAGCACCAGCCCCGCCGCCAGCACGATGAAGATGCCGCCGATGTTCTCCACCCCCAGGGCGCTGGCCTCCTTGCTGTCCTCCTCGGGGCAGCCGTTGCCTCGCCACCACTTCTCCTTCATCATGTGCAGCTTGCCCTCCTCCTGCAGCTGCAGGATGGCGATGGTGATCTTGTCCCTGTACGGGGACCCTGCGGGGGGACAGCGAGGCCTGGCGGGGCTGGCAGGGAGCAGCTGCCACCGGCTACCCTCCCCTGTCACAGGAGGGGTTATTCCAGCTGGAAAGGCTGGAGGTGGGAAGGGGAGTCTCTGCTGGTGTCTGCCCTGGGGACTGGGAAGCAGAAGGCTCCACTGGTGCAGTTATTTGAGAATTCATGCCAATTTTAGGGTCTCCTAGTGAGGTTTATTTAAGCCCTGGCAGTGGGTTTCCTTGGTAAAGCATTCCCCCCCAAGATATTTGAATATTGCTGTGAGCACTYTTTGAGAATTTCTGCTTTGCATCCCTTCTATTGACTGCAGCATCTGTTGGTTTTTCCTGCTGCCTCAGAGGAGTCCACAGTCACTCAGACACTTTCTCTTCTCATTTACACCTGCACCACCCAACAGCTCCATCTCAGTTTCCTACAGCTTGTAAGAACGCCGTGTGGACAAGTCCTCTCTATTGTGATTTGCAACAATAGTGGCCCTGCAAGCTGAAAATAGCAACAATTTCATGCTTTTGGTTTGCAGGCCACCATTTGCTAAATGATGTGTGTGCAGGCTCTGCAGCTTTATGGGCMTGGCAAGGAGTGGGGTCACACTGGGTGGCTCAGTCTGCTTAGATTTGCTCTCACACACTCTGCTCAGCCTTTCCAAAATCCTGCAGCCTGTGTTTGTGAGAGACACTTTTCTKTGTGGGACCGGGATTTCGTGATAGCAAGGAGCTTGCAAGAGTGGTTCTGTGGTTCTGTGAGACACTGTTTGGCTCCAAAGGCACGTGAGTGCTCCCAAATCCTGCCCTGCTGGACTCCCTACAGCTGGAAATATTCCCAGTCTGGGCTGAAATGCAGAGCTGAAAGCCCTGCAGCTACTCCTGCCCATCCCTGTGTGAGGAGAGCCAGCGTGAGGAACATTGCAGCTCCTCGTTTGTTGTGCCAACACTCGGCTGCTGCTGGGGCACAGCGCTGCCAGCACTGGGCCATGCTGTGACCACAGCTGCCAGGAGACATGTGTCAGACTATCCCACATCCATCTGGGAAGCCAGAGAGCAGCACTGCTGGAGGCAGCCAGCTCGGAGAGGAAAACGTGCCCGCTGTGAGAGGGGATGATTTGTGTGCCTGCTGCTAAAGACCCAAAAATAACAGCACAGACAACAGGCCAGGAACACCTCCAAAAGCTGGCTTTGCACAGAGGAGTGAATTATTGCCCCTGAAAACAGCAGTGCCTCGCAGAAGAGAGAGCAGAACTGTTTGTGCCTTAGGAGAGGCTTGTCCCCAGAAATGTGTAAGGCTGCAGGACTCATCCATTTCCCCTGTCTGGAAGGACACGGCTGGGAGGTGAAGTGGAGTAGCCAGAGTCACAACACAGGATTTGTGGGGTTGTTCACTCCTTCTTGTGGTGTTTATGTTGCCATCAGGATTACCACAATTCATCTGGAGGGTAACAGGCACCTCCGTATTTCTGCACGGGCTTTTAGAGTTTGTCAAGAGAGCTGCRCTGGTGGTGGTTTATTGGTGAGCTCTAACACCACCCACAAATCCATCTCCACACCTCTTCAAGTATTCAGCACGTAACTTACGGCCTCTGAGCCATTAACAAACCTCTTAGGCCAAGAAATGCGTTTATCTACATCCTTAGCGGTCTCCCAAGGAACTGGGAAGAGCTTTAGTGTTAGGACTGCCTGCATCAGCACTGGCACTGATCCTGGAGCTAAACCTGTCCTGACACATCCCAGAATCACAGAGTCATTGAGGGTGGAGAAGAACTGAGAGCACTGAGTCCAGCCTGTGCCCAGTGGCCACCTTGTCCCCGGCCCAGAGCACTGAGTGCCATGGCCAGGCCTTTCCTGGACACCTCCAGGGACAGGCATTCCAAACCTCCCTGGGCAGCCCCTGCCAATGCCTGCCCACCCTTTCCAGGGAGAAATTCCTCCTGCTGCCTGTAACTGCTGTATTTTACTTGCAGAAGATGCTCTGATAAAATAATACATTTCCTGGCTCCAGGAATTCTCCTCCCTGTTTGTTGGGGAGCCATGAGGTGCTGTCCAGCTCTCTCACTGGAAATTCTGGAGTGACAGGCCCTGTGGTTTTACATTCCCCTGCAGGCCTGTTAAGCCTTGCTGAAGATCTGGTGTTAAGGGTCAGGGACAAGCCTTTTTTGGGTTTTTATTTTTATTTTCCAGACAGCCTCTGCAATCAATAGTCTTGAATGCCCTGAGAGAAATAACAGAGCCTTGGGGGTCCCTCTGAATAGTGGCAGGTTTATCTTGTTTATGAAATCAGTTGTTTATGAGGTGCATGATGGTGCTGGATTATTCCACAGTGCTTGGGGATATCTATTCCCCTGAATTTTGCAGGTTTTTCTTAACAAAAATAAAGGTGCATTTCCCACACAAGAAACATCTTACAAATATATTTCACAGCTGCATTTCCAGTGGCTGCACTGTCTCTGAGGATTGCCATCTGTTCCAATTATTCCTTCATTGTTCTTGGTTTAAAGTATGGCAGCTTTATAACTGCAAGGAAACTCTTGCCATGAGTTTGTCATTCTTGGGGATTGTAGCTTTTGTATCACTTTTCTCAGGGTGCCAAGGCTATTCCCACACAGCCAGTGGAAAAATATACTTGTGATGTCACGTCTGTGACAATCTGTCTGTGCTGCTCAGCACCACAAAAAAGAGTGACAGTTCCAAGTGCAGAGGTGTTTCTCCCTTATTTATATCTGCTCTGCCAAGCAATGGATGAACCAATCCCCAGCTGGAYGGGGCTTGGAGCAACCTGRGATAGTGGAAGGTGTCCCTGCCCATGGCAGGGRTGGCACTGGACAGGCTTTGAGATTCTTTCCAACCCCAAACCCTGCTGTGGTTCCATAATTCTAYAAACACAGGACAAAACCTGGCTCCTCAGTGCCAATTGTTCACAAGAGCACAGCACAAAAATCTGACACCATTTTTAATATTGTACAAATAGAATATCTTAGAAAGGGTACTGGAGGTACTAGAAAAGGTCTGCCAGAGAGTTCAGAGAAATTGGGAGTCCTGAAGCTCTGCATTAAAGGAGATGAATTTCTGATTTATTTCATGACCTCAGAGCAACACTGAAGAACAGTGAGGATTGACTGCAAGATTCTGCATCGGGGATTTCAGTGTTTCGAGTAATCAGTTTTCTTTGGGGTACACACAGAATCCCAGAATGGCTTGGGTGGGAAGAGACCTTAAAGCCCTTCCAGTCAGGTGGGCAGGGACACCTTCCACTGTCCCAGGGTGCTCTAACCTGGCCTTGGACACTTCCAGGGATCCAGGGGCAGCCACAGCTTCTCTGGGCACCGTGTGCCAGGGAGGAATTCCTTCCCAATACCCCACCCCACCCCGGTTTTGTCAGCGCTGTCCTGAGCTCCCAGGAGGGATTGCCCTGTTTCCCCCAGGGGACACTGGGTGCGGTCCCCAGCAGCGCAGCCCCCGAGCCCTTACCGATGGGGGTGCCCACGCCGTAGCCCTTGGAGTCGATGAGGCCGCCG
This sequence comes from Mixornis gularis, assembly GCA_003546035.1. Taxonomy (NCBI): domain Eukaryota; kingdom Metazoa; phylum Chordata; class Aves; order Passeriformes; family Timaliidae; genus Mixornis; species Mixornis gularis. The sequence goes on along the minus strand of QVAJ01000579.1, from coordinate 112,024 downwards.
ATCTGGGTGAGGTTGCAGTTCCTCTGGGTGACGTACTCGATGCTGGTGGACTCCATGAGCAGGGCGTAGTCGGTGGTCAGCACGCGCTGGATGCCCTCGTCGTTGTTCTTCACCAGCGCCGTCTGCTGCCGGCTGCTCATGAACGCCCACATCTTCTCGTACGTCGAGATTTTGGATTTCTGCCGGGCGAGAAGGAGGCACGGAATGGCACCAGCACCCGCACTGCACTCACYGAGTGTTGCTCAGCCTCCCCGGCCTCGATGGCAGTGCCACATCCCCAGTGACAGGGATCGGTGGCAGGGCTGGCCTGCCAGCAGCATTTCCCTTTCTCTGGGCTTTGTGCTGAGCAATCTCCTGCTGTTTCCCACCTCCTGTGCAGTGCCAGGAATTTCATTACTGGCCTGGCTGTGAGGTGCTCTCAAGTTTTCTGGGCCCATGGTGTTCCATGGATTGAGCCTTGCCATCTCAGCTGATTCCAGGCTCAGTTTTAAACACCAGCTTTGGGGGCATTCCTGTAAGAAGCTGATTTTCTGGTTCTTTGAGCTTTAAATGTTAATATGCCTCATCTGTAAATTCAATGAATGTCACCTGAATTCCACCTCAGTTTGGTGAAAGTTGGTGAAACAAGCAGAAACCATTTTTATAGCTCAGCTGGKAATATTTTGGAAATTGAGGCTATGTTTATGCATTAGACTGAGTCTGACAGTGAATTTAGTGGAAGGATGTATTCCTCATTGAGAAGAGTTTGTAACAAAAATCGTGGCTTCTCAACTTGCCAGCTCCCATTTTTTTTCAGGATGGATCCTGTGCCAAATTTTGGCCTTTGAATTTTCATTAATTTCAGTGGAAACACACGTGCACTTTAGAAGGCAGGAGCTGGCACAAGCTGCAACACAGGACTAAGATCTGTTTTGATGGAGGGGCAAGAAAGCAGTGGAAAATTTATGGACATGCTGGAAACAGAGCAGGGCAGCAGTCTGGAGAAATAAACGTGTGCCACTGCTTGTGGATGGGAAACATCTTGCCTTCAGCTGGACTGCTCCCAGGTTTGGCCATTCCCACAGATGGGCAATGCTGCCTGGAGTGCTGCTGGCTTGCCCTCCTACAAGGCTTAGCTCTCCTGAGCTGCCCAGGCCCTGTTTTTGGGTATTTTCATCTGCTCTGGCCAGATCTGGCATCTCTACACAGGGAGGAGGCTGAGTCTGAGGTTCCTTTCAAGGTCAGAACTCCATTTCCCCCCACAAATAATTCCAATTGCTTTTCTTTTAATTCCCCCCACTGTCTGGCTAAAAGTCACTGCAGAAAAGTGACTTCCTTGAAAAATATTTCATCTTTACAATAACGTTTTTCTGGGGAAAACAGATGCCTTGTTGTGACAAGGCATTCCAAACCAGTGGGCAATCACAGCTGTTAGCACGTGCATTATAGACACCAGTGACTACAAGTGATGTCAGCTTGAATAACTGCAAATGGAGCTCTCAGAAAAGCAGTGGGAGTACCTTGCTTTTCTAATAAGCTTCCAGATCTCCATCCCATCCAGCAGTTACACTGAAATCTCATCTTCCAGGGGCTTTCCTGCTGCTACTTTGGGCACAAAGTCCCAAGTCAAGGCTCTTTGGAGTCTGCTTTGTGTTTTCCTGTCTCCAGAAGCCCYTTTTTTCCATGAGTGTCCCATACAGTCCCATACAGCAGGAAACCAGAGGGATCTGGGCTTTGCCCCTCGTGTCCTACATGTCACTCCCTTTTCCCCGTCCCCTCCACAGCGAGGAATGCCCAGCACGCCGTGGTTTGCTTTGAAAAACGCTGGTCTCAAAAAAGCCTGTTCCCCTCGGCATTCCTTTGCTTTAGTGCTATTTGATTTGACAAATCACATCTCGCAGCAGAGAAAGCCCTGGAGGCAGCTCCCCTTCCCGGGGCAGCCCAGCCCCGCGCCTCATCCCTCGGKATGTTCGTGCTGCTGCCGCAGCCCGTGGTGCTGATCCCTCCTTTCCCTCTCGCTGCTCCCGGCACTTCAGCACTCCCGGGGACAGGASAGCTCCCGGGAAAGGGGCAGGGCCGGGGATGTTACGGCAGAAGTGCTGGAAGTGCGCTGTACCCCGGGGCTGGATTAACTGCTGCCAGAATTCCCTCCTGCTCCCCGAATTCCCTCCTGCTCCCTGAATTCCCTCCTGCTGMCTTCTCCCAGTTCCCAGGCCCCTCCCTGGGGTCTGTGTGTTTATTTAGCTCAAGGAGTAGATGCAGCATTGCACAGTCTGAGGGAGGCAAAGTCAGAGCCTTCCTCTGCAGACAGAAGTAGCTGTTTTTGTGCAGAGAGCTACTCCAGGTTTTTTTTATTTTAAGTTTTGGGCAGGACAAAAAACTCCTAATCTTGTGAGGATCTGGAGATGCTTCTGTAGTAAAAATCATAACACCTCTGATAAAACACCCAGTGTTTGCAAGCGTGATACATTGCATTTTTCATGCATTTTCACTGTGTCACCATCCCTGTGCCAGGGAATCCTACCCCAGTTTCTGTACCGTCCTTCCCCTGTGCTTCTGTGCACRTGTATTTCAGGCACAAGTTAGCTGGCACATGTAGTGCATAAATATTTAACCACCTTCTCTGAAGGTTTTCTTTTAGAAGCTCACACGCTTTTAAGCCTACATATTTCTGCCTGTGGGATTAATGGTGCAAAAAGAAACCGGTGTAAAACTAAAAACAGCTCTAGGAAATTTGTTCTGAGCTTCTCATGTTGAGCTTCAGGACCTATTTCCTCTAAAAAAGGCAGGGATGCAGCAGGATTTGAAGTTTTCTCTCTGAAGCTAAATTTGACTTGAGGATATCAGGGGCAATGAGCTTCTTTGGGCCTGGAAGAGCCAGAGGAGAATCCAGAGCTTGCCTTAGTGGAATACTCCAGGTGGGTTTCCATCTCAGTGGAAATGCCAGCTCATCATTTCAGGAGCTCACTGTAGCAAAATGCCGTAGTTGGTGTTTTTCTTTCAGCAAGGAAACATTTCTGTTCAGGCACAGGAGAGCCTTGACGGGGCAGTTCACCCTTGGCAGCACCGGCAGGGACAGACTACATAGAATTCCAGAATCCCRGAATCCCGGGATGGTTGGGGTTGGAAGRGACCTCTGGAGATCAGCCAGGTCCCAAAGCAGGGTCACCTGGAGCAGGTGACACAGGGACTTTGGATTTTTGCCTTTTTGGGATGTCCCCAGAGAGGGAGAGATCTCTTGTCACAGATGTTGCTCTGCCCCACTGCTTCCCCAGAGTCTGATCCCCTTCAAAGGCTGGTGTGTGTGACTCCATGACACCATCCTCATCCTCAGGCTCCACAGGGAAAAGCCTGATCCAGGCTCATGCTGAGCCTGACTTCCCTGCTGAGGCTGCTGACGAAGATGCTAATTAGTTCTGGCTGTCACAGGATTTTTGGGCATGTATTCTGTATTGATAGCTCGTTGGCTTTTACACTGACATTTTATGAGATTATCCATTTTGGATGTAATTAATACTAATAATTAGGAAAAAGAAAAAAGACATAATTAGCACAGTTGTCTACCAAACAATTAGCCACAGAAAACTCTCTGCTTGCAGATGTGCTCAGGTGTGTGTGGCCCCTGTATTGATAGTCTGGGTAATGTTGACCATGGAGATTTTAAAAAAGGGAAAAACAAACTTGCATTTTTCCTGTGGAATTACCACAGTAAAATGTGGCTTTCAGAAGGGGAAGCAGACTTTTCCAGCTGCTTTTTAGTGAAGTGTCTGGAAGGAAATAGGATCCCAGCTGGAGAATATCCCCATGCCCATGCCCTGGCTCCCATCAGAGGCAGATGGGTTTACCCCTCACTGCACTCCACTGCCGGGCTGATTTTCCATGTGTCCTGGGGGAAACCTGCCAGGTTGTCCATTCCTGCTGCTGAGGGATCCACTGTGCCTGGGGTACCTGGTGTATTTACCTTCTCCTCCAGTCCCTCGGGATGCTGTGACTCTGGCTCTGGRTGAATTATGTATTTCCCTATCCCTGCCATCCCTGAGGATGCTGTGGCTTAGGCTCTGGGTACCTGATGTATTTACCTTCTCCTCTAATCCCTTAGGATGCTGTAGCTCTGTTTTGGGTGAATAATGAATTTCCCTACCCCTCCAGTCCCTCGGGATGCTGTGGCTCTGGCTCTGGGTGAATTATGTATTTCCCTATTCCTGCAAYCCCTGGGGATGCTGTGGCTCCGGTTTTGGGTTAATTAAGTATTTTTTCTATCCCTCCAATCCCTCAGGATGCTGTGGCTGTGGTACCTGATGTATTTATCTTCTCCAGTCCCTGGGGATGCCTTGGCCCTGGTTTTGGGTGAATTACATTTTTCCCCACCCCTGCAATCCCTGGGGATGCTGCAGCTCCACCTCCCAGCCCCGCAGGTGCCCGGGGCTGCCTCACCTTGAAGAAGGTCATGGTGGATCCGTCCCTGACAGCCCCGTACTCGATCTTGGTTTGTTTTGCCAGGTCATCCGCCGAGTCGATGGGAGATTCCATCCTCTCCACGGTCAGGAAGGCAGCCAGGTTGGCAGTATAGGATGAGATTATGATTAAGGTGAAAAACCACCATATTCCTCCAACTATTCTGGTGGAAAGAGCTTTGGGCATCAGCTCTGATCCTGTTACAACACCATCAAAACAATCATATTAAAATGAGGCTTTCCTGGTACCACAGCCTGGTTCTAGGCACAGAATGCTTTTATGAGCTGTAGCATGATAAAATGATTTYAACAATAATCTCACAGATGCACAGCTGACATTTATAATGGTAACACACTGGGAAGGGGATGTGTGCCATGATACATGACAAATGGAATTATCCTTGGGTCTGAGCCCCCTCACGTCTCTGAGCTAACCAGCCTTGTGATATTAATCTTGTACATCCCCAGCAAGCTACTCTGGCATTTTTGTCTGCTTCTGGAGTCCCTTTGTGCCTGTACACTGCAATCAGTTTTGTCACCAGAGCCCTTTAGCAAACACTCTTCTGCTCCCAGCTGCCTGACAGAAATACCTCACAGGAGGAGCCTGCCTTGTGCATCCTGTCAACACTTCTCAGCACCAGCAGGGAGATCAGTGCAGCTCCAGGGACCTCCAGTGAACCTCAGCTCAGCCCCCAGAAAACCTCCTTCTAGCAACCTGTGCCTCACTTCTGAAAAATCAGAGGGTCAATGGACACATCCCTGGGATCCTCAGGGCGATGCAAAATTTTGGACAGTGTACTTAACACTGATTATTCTGAACAGGTGTGATGAGGTCTCTGCCATTGCCATAGATCCCCACAGAGCATCACGTGTTCCCTGCACTGCAATGGTTTCCAGGCAGCTCAGATAACCTCTGTTTCAGCCACGGAGATACTGGCCTTTCTAAGCATTCTGAGGCAAACTTTCTGCCCTCTTATCGAGTGCCATTCCCACTGAATTCTGTGCATAATGTGGGATTTGAGGATCTGRTTCAGCAAAGCTCTTAGGTAGCCACCTGAGTAACTTGACTTCAAAGTTTAGTTTTTGCATAATTATTTTGCTGATGAAGGATGGACTTAAGAAAATACTTAAGAGCCTGTGAACAGAATGCTCAGGGCTAAAGCTTTTGATTTGACACATGTTTTATTACTGGAAAAACATGTTGACGTATTATGTCTCCTCAGCTATTCAGTGAGTTCTGTGAGAAATTTCAACATTTTCAGACTTTGCAAAAACTCTGAACGCGGCTTTTGGRGCAGAGACCGAAAGGGTAAAACCTTCTCCCACCAACCAGCAAAGAGATTGGAGCTGTATTTGTAAACACAGAGCTGTGTCTCTTAAAGGTCAGAGCTAAGCTTAGCCCAGGGGTTGGAGTGTGTTGACAGAACTGCCAAACAGCGAGAGCAGTCTGAAGGCAAGAACTCTCACTTGAAATTTTCCAATCCAAAAGGAGTTGTTTCCAGAGCTGTAGCTCTGCCTGGGTTTGTGTTTGGCCTTCTGCTGTACTTTCTTGTTTTCCTGATTAGATTTTTTTTTTCAGTACAATGAAACATTTCCTCGTTGCTCTCTATTTCTAAGCTAGGGTTGAACTACAGAAGCTGTGCTGATTTGGGTCATCCTGAAGGAATTCTCGCTTTTAAGCTTAGGCAGCCATACAAATAGAATTCCTGCACTTGGCCCCTGATGCTGTGCCACACACATGGAACGTGCCAGCACTGCTCAGGAGAGGATGGGAAATCCCTGTGTGCTGCACTTGTGGGCTGAGATGCCAAATCTCCTGTGATTTCCTGCAGCAAAACACTGTTTGTGGGAAAGGACACGCTCAGTTCCCACCTTGGTGATGCTGCCCTGAGTGACTGCTCTGGTGAGCTGAGAGCAAACCCTGCTCCTGGCTGAGCTCAGAGGGGCAGCATCTCATTTTCCCCATGGTTATTCCAGTGTTCAACTTTCCCACTGCCTGGATTCCAGCAAGAAGCACTGATTTATCATAGAATACTGGAGTGGCCTGGGCTGGAAGAGACCTTAAAGATCACCCAG
>QVAJ01000579.1:88010-104743 GCA_003546035.1 Mixornis gularis | reverse complement strand
CTCCGGCTGCTCCTGCCTGCCCTGTTTCTRGCTGAGCTGAGCTCTGAGGGACATCCCTCCTTTCTGACAGTGACAGCTTCCCTGGATGGATTGGATGAAATGTGCCCTGTTTGGATGCTTTCAGAGGATGCAAACACATCTGAGACTTCCAGGGGAAAAACAGGGGAAGCAGCATCTAAATCGAAATGTTGCCAGCAAGACTCGGGGGCAGAGACAATACTTGCTGAAGTCTCTCTAGTGCCTTTTTATGGCAGACATGACAGCCAATCCTGATCCAGACTTTGCTCACGCTCTGTAGAAAAGAGAAAGTCTGATCATCACATTTTAAAATTGAATCACAAGTGGCTTCCAGTCAAGCATAACGAGCAGCTGCTGCCAAGGAGGAGGAGCGCAACGCTAGACCCAGACTTCCACCACCACTCCCATCATGTCCAAACTCTTCACGTGACCATGAGGCACAGACAATCACACCACAAGTTTGCACATGGAAACATTTGTGTTGCCTTACGAACGTTTGCTTTTTCCTTTCTTTCATTTTCTCTCTTTTGTTTTGTTTTGAATCTCCTTACAAGACAAGCAGAGTCTGGTTGGGGCTGACTGTCATGTACCCAAGGTAGTGGTAACGAGCAGACACTGCATCCCACAGTTTGCTGTGGATGATGGTAAACTCCAAAAAAGGCAGGACGGGAAACACAAAATCCTGGGGCACTTTCACACACAGGGCAACCACAGTTAGGTACACACACCTGCCTGATACTGTAAAACCTCAGCCTGTGCTTTACTGACAAATTGGAAGGGAAACAAAACAGAAAAGCTCCAAAGCAAAGCAGAAATGCTCTTCTTTCATCCAACCTCCTTCAAAGCAACTTCTGTGGGGAAGCTCTATATCCTCTCAACACAATAATGCACCACTAGAAGCAAGTGCATCTTAGGTCAATACAAACTTTATTCTCAACCATATCTAGGAAAAAATCCTCTTTATCTTTTAACTGCTACTCATGTCTGTTAAAGAGGAAAGCGTGAACTGTACCTGTAAGAATGCAGAGATGGTTTTACATTCCTTACTTAAATGTTTAGGAATTTAATACCAAGGTACTGCTGGGCTTTGCCTTTTTGGTTGTCGTGGGGTGGGGTCTTTTTTGTTCGGCTTTGATTCAACTTGAAATGTTTGTCAGAAAACATTTTCTCTCTTTTCTCTGGACCCCAGTTTTGGTTGAAAGTGATTTAATTGGAAACCTCGGAACATAAATGCCATAAACCAATGTGTTTGGTACATAGATCTATTTGACTTCCCACACGGAGTAAACTTCACTGCCCCTCCTTGGCATCTGAATAAAATGTCAGCTGTTTCCAAAATCATCAGCAACAGGGGCTTGTGACTGGGTTAAGTTAAGGCTTCTAGGGTCGGATGCATTTACAGAAGGATGGGACTCATACCTGCAGGAAAGCCATAGAAAACAAGGTTTGGTGTTGGTTTTAAACAACATGTTTGACAAGTGCCTACAAACTCATCAACCCTTCTGGAGAAAGAGCATCTGTCCTTGTTTGGCAGCTGGAACAGTTCTTCTAGGGCAGCTAAGGCTGTTTGTGTTGGGATGAAGCCCAACGTTTTSCTGCTGCCAAAACTCTTATTCCAATAAACCCAGCTTCAGCGTGAGGCATTTCAGACCCCTCTGGCAATTAAATTCCATTCCAGCTGCGGGACTCCCGTGTGGCCCTGTGTGCTCCCCTTTCTCTCAGACGCTTGCCCTCCTGGTCTGGGCTGCAGGGTTCCCCTGTGGCAGTGGCTCCCTTCCTTCCCTTGTGCTACTCTGGTGTGCGAGGTCAGGTTTTACAGTTCATGCTGCGTTTACAGAGGGTGGAGTTTACCAGCACAGAAGCCCTGGAGCAGACTGTGGGACGTGTGCGAGAACGAAGTGTAACCGGTGTACCTTGCTGCATGAGAGCTCCAACTCCAAACCAGAAACTATTTAGTAAAGTAAAATTGTTTTCCACCACATCTGAGTCTGGGTTGCACGGGTGGGGGTTATACCACTCGTATGGTGTAAACCTGTGGCAGTCAACAGAAACAGTCTGTAAACATCGAGCAGAGGACACACAGCAAACCKGCCGAGCAGCACACCCCGGCACGGCAGGGACAGGCACGGAGGGCCGGCCCCGTGCCAAAGGACAGTTTGGCACTGAGGGTGGCCCCGGGACATCCACGGCCCCGTGCCAGCTGTGGATAAGCTGTGGAGCCATGGGTGACACACTGCTGGCACGGGGCTGCTGCTCCTCTCCTGTCCTCTCCTCCCTGGCACAGCCCCACAGCTCCCTGCCCCACTCCCAGGGAGCCACAGGGTGTGTTTTGGGGACAGGGAAGGAGCAGCAGCCCTCTCAGGGCAGCACCGTGCTGTCTGTGGGTGCTGGACCCTCCCTGCAGCAGYAGCTGCCCATTGTTCCCAGGATCACTGGCTGTTCTCAGCTGGCAGGGACCCCCAGGACCATGGAGTCCCACTCTGAGGCAGGTGCCCGTCCAGGAGCAGCCCCACAGCCCGGGTGTTCTGAGCACCCTCCTCTCCCCAGCTTTGGGGGTAGAGGGAGCAGTGGCAGCTCCCCGGGCCGCAGGGAGAGCGGGTGGGCACGGCCGGGAGGGAGCAGCACAGGGATTCCCTGGAAGAGCTCTGGGCTGAGCACACACCCAGCAGGAGCTCCCCAAGGAATGTTCCTCCCCAGCCTCTGGCTCCCCAGTGCCACGTGGGGCCTGTGAATGCAGCTTTAATTGACAACCTCACCCAACAYATTCTAATTACTGTTGCAACAATATAATTAAGCGTTGAATTTATGCACGGTTGCCAGCGGAATGCCTTGCTTAGCTGAAGTAATGAAGTCTGGTAATAATGAATCCGTTAATTGAGAGAGGATGTAGCTTAGGATGCCATCAGCTGCACAACACCCAGAACGAGAGTATCAAAAATCATGACAAAAGACAAGGTTTTCAGGTTCAAGTTACCACAGTTCTGCATGCACCCGTCAAAAGAAAAGCAATTCCCAAGTTAGATGTTTCAGGTTTCTGCTGCAATCATGGGAGCAGGTGCTGTGGAGTGACCACACTGTTCCCAGCTCAGTTGGTGCACTCAGAGGGAAACATCCTTCACAGGAGACCCCCAGTGAGGACCAGTAGGGTGCCAACAGCCCCAGGAGTGAAGAGCTCCCCCCAGAGTTCACACAGGGCAGGAAGAAGAATAAATCCCTCTGCCTGGCCTGCCTGGGAAACCCAAGGCTGGAATTCTGCGGGGTTTCAGAAAACCACCACATTCAGTGAGTTGGACACAAATGTCTCCATCACAGGAAGAGCAAAAGAGCCATTGCTAGAAAGTGGCCATGAAATTCTGGCAGCAAAGCCATGTCTTCCAGGCTGGGAAGGTTTTTCTAGCCCTGGGTTCATATTTCAATGCATTAGTAGGGTGTACATATCCTTTACACCTCAAAACAAAAGCTGATTTTCTCCTGTTTTTATTGCTGTGCTGACGTTTACAGTTCAGCAGGATTCACTGCTCAGACCTTCTGTTTTTCTGGCCTTTCCCCCCTGGTTTTCTCCCTCTCCAGCAGCAGCTGTGCTGAGGTTTCTGATAAAGGTGAGATGCTCAAGGTCACYCAAGCACCTTTATCCACAGGGTCCGTGTGACATTATTGACTCAGCTCCTCGGCTCTGCCTTTGCTGATGTAACAGCACAGCTGACACGGCATTAGCAGAAAGGGAAATTTTGGCAGAAAACAYCTTGTTCATCCACTGGCAGTGTACTTGGAACAGAGCTTTGCCAGTCTGCAACCCTTCACAGTGATAAAAACTTCAGTGTTTGAGTTTAAAAATTAATGTAACAATGACAGGGCTACGTAAGGCTCAGACACAAATGAGAAATTATTCATCTGCTGAAAAGCTCAAAGAAATGACAGGAGGATTATTCCAGTCTGTGCAAACTATTCCCAAGTATTTGTTTTCCAGGAACTGATGTCAAAATGTTGGTAACCATTTAATTTACTGTGACAGTGCTAAGAAGTGGATGGTTTCTGGGGTTATTAAAAACACCCAGTATTTGCTGAAACGCTTTGCAAATCTTACAGAAATCTTGGTGTATTTGGAGATGTGGACAGGTCTCAATGTGGGTTTCAAGAACAYCTTAGCTTAAAATGTATAAATCTAAATTAGCATGAACACAATTTCACTTCTTCAGTCCATGCAGCTGAATCTCACTAGGCACTGCTTTGAGGCATCAGCTCAAGGAAAGTGTTTGTGTTCCCTTCCACTGYTCTGAGGTGGAGAGGGCTGGGGGATGTTTTCAGTCTTGGCACACAACTGCAGAAAAGTCAGTGTGCCAGAGTGGAGCAGATTTAAGATTAGTCATGACTGAGATCATGGGCYGTGTACAGTAGGGTTATTATTCGTGGTACAGTGAGGACTGCAGGAGCCTGTGGGACACCCGTGAGTAATTGCACACAGCCCCACAGCTGCCAGGGAGGGAGAAACTCCTCTTTCACCTCAGGCCACCCCTGGGAAGTTAACCCCTGACCTCTCCTCCTCTAATGCACACAACCATTCCTGTTGAATGACACCTCTAAGGCTGGACCTGCAGCAAGGTTCGCCTTTTGGGTCTTTTACCTTTGAGCTGTGTGCACTGTGAGGGGAAAGGGAAATGCCTAAATTTCAGCACATATCTGCTGGGGTGGTGCCTCCTGATGCATCCCACTGAATATTTTTCTTGGAACAGCCCTTGAACAAAACCCTCAGTGCAATAGCGAAAAGCAGCGTTGATGAGACAATACCACAACTTTGCAGAAAGGTTTTAGGGTTGGATAACCCCCCTAGGATGGTTTGACACCCCTCTACTCCAGAGCCCATCTGACACCTGCGAGAGGAGAGGCTGTGGGTGCACCTAAAACTCTGTCCTGGCCTTACCTGGCAATGACAAAGAGGACACAGCTGACTCCGAGGCAGGCCAGGAGGACATACATCCAAATATCTGGAGAGAGAGGGTTTAGAAAGGAGAAGACGCCGGGRTTGGTCCCGTTGGGCTTCCGGTACAAGATACTGATTCCCAGCGTCATGAAGGGCTTGGAGAAATCAATCACCTTCTCTCTGACATAGGTAATGGTGAGAGGAGCAACAGCCAGGTCAGCTTTCTAGAAACACAAAAGGGAAAATGCTCATCTCCTTCATGTTCAGCAAACCCACCGCAATTCCCTCYGTTTCTTTCCCAAGTATTAAAAAATAAACCTATTTTGGCTCAAATTCAACAAAATTTAACATTTCTAGGGTACTTTGACATTCCATTTCCTCTTTTTACAAGGCAGGGGGACATTTGGGACATGGCCACGGATGGATGTTTCCCCCCAACACCTGCAAACTGCTCATTCAGACATTCCTCCTCTGATGGGGGGCAAAACAGACACAGCAGAGGCTCCAAAAGGTGAAAACCACAGCAAAGATTTCAGACATAAAATACCCCAGGTGAAGGGAAAACAGAGAGAAGAGTTCAGTCTTACGTGATCTATGAGTTCCTTGACCATCCCATTCCACTCTCCCTTGTCATTCTGGGCTCCGTATTTGCCGTCAGAAACGAGTTTGACCTCGTAGATGAAGCCTAAAATGTTTGACAGCTCCTTTAGCAAGTCCAGGCAGTACCCCTCGAACCTGTCATTGCCATACAAGGGCTTGTCAGACTTCTTGTACATCACGTAGGGATCTTCCTGCAGGAAAACACAGCAGACAGGCAGGGGGAGATGTGAGGCTCGCCTCAGCTCAGATCAGTGTCTCTACACCATGGTAATATTTTCCAAAGGGATTGCAAGTGCATGGAAACCAGCAATTTACTGTATGCATTAAAAGCTGTTGCAGGTGYGTTAACAAACTCACTGAATGAATTAGTGATGAGCATAAGGGCCCTAATTTTCACGGGAAAGGACCATTTGTGGCTCCCAGGAGCTTTAATTCCAGTTGTGCCCAGCAGCTCCAAATTCAGACCCAAGGTCTGGACCCTACATTGTCCCACTCCAAGGGACAGAAAGGGCTGCTGAAGGAGAGAGGATCCTAAATAACAGAAAAAAAAACACAAGGGGAACTTAACATTTTATATTCTGTGAAAAATAAGTCTGCTGAGAAAAACCTTCAAATGGAGTGAAGAGGGAATGGAGAACAGCACAGGCAGATTGCAAAGTACAGTTTTGCTTTCCCTTTACAGGACTTTGGATAGAAGAAGATCGGGGCAAGCAGTTTAATGTGGCAAAACAGCTCTGGCAATAGACTAGTAGTGTAGAAGGAGCCTTTGAGCTCTTTCCCTCCTCCTGAGGAATTAGACAGAGCAATTGAAAGGAAAGTGGCATTACTGGGCACGTAGAGAGCACGAGGCAGAGCAGCTCCTGAATACCCTGGGACACCTTTTCCATTCCTCTCAGCAGGAACAATGACTCAATCTGTCTGTCTGCTGTTTGCCACTTCCCTTCAGCCCTCTCTGTCTCATTTTCAGTAGAACAAAGGATGTACAAGCAGTGACTGCAGAGCTGGGTGTTTGTGGTGTTCGTCTGAAACGCTGGAGAAGGTGAAACAATTCTGGGGGCAGAGGTTCCCAGGAGTCAGCCTCTGGCAGTGTGGYGTTTTTGGGTCAGTCTCATCCCTGTGTGTGTGGATCCTGAGCCTAAMTGTGAGGCTCTGGGCAGCCTTACCAGGATGGTGGTGACGATGAGCGTGCGGTTGGCCAAGGAGTCCGTGATGTTGGTGGACCTGTCCTTGTTGCTGTCCGTCATGTTAAGGCCACTGTAGGAGTTCCAGACCCCGATCTGCAGGGAGCAGAGAGGGTGAGAGGCTGCCCTAATCCCCCACACCCCAGAGCACTGCCTCAATCCCCCAAACCCCAGAGCACTGCCTCAAGGGTCACCTCAGGAAGGACAGAGGGCTGGAGGAGGGCAGGAGCTCGGAGAAAGGCAGGACACCGTGGGTTTGTGTCCCCAGCTGCCCCTCACAAACTTTTTTTTTCCAAATTCTTAACAAAGACATCCATGCCATTAAAAAAACCCAACCCTGTTTATGCCAAGCATTTGTCAGCCATTCCCTTTGTTTCCAAAACTAGATCAGGTTGGGAAGCTGATCTGGAAAGTGCAGGAAGCTACAGAGGAGATAAAATGTTGGCTGTGATGGCAGCCTGAGCCAGGAATACAGTAAATATCCAGTGTYCTTGGATTGGCAGCAGGCTGGATGAGCCCTCCTGCTCACTGTGACTGACTCGGGATGTGTTTGTTGGCTGGCAGCAGGGACAGAGGAGCACAGCTGTGAGAACAGGGAGCAGCACAGTCACAGAGCACACAGAACAGAGCAGGACAGCCCTGCACATCTGGGAAAGGGACAGCACTGCACATCTGGGCACAGGGGACAGCACTGCACATCTGGGAAAGGGACAGCACTGCACATCTGGGCACAGGGGACAGCACTGCTCATCTGGGAAAGGGACAGCACTGCACATCTGGGCACAGGGGACAGCACTGCCTGGAGGGGGAGGAGGGAGGAGCAAAGATGAGACCCACGTAGGACGTGACTGTGGGGAGGCCAGGGGATGTTTTGCAGTTTAGTGACAAGTTTGAGAGGTGTCATGGGYCTTTCCCAGCCAGCCCGTGCTCTGAACCAGCTGTAATTTGGTTTAAATCAGTTCAGCAGAACACGAGATGCCTGCAGCCAAAAGGGAGAGTGCTTCTGCCTGGCCGGGAATGGTCTACTCCCCAGGAAGGAGGGGAAGGGCCTTTGTGCCTCAGCCTGATCCACTGGAGATTAAACCGAGTCATTAAGTATGAATGTGCTCCATGAAAACACAGAGAGGGTTGTAGAGGGTGCCTCACATTGGCCTATTCTCACACAAACAACACAACCCYAAAACCTTTCCAAACTGTGTGTGAGGGAGGGCTGTGGAATAATGAGATCCATGTGAACCCATGTGAACCATGGACAAAATATAATTCTAARCACTATAAACAATTTCTGTCTCATGGCTGCAGAGCACTTCAGACTGAGTGGATGGAGTTTTTCTCCTCATAGAGCAGCAGCCAGGGGTTGCAAGTCCTGTGGGGAGCAGTGAGTGGAGCTGTTCTCCAAATCCCACTTTTGTGTTTTAAGCACCTTACGTTCAAAGACGGATGAGATTCCTGGGGTGATTTACATCCTTTATAARCAAGCTTAGTCCCAATTTCCTCTGTTAGTGAATGACAGCGCCCACTTCATCATCTCTATTATTTTCTGTGAGGAGCTAATAACACACTCATCCAAATGCTGAGGCAATAATGCTTGAACACTGCCAGCACTGAGAGGTTTGTGTGGGGAAAAACGCCCCCAGCCCTGCACATTAAACCAGACTTWGGAGCTGATGCCAATACACATCCAGAATAGTGTAATTTTACCTCTCAGGGCAAATTTTGGGTGAATCAAGAAGGATGACACATGAGAAAAGGACTGGTTTTGCTGCAGCAGGGGTCTCTACTCAAAGATGGGAAAAGCACAGCTCCCAAGAAGTAAAATAATAATTAAGCCCCCCGATTTTGGTGAAAAACCAAAATCCCTGTAYCCTGCCAAGATCTTTTCAGTCTTTGCAATTACAGTGTCTCAAGTGGAGAAAAACCGATCCCAGCAGGAAAATTCCTGCTTTCAGAGAGACTGTTGTCTCTAAACTGCAATAGGAGAGTCACCACTAAAGCCCAAAGGCTGAGTGTGAAGACYCAGCCCCCAGGGTTTTGGCATCCCCTGCCAGTGTACAAACCTTCTTCCACACTTTATATAAATGATTAGAACCCTCGCCAGCAGCCTTGGTACAGGGAAAAATAAACAGAGTGCTTCATTAAAAATGAAAAGAGAAGCTGTCTGAAGAGCTGTGTGGGAGCAATTACAGATAAATTCTCAATTAACCCATCAGCAATTACTACCCAGAGCTGAGCCAGCACACAGAGCAAGGGCCAGCAGCCTCGGGAGCTGCTGTCACCCGTGCTGGGGTTTGGGACACCCACAGCTGCCACCCCCAGGGCAGCCCCTATCGCCGGCTGAGGGCTGAGAAAGGGAAAGAGAGCAAATCCAATCTCAGAAACCTGGAGAATTCTCACCATCTCCACTTTGTTGAGGTTATTACTCAAGCACCTTCTTTCCTCTCTCCCTCATGTCACATTTATCTGTGCACTGCTATATAAATTTCTCTATCTCTATATATGAATTTACCATCCACCGTTGCAGTGAAGTGAAAACGAGGTGCACTTAAAATGATTCTTTCCATGAGATAAGTATTGCCTGCCCCATGTTCCTCTCCCATACCCCGAAATGCACTGTAGAATAAARCCCCAATCTTAGCAGCTCTGCTTTAACTCTGACTCACATCCCTTGAGAGCAGCGGGGATTTTTACCCCACTCACAGGAGATTCAAGCTCAGGAACCATACCCTTGTCAAATTAYCTTTCTGCCATGTGTTTTTTCCCAAAAGACCTGCTTACCTTTTCCGTGCCTTCCTCCTTGAGGCTGATGATGTCCAGGTCGAAGTCYTTCCTGAGCCCGTCGGTTTTGTTGAAGGTGATGCGGCCGGTCAGGCCCTCCCACCGTGCCTGGGGACACAAACACACCCTGCCTGTGGCACCCAGCAGGGGCTGCCCTGARCCCACAACGAGACCTGACATTTAAATACACCACAGCACCCAATCACTGCAAAATTTGGGGGTTTTCAAGCATTTGTGGCTTTGCTACTCTGACAAAACCCCCTTTGGGTTTCTGGAGTATATGTGGGTTTAGTACTCTGACAAAACCCCCTTTTTTTGTTGTTTAGTTTCTTTCTGATATGTTTTGTGTTTTACAACCAGGCACAAGTCTGTGACAGTTTACATAGATTGGTTTACATTTGTCTGGTAATGATAAAAAAGTATAGACTGACTAAAGAGAAAGGGAGAACTGCAGGTGCCCAAAGCCAGGGCAGTTCTGCACTGCACCAGAATTCACTAAGGAACTAAAAAAAGGAGTCTGCTCTGTCCAGGCTGTGGGGTTGGGCCTTGGAGCYTCCAGGAGAAGCCCAGCCAGTCGCAGAGACCCTCCAAAAGCTTTGCAGGGTAAGACCATGGAACGTCACACCCAGGGGGAAGGACAGCACACAGGTCACAGAGGAGCGGGTCTGGTCCAAGCAGCACTTCCCTGTCCCAGTCTAACCCAGTGAATACTAATCCTGGTTTTAAATACTGGCACCAGGGCCTGGAAGTGTCCTGCACAGCCAGGAGGATTCCCTGTGCTGGGGACCCCTTCTTCAGGGAGGAGGATCAAGGGCAAGGACAAACTTCCCCCACAATTTTGGTCTCCCACCAGCCCGTCTGCCTTCAAAWGAGATCTCCCTCCCTCCCAGCCCATTTTGTCCCCAAAGCTGGTGCTGATCCATAAAACACAGTGATGGGTTTCAAAGTGCAGACAACTTTGCTAATCTGTTTTTGGGAGGTCCCCCATTAGATGAAATTTGTCAGAGATACAAGGAGAGCTGATGATAAATGATGGCGTTGTTCCTTCGTGTGTGTCAGCCATAAAATTTTAAATTACAAGCTTTTCCACCACACATCGTTCCTTGCCTCATTTCATTTATTGGAGACAGAGCACAGAAGTAAAGCTGCATTAAAAACCACCACACTTACAGACTGGTGTCTCCCTTCCCTGTTTAATCTGAATTCCAGCCCTGAATCTGCAGGATTTAATCTGGGATGCTGGGGAGTTCTCAACACGTGTCTCAGGCAAATCTGGTGCATTTGGAATTCGTGGAAACAGCAGGACTTTGAAACACACTTAAGCAACACAAGAATGGAAAAGCATTAATGCAACAAATTTGCTGTGAGGTTTTCCCTCTTAATGACTTGGGAGTATACATGAGTCTCTGCTGTAAACAGTGAGACACTTGCAGGGTTATTTATTACTAATCTATTATGCTGATATAATCAGGATAGCAGGGGGGACACGTGTGGATGAATTTCAACCTTTAACATCCCTTTTTCCAGCCTGTCTTTTTATTCCTCTGATGTGCCCCCATCTCTAATTCATAAAGAGGGAACATTTTATAAAACTCTCGTGGAAAAGAGATTTCTATGGTGAAATGCATCTCGCTTTGCCAAACAGGCTTTGGCGCTTCTACCTGTGCACTAAAAGGAGGAAAAGGCATTACAAGCTGCTTAAATTGTGAGGTCCAGAGAAGTGCAAAGAGCCTTTGTCCAACCTCAGTCCCATTCAGACCACCAAACAATGACCCAAATGTGACTTCAGCATAAACAGGAGCCTGGAGTGTTTCTCAGAAGGGTTAAATGCTGATGGGTTTTTAAACCCTGATGGTGAGGAACACGCTTCAGATACCATCTGAATCCTAAATTTAATTTCTGATTTTTATTTTATTTCTTCTAAAGCAAAACAGAGAAAGTGGCGCATGCAGAGTTCTTGTTAATTAACAAACTGAAATGAAGCAGAACTTCTTCAAAAGCCAGGAGCTGCACGTGTGTGTATCACAGAGATGGGATTTCATGCTTTCACACACAGGATTTATAGCAATTTTTATGTTTCTGGYGACACATTGAGTGTAACAGGACATCATAAAAGCTGAATTGGAACCTGATTAGGTAATTGATCAAAGAGCATCACTGTGAGCAGCTGCTCAGACCCTTTCTTACTCAGCCTGGAGAGGAGAGTGGGCAGAACAGGTTACAGACACAACCCCAGCCACCTTCAGAGGCTGGTAGGCACCTGCTGTGGCCAAAATACACAAAGCAACCTAAAGAGCTGGGAAACTCCCTGCTTTCACTGGGAAACTCCCTGCTTTCACTGCTGAGAAGGTGATTGTGGGGCAAGCACAAGCTGAACCTTGGGGTTAAATATTCCAATTACAATCCCCATCAATAGATTGATGGGAAATGACAGCAACAGGAGAAGGGAGCTGGCTCAGCCCGAGGTCAAAYGCTTCAGAAGGGTTTTATCAATTCCCACCCATCCAAGGGTGTTTGGATCAATTTCCACTGCACYACCTTGGATCAATGCAGCAGCCTCCATTCCAGCCAGAGCCAACCAACACTTCCATCCCACAATCAATCATGCAGCTGCTTCCAGACTTGTCACAGAATGATGGAATAAATATCCTGAGTGGGAAGGGAGCCCCAGGGACCTCCCAGGCCAGCCCCTGGCCCTGCACAGACACCAAACAATCCCACCCTGTGCACCCCTGGTGTCCAAACTGACCCCAGAAATTCTCCAAACAGACCAGGCTCAGTGATTAGTTTTGTAGAACAGACCTGGATTTCTTACTCTCTCTCTCTTTTTTTCCCWTCCCTTGCTGTTTAAGCGTAACTTGAAAATTTGGAAACTTTTCCCTAAAGGCAAGCAATCATCTGGGTTTTTCTCTGGCTTTAAKGGGAGTTTGGTCAGAAATCAGTCACTTGGACTGTTCACTGTGGGAGGAGTGCACTGAGGAGCTGCAGTGAAGTCTAATTGGAGATAAGAATATTTTCCTGCCTACTCTGTTTTGGTGCGGGATTATTTTGACCCACAGCATATATATTTAATTTTGGGGGCTATAATCTCTTTATTTATTGTCAGAAGTTCCTAGGCAAAATGAACATCAGTTATTTACTTAATGTGCATTCCTAATTAACTACAGGGGTGAAGGAAAAGATATTCCCAAACTTCTGGTGAGGGCTTTGATGGTACCCGACACTTGAATAAAAAATTWAAAAAARCCTAGGAACACCTAAACCTACAATGCTCAGAACACTTTGATGTAACAGAATCTCCCAAGGCCATAAATGGCAATACCACTATAATAATGAAAATAATGAAAATTATGACAATAATAATAATAATAATAATAATAATAATAATAATAATAGTAACCACTGCCAAATTGCTACTGACCAAGAACAGTTTAATTTTCCTTTGGTTTTCTTTCCTCTTGGAAGAGAAATCCCCTGCTTTATTGGAATTGCAGAGAGAGCTGCCAGATTGAAGTGACAGTGATATTGCTTCTCCTTGGAGTGGAAATCGTGTGTGATGAGCCACACATCAACTTGTCAGCTCTTRCAATTAATCCTCTTATTACCAGAGATCCCCCAGGATTATGGAGTACAGTGAGTTGGGGGATGACTTTGCCATTATCCTGCTCCAAATCTGGCATAACTGATGGAATAAAGAGAATTTCAGCACTCGCCAGCACAGGGCTTTATCTGTGGAGATAAACTGAGAATTGTGATGCTCCGCAGCYCCTTTCCTTGGAAGAGGTCCGGGAAAACTCCTGAGTTTCAGTGAGCAGCCCTGGAAATGCAGTGAGAAGCAGAAAGGTGCATTTTCCATGCCTGGAGGGGCGGGATTAGACTGGACTGGGAACGTGGAAAATGTAACCTGTGCATGGTGTTGGAGTAAGCCTGGATATATTAAATACGTCCTGAAAAAATGTTTTGTGTGGCAAATATCAAAACATCCTCCATATATTCAGAAAAAGTCACTCTATAACAGTTATTGCTTGTTTTTTATAAACARATCTACTGCCAAGGTAATATTTAATGAGCTGAAAACAGACTGGAAGAAAATACAAGTAATCTTTTTGTCACACAGCTTGTTTTGATTTTGGATATCACAGTATCAGCACCTTGCAGATAATTTTTTATCAATTTTCATCAATTCGATATGTATTTATTCTCAGCATGCAAYCCTGCAATTTCTTTGCAATCTGGGCATAGATAATTCCATAAATAAGTGTTTTTCCACTTGAAATTTGGTTTCAGAATAAGAATGCCTATTGACATTACCCTCAGCCTCATTGTCTGCTCGGGAAGCTGAGCTTTATTTCCTAATAAAGCACCATGGGATGCAGGTCAGGCAGTTGTTTTGTTTGCTCTCCTAATTAAGAGTTTTCAGGTCAAAGTCACAGCCAGTAATAGGCACATAGCAGAAATGCACTTTGTGGACTASTGGTAAAGTTTATGAATAGTGAAACAAAGAAAAAAGATTGTCTTAGTGAGAGTGGATCAAGTGTTAATATTAAATTAACTGGTGAGAGAGGCCCTACCAAAGTAAAAAACGGTTTCAATTCGGTGAAACTGAATATTGCAGCCCCAGAGGCCAGAAAATAAATCCAGCCAGCACCCACAGGCCCTGTCACTGGCTCAGTGCTAAAATGCAATGAAAAAGATGCAGCAGAAGAGATTCTGTTTCACGTTTTGGAGCAAAACATTGTCATCTTTTCCCAGTCATTGCACAAGGATTCCAGTGCTGCCCCACAGCCCCTCTCTCAGAGCAGGGCAGTGGGGATTTCCTGGCTCCTCTGGCATCAGCCTCCTGTTCTGCTCTCTCCTTTTATCTGTTCCACTCTGCACGGTTGGAGTCCCGTGAAAACACTCTGACATGGTGACTCCGGGAGTGATCAAAGACCATTAAACAACAGAAATGTTCTGTTCTCTTACGAGGTTCTTTGTGCTCCTGTGGTTGGGGATGTTGCCAGTCGGACACAGAACCAACTGATGGACACCTCTGCAGATGGATTGCTTTCCTTTCTGTCACAATTTACATTTCTACTCCTACTGTAATGAAAACCCTCCAGTTCCTTCTCCTTCCAGCCCTGAATRCACATGGATGGCTCTCACTCCTGCTCTCAGTGCTTGGCACGGATCTCCTCAGAAACACAGCAGGAGCTGAAATCTCTTCAGATCTCTTTCAATCTCTGAGATTTTTCTCTGTGATTCTGCTTGAGGGCGTTTAACAATCACTCAGAATCCAATCTGCATCTCTGTCCTTCTCTCTGCGGTTGTTCTTTTAATTGTGGCTGGGTTTGAACAAGGGGAGCTCACGCTGGTTTTGATGATAATTGGAAAACAATCACACTCCAGGGCCTTATCTTGTGCTTTAGAGGGGACACGAGCAGAACTTGATCATTCAATTATGGACATATTTCATGTTTACCCCCATTTTTCCTTCAGAAAAGGTGTGATCATCCTTTCTGTCCCTGTTCCCCCTCTGCAGACAAACACTGCCTGCAAACGCCTCCAGGAGGGCTCAAAGATTGGAACATCCTTCAGCTGTGGGTGGCACTGGGTCACTGGGAGACACAGCTTCTGACGAGGATTCACTTTTCATTAAAAACTCCTTAATGGGCTCTTGCAGAGCCTTGGGCCCAGACATTTCATAGCGCTGGCCCACAAAGCAAATGAGGTGACCTCSGTTCTTTTCACCACCAAAATAAAATGCAAAAACTCACCAGGGAGCCACTGAAGCACTTGTTAACTCCAGCATCTGCAGGAATCGCTGCAGGCAAGTTCTTTGTCTGAAACTGGTTTATTTAGACTGGAGTACTGAATATTTGTCTTCAGATCAGTCTGTAAAATGCCTCCACAGAATGTCAGCACCACATCACAAAACAGGAAAATTAAATTCTACCCATGTGGGCCCAAGCTGCCACTCTCCCTCCCTGACTTTATTTTCTCCATACCTATTCACTGGTTCCTAATTATAAAGTTCTTCTGTCTCTGTTAAACAAACCAGACCCCAACATGATCTAGGGAGGTCCAAATGTATTTGCTATTTGTTCCCAATCCGTGTTTTAGTYTTTACAGGAAATGCAATATGGTCTTATTAAACCTTATCCTCTGCTTTTAACAACCACCTTTTTGTTTTTGGCTACATCGGACACAGGAAGATAAGGCTCTCAGAGTATTTAAATCAGTGTTTTACTGACCACGAGGGACTCTGTTTGCAAGGCCATCAGTAATTAGCTCCCATATCTCACTCCATGCAAGAGAAGCTGCTTGTCCATGATAAATGAGAGCTGTGTCACTGTTTGAACTGATCTGCTGGGGCACATCTGCTACTCTTGGGCACAGTATTCTGGTTTAGGCTTCAGGAACCCTCAGYTTTATACTCAGCACCCCCCAAATAATAGGGCATCACTGCAGGGGCATTCACTGATACAAAGTCTTTTGTTAACCTCTCAATTTCATTATAATTATTCTTCAAATGCAGGGGCCGAGGTGGGGAAAAAGTAAAACGTATGTGGGATGCTCCACGTAATTTCCAATTTTCATTTCCACGCTTCCCCAAAGGAAAGGTTTCCATTTGAAAATCAAAATAAAACCAGGACTTTAGAAAGAGTGAAGGCATTTCAACTGAAATGTGTGTTTTTAGGCCAAGCTCAGTCATGGATTCTTGTAAGACAGAGCATTGCTTCAGGAAGCAATTTCCTTCTTTAGAAATACTGGCTGCAATGTTTTCTGGATATTGATCACTGATCAAACAATCTGCAAAACAATTGGAATTACACAGTGAAGCGAGGACAGAGCTACAGACTCCCTTTCCTTTCAATTTCCACAGCAACAGTTGTAGTTACCTCGTATTTTTAGAAACTATCAACATCCACAACAAACATTAACCGAATAAAAAACCTTAGRGAGGTCTGACAGCGTTTTAGTCTGAGACCAAAGGAAAGACCAGGATGGAAGCCAGAGCCTTGTGCCTGTAACTCGGGGGTTTTGCCATGAAGGTGAGGAGGGGAATTCACCCCGTGAGTTCTAGAAACGGGAGCACGGCAAGGACCAGAGCAGGGAGCAGCAGCCCCAGGCGGGGAGGAGGAAAGGAGGGATGGCAGCGGGGAGGAGGACAGGAGGGATGGCAGCGGGGAGGAGGACAGGAGGGATGGCAGCGGGGAGGAGGAAAGGAGGGATGGCAGCGGGGAGGAGGACAGGAGGGA
>QVAJ01000579.1:61108-82204 GCA_003546035.1 Mixornis gularis | reverse complement strand
AAAAAAAAAAAAAAAAAAAAGATAAAGAAAAAGAAAGGGAGAAAGAAACCCCTGCACTTTCTGAGATAATAAAACCAGCTCAGTGTTAATCGCAAACAACTGATCCGTTTCCAGCCACTAAAAGTCAAGCCAGAAGGCAACTATTTCATTGAAATGCTCCACTGGATTTACACGTCAAAATTGCCTTTTTTATTTCTGATTTTATTAATCCTCTTCTATKCTGTTTCTTGGAGCTCTTTTATTACCTGTAGAATAAGCTGGAGGCTGCTGTTCCTTCCCTGTTTATGCACAGATAACAGCACAGGGCTGCGTCCAGGGAACTTTTGTGCGCTGTGGTTCCCAGCTGACCTGGCTGGACTCAGTCCCCTCCCCTGGAGCCATTGGATTTCTGTAGCTTGGCGCAGGAGGTGCCAAATTTTGGGGATTTTTATGATGCAGATCTCCTTTGAGCTGAAAGTGCACTGGAACAGCCCAGTTGTGACCCTGTGGGGCTCAGAGCAGCTGCCAGGTTAAACAAACGTGGTCTGAGCCCAGGAGATGCCCAAATGCCTTTGGTCCAGTGCAGGATGTTTGCAGCCAGGCCATGGGGGTGCTTTGGAGGGGCAGTAAGTTCTCAGCAGTTCACACGGGGGGATCCAAGTGCTTAGACTGAAGTGACTGATTCCTTCCCGCTCGGATTGCAGCCTGAGGCAGGAGAGCTGCTGCCACTGCACTCCTGCTGGCAGAGAACACAAACTCCTGCCGGCATGGCCAGTGCCACAGAACGCCCTGACATGCAAATTCACACGGGGCAGGCAGACACCTTCACCGGGCAGCCTGGCTGTTTGGGGAGCATCTCCCAGCCTCTGCTGCTGCTGCAGCTGCACTGCTGGAGGTGAGCAGGCAGCTGGGCCAGGGCAGCTTTCCTGTCAGATCCAGGAGTGTTTGCCTCCTGCACACGCTCTGCGTGGAAGCTTTTAGGAGAGTATTGATCGCCTTGTGAACAGAGCTGGCAGGACACGCAGAGCTGAGAGTGATCCTGATTGCAGAAGTCATGCCACGGGTTTGTTCTTTAWAGCAAAACCACCCCAAAACAAGGCACAAAAAAATGCCCAAACGAACAAGCAAAAGCCCCAGACCCCACGACAAACAGAAACAAAGCTCCTGTGAGAACAGACTCAACTAGTTGTCCTCCCCTCTCTCAGTCTTTAAAAGACGATAATTAGCTAACAGCTATTTAGCACTTTGGCATGCCTGTGACATGTGCATTAGGTACTAAATAGGGGCTTTTTATTCGAGGATCAAACAGACTTGGCAATAATAATTTATGTCTAAGGGTAATAGGGCTGCTAAGCAAAATTCACACTGAAGGACGATTTAATGCTTTAATGCAGGAAAACAGGAGATGGAATCAAGTCAAAGCAAAAGCAAGAGGAATGCTGAGAATCATGYTGGACATCCCAAAGCATCAATTGCCCCCAAGCCTTAATTCCCTGGATGCCCCTGTCAGTGGAAACAGGAGTTTGCAGGGCTCTTCTGCTGAGTGTTTGCAGCACAGCAGACACAGGAAAGCAGCTCCCAGCAGCTCCCAGGAGCAGGACAGCAAGAGGCTGCATGGACCAAGGATGGATTTCAGGCTGGGACACCCCTGAAGCACCTGGCATAGCTCCCCACAGAGCAGGTGACCTGACAGAGAGAAACAGCCCAGGAGAGAGAGGGGAAGGCAACATCTCTGTGTGCCTGCCCACTGGAAACTGGGATGAGGTTTCATTGCACATTCTATTGAAATAACTTTGCATGTAATTATGTAAATAATTATGCACCTGATACAAATGCCCTATTTCAATAATAATAGCTTTTACTTACAGTGGGACTCAGATGAATGTAAACTAGGGAAATCAGCCTCAAATATTCTCCTCGTACATCTCCTGCCCAGCCTTCCCTGCATAACATTTGTTCTTCAGCC
Organism: Mixornis gularis; assembly: GCA_003546035.1. Taxonomy (NCBI): domain Eukaryota; kingdom Metazoa; phylum Chordata; class Aves; order Passeriformes; family Timaliidae; genus Mixornis; species Mixornis gularis. The sequence continues at coordinate 80,259 of QVAJ01000579.1, read as the reverse complement.
AAACTCAGATATGGTTGGACAATGGGAGATAAAGACACTTCCATCTCTAATCATCCATTCCAGATCAGGAGTCTGGGCCTTGTCCTTTGCAGCTGTGCACTTTCAACTGTGGGTCATGAACCACGAAGTGAATCCAAAAATGTCTCAGTGGTCAAATGATATATGGCCARCCGACAGAGACTGGATAAAAATACTCTCTCTTATGTCTGAAAATCTCTTTTGGGTGCCCTGTTCCTGTCTTGAATCACATCCCAGCTCTAACTTGCTTGGAAAAAWCTCCCTGCCTCATTTAGATCCATTGTCAGGCTGCCTTCGAGGCGGGCTGGAACTGGAATGATGGGCAAGTGCATTAGTGGGAACTGCACCAAATCCTGTGCTTGCTTTCACTCTGCATTTCCCTCACTCCAGCTATTATTTAATTTCATGACCATTAAATGCATTTCACTCTGCCTTTCTCTCACTCCAGCTATTATTTAATTTCATGACSGTTAAATGCATTTCATTTTCCAATTAATTAGCCCCGCTGTTTTCTAAGGCCAGTCCATCCCCGCTTCTCACCCACGTGGGGGCACGTGGGGGATCTGCCACGGCTATTTCTCCCRTGGAAAAGGGAACAGAGCTGATCCTGCCTTTTCTTAGCAGGGAGSGGGCTCCAGCCTACCTGCCAGGTTCCTCGAAGGAGCACGGTGAGGAGCTGCAGTTTTCTATTCTCACGTCTATTACCRTACCAGGAATGTGCTCCGTGGTGACACCTGGTTTTTCAGCCTTCTGGAGGAACTGAATTAATGATCCTTTTCCTTGTCTGTCACATCGTCTCTCCAGGATGCTCTGTGAGAGCCTTAAGCCTGATTAAATATACAGCACACTTCCTCCAATGTATTTTGGGGGTGTGAAGGAAGGAGCAGGTAATTTAAGGTTAGCAGGGACGTGCTTTCTGAGGGATGAGTTTGCCTAGCMGTAAAATCTGTGTTCACTCCCGGTGTGTTAGCACAAACTGGGGGTTAAGCACAAYGACTCGACCCCTTCAGCCAAGTTCCTCACACCAAAGGCAATACCACACCGAACGGTGTGCAGGACGAATTGCAGGATTTGTGCATAAAACAGATGGCAATTTGCACGAGCCAGATTTAATTTACTCGGGGAGTGCTCGCCTAATGCAGACAGAGCACCAAGCCTCTGCCCACCAAATATTGCAGGTAAATGCCACAAGCAGCAAAGGAGGGCCAGGCCTGGTGGGGCTGCTCAGGGGCTGAGGAAATCCAGGCTCTCTGGGCAYGTCAGAGAGCAAGGGAAATGTGGCACTTCAGAGAACAGCTTGTTCAGCTGAGTGCAGGCTCTGGATTTTGGCTGCATTAGGTTATTGATTCACCTGCTCTTGTTGTGCACACAAGGAAGCGTGGCTTGATGGGGTGTTGGTGGAAGCCATAAATAAGCAGAAATTGGAGAAGAAATCTGTCTTTTGTGGTGCTTTGTAAAGCAGAGGCTGGAGGAGGYGAGTGAAGAGGCCCCTGGACCCTGCCAGCACAGCTCCAGCAGAGTTCTGGGCTAATTCTTCTGCTCCCAGAGGAGCTTTTGGGCACCTCCCTCCCTGGGTAACAAGCAGTGCCACGGCTGGTGCCCTCTCCCTGCTCCATGGGCCACTCAACACCTGCTACATCACCTAAATGCAGCGAACAGACAAGAAAGAGTTGCCTTGGGGACAGCTTGGGGACAGCAGGACCATGAGTCCTGCTCCTGTTAGAAATCTTTACAACAGCTTTTTTTCCTGTGACATCTACCGGATTTTTGCAAAGTCAAAAATCTTCTCTGCTGGTATCACTGAAATGACTTCTGCAGTGTTTGATGTCTTTCCTCCATCCAGGGTAAAATGACAGAGGGGTCTGTGAGCGCAGGGATGGGGAGGTGAACTGGGCTCTCCCTGTAACCTGCAGTCAGGGGAGTTCCCCAGGAATTCAGAGCCCTCCACACCTGCACATTTCACAGCTGCCTCTGGCAGGGAGGAACTCAGCCCCTGAGTTATTGCTGCCAGCATCAGGCTCAACTACAGACCTAGCTCACAGAAAAGCCATTTTCCCTTTCTTTCCAGCCTATATTTATGTTGTTTCCTCTCCCACAGTGCCGACCCACAGGTGTGCCTCTCTCAATTTTCCTGTTTTCTCCCCCACTGTCATTCCCCCTCCTTCCCCCAGTTCGTCAGGAACTGGAGAGCATTATCTGTATCTGCAGCCTGTCACTTGTCTGGCTGATCCATATCCCACACAAATTTTTCTGCTGCTTTGCCCTGCTTTAGTGCATCTTTCAGCACTCCCTCCTCTTCTTTTGACACCCAGGTTTTGGTTTTGGGGTTTTTTCCATACTCAGCCTGGCGTACTGGAAGCTTTGTGCCTCCTGCAGAGTGCCAGACACCTGCACCTTCATCTCGCCAGTCCTCCAAAATCTGTGTTGGCAACTTAACTCTTCCCCCACAATTCTCCTTTTGGAGCAGCCAGCAGTGGGGATGCTTTTGGGCAGCCCTGCAGGGAGCAGAGTGGGGGGACAGCCCACTCCTCCTGCCCAGACAGTGCTGCCACAGTGCCCTCCCCACCCCTGCACCTCAAATCGTTCACACCGAGGAAATCCCAGCATCTAGTGCAGGACAGCATTCCCCAGAGCAGGAAATCTCACCCTGTGAGCTCACAGGAATTGTGTGCTGCAGCTGATCTAGGATTCTGCAAGCCCCAAATTTCTCCAGCCTGGAGAGCAAGATTCCAGACTCCACAAATGCAGTAACTTTCCTTACCAACTTTGACACCAAAAGCTGCTCTGCAGGACTTAAATGTTTCAGTAAAACCTTCTGGGATGGGAACAGAAAGGGACCTTTATGGGCATTTACTCAGTGGAAGCTCTCTGGGATCAGGGTATCCCACCAGACTGACTGGCAGGAGAAACAATAACTCATCCCTCATCCCTGCACGTGCAGCAAGAAGGGAACTGCCCTCCAAATGTATGGAGCCATTTCCTGCAGGTCAACACACTGTGCTTCAGACTTTGATTGTCGAGGAATATACAGCAAGTGACACCAGTGAATTCTAATTCCCACCACTCCCTGCGTGCCCCTGGGAATGTCCCAGCCCATTAATGTCAGCCTGTGTTTGTCCTTGCCTGCTGTGGCTGCCCAAATTTCACACTCAGGCCGGGCTACCCTCGCAYGACAACCTCTCTTGTTTTAAAGGGTAGTTTTTTTCTTCTGATTCTGCCTCTTTCATTTTTAATGGGAAAGAAATAAAACCTCTGGTGATTAAACCAGGACAAGCTGAAACACACGAAGCAATGTCCCTAGTCAGGCAGAACCTGGAATGTCAGAAGGAAAAGCCTGTTTGCTCCTGTGGGACACACGTGGGGGTGTCAGGGGCTCTGTGCAGCTGGGCCGCTGCACCTTTTGTTGTCACTTCTGTCCCTGCACCACAGGCCCCTGGCCCGGGCTGGGCTGTGCCTTTGGGTGTGGTGCTGCCAGCCAGAGGAGTCAGAGAGGCTGGCAGGTTTTGGGGCCCACGTGGAGCTCTGCCTCCCGGCCCCGGTACCTGCTTGAGGATCTCTGCCGCCGTCTCGTGCGAGCAGTCGAATATCACGTAGAACTCCTTGCCCTTCTTCATCTCCTTCAGCAGAGGCCTGGCATCCTTGTTCCCAGAGGGCAGCTGCCGGATTTTGATCTTGATGTTGTATCTGGAAGGGGCTTTGATGAGCTCCTGCAGGCGAATTAGACCTGAAAAATGACAGGCGACCACACAATCACCATCCTGTGCCACAAGGATTTATTGTTGGTTAAACGGGGTCTCTCACACTCCACACTCCCTAAGGATAATTGCTAGTTCCATATTTGCCAGCTTCCTAGCCAATATTATTAAAGCCTTTCAGCCCCATGTTTATACTTGGCTCCGACATCTAAATATTTTGAAAGGTGTTTTTAACCAGTTGACTACAGGATATGTTTGCATTGATGTAATACAGTGTAAACATATTGTAGTATGTTTAAACTGAGACATAAAAAGCAAATAAGGCTTCTTCCTGTGCAGCTCATTCTTATTCCAATAAGAATAAGATAAGAAGCAAGAAGATAAAACTGAGGAAACCTCCTCCTGACTTTCCTGCCTGATGTTACTGAGCAGCTGTGAGATCTTACAGAACTTTTTGAGATGCAGCTCCACATCCCCAAACACAGGTGATTTCCTCGGCTCGGTGTTCAGCTGGCACAGCTTTCCTTGCCTCAGCTGAAGTCAGCGGAGCTCAGCCAGAGCCTTGTCCAAGTGTTTAAGCACAGTGCAGTTCCAGTGGCTAATTCAGCACTCCTGTGTAATTTGCACTGCCTCCAAAACCGAGGGAAGACAGTTAAGAGCTCTTTGAGGTGTGTGATTACAGCCTCTCATTATCCACGAGCAAAATTCACCCACACAAAATTCCTGATCTCCTGCTGAGGGGATGTGAAAGGCTGCCTTAAAAATATGCAGAGAGAGAGAGAGAACAGAGGGCAAGGAGTGCTTCTTGAACAAAAATCAAACAAATTATTTATTAAAATGACGGTGCTCCTGCCTCTCATGCTGGGAGTGGGGGGTAGAAAWTACTGTGTGCCTTAAAGTATCTCCTTTGGTCACATCAGACTGGGGCCTTGCACTTCCCAACACTTCCTGCTGCCATATGAAGTGGAGATGGAGCCCCGGGTGTGGTGTCCTGGACAAACCAAAGCAGCAGTGGAAAGAACTGCAGCCACTTTTCTGGAGGACATGGCAAAAGGCTGATCCCCTGAGCCCATCCAGTGCCACCCCCTGCCCTGGGCAGGGGCACCTCCCAGGAGACCAGGGTGCTCTGAGCCCCAAACAACCTGGCCAAGATGGTTTTATTTCTTGTGATGAAACGATGTCAAACATTAGGGATGAGAAAGAAAAGAGCTTGAGTTAACTGGCATCACTCTAACCCCAAATCCAAGGACTATTTATACTGATCAAAGTTGACATGTTTACTTTCCTGACTCTGAGTTAATACGATGATTGATGATTAATTTACTTTGTAAACACCTCTGCAAATGAAATCTCTTTAATATCAGACATCTTTGTAGCTGAGCAGGTGCACAGCACTTGGCGTTTTGGAATGCCAATTTGGGTATGGGATGAGCTGGAAAAGACCTCTCCTTGTTTCTGTTCTGTCTAGAAGATTTATCTGGGAGCTACTGTCCAGTGGGGGCCACAGAAAGGATGAGGGGTTTGGAGCACCTCTGTTGTGAGGAGAGGCTGTGGGAGCTGGGCCTGGTCAATGTGAGAAAGGGGAGGCTGAGAGGAGATCCATCAACCCACATAAATATCCCATAAACCCACACMAATATCCATCATCCCACACAAATATCCCCAGGGGCTGTCACAGGATGGTGCCAGGCTCTGSCAGTGACAGGATGAGGAGCAGTGGCCATGAACTGACACACAACAAGTTCCACCTCAGCCTGAGGAAGAACTTCTGTCCATGGAGGGGGCAGAGCCCTGGAACAGCTGCCCAGGGAGGGCCTGGAGTCTCCATCTCTGGGGACATCCCAAACCCACCTGGAGAGTTCTGTGTCACCTGCTCCAGGTGACCCTGACTTGGTAGGGGGGTTGGACTGGGTGATCTCCAGATTCTGGGATCTTGGGATCAGTTTGGAGCTGTGTTATGGGTTCCACAAGCAGGAAGCAAAATGGGATTGACTATTGACTATTCAAAGCCCGGGGGTCTGGTGAAGCGAGCAGCTTTCCAAAAGCCATGGCAGCAGCAGSACAGGGGTTTTCCTCCTGTAACCCAGGGAGGGCACACAGAGTGAGCTGCCCCAGGGCCTGATGGGCTCTGCAGCCCAGTCCCACTCACTCCCCCTCTCCCTCTCTCACTCACCCGTGCTGTCCTCGTAGACCACGGTGACGATTTTCCAGTTGTAGTAGAGCACGAGGTCCAGCACGGCCCTGCTGATGGCGGCGTAGTCGGGGTACAGGTTGATGTAGAAGGCGTCCCTGTTGTCCACGGTGGGGTGCTTCCAGCGGGTCTGGATGTGGGGCACCTCCAGGGCGTTGCAGATGGACTGCACGGCGCTGACCGACGAGCTGTGCGCCGGCCCGAACAGCGCCGCCACGCCCAGGGCCAGCTGGTCACACGCTGGGGACACGGGAGACAGCCAGCTCTTAGTGGGCAAGGCAAGGCACCTGGGGGATGCCCGTGGGACACTCCAGCCACCCCCATCACTTCAAAGTGAGAACAGAGCACGGCGCTGCTCCCAGAGCCACTGAGAGRTGTGTCAGCAGTTCCTGAGGTCTCCAGGGGTGATTTACAGGGTAAAGGGAGAGGCTGAGGGAGCTGGGAAAGGGGCTCAGCCTGAAGAAAAGGAGGGGCAGGGGAGACCTTGTGGCTCTGCACAACTCCCTGACAGGAGGGGACAGCCAGAGGGAGTTGGGCTCTGCTCCCAGGGAACAGGGACAGGAGGAGAGGGAACGGCCTCAGGCTGGGCCAGGGGAGGTTTGGATTGCATGGCACCAGAATTTCCCCATGGAAGGGGTTATTAAGCATTGTCAGGGGCTGCCCAGGGAGGTTTGGAGTGCCCATCCCTGGARGTGTCCAAGGAATTCTGGAGGTGGCACTCAGTGCTCTGGGTTGGGGACAAGGTGGACACTGGGCACAGCTGGGCTCAGAGATCTTTTCCAACCTCAGTGAGTCTGATTGTGGTTCTGAAGATGGCTTTACTGATCAGCTTTATATCCTTGACCCTGATTGCTACTAATAAAACCTTCTCTGCTCTCTGCCTGGCAGGTCACATGGGTTCCTGAACTGCCTGTCTCAGAATGGCTTTGTCCTGGAGGAGCCAGGAGCTCTCTGGCTGCCAAAGGAATGTCACAGGAAGGAAGTTCCACAGCAAAGTGTCAGGTAATACATCCCTGGAGCCACAGCAGGCTCTGCATGGATCCCCCTGGGACTGGCACCTTTCCACCTGTGGGAGCTGCTCTAATTTCAGGCTGCTGCAGGGACAGGAGCAGCAAAGGGCACCTGGATTCACTGCTCTCCCTAATCTGTGTTTACAAAGCAGGGAGGGATGCCTAAAGCCCTTGGTAACAGCACAGGGAAATAAAGAACCCCCACACCGACATTTTATACATCMGCAAAGGTTTCCTCCTCCTTGTGCCCACATCTCAGCCTGAAGAGCCCTGCCTGGAGCTGTCTTTGCATTTCTCTTTCTCTGCCATGTCTTTGCAGGCTGGCAGATGGGAGATGAAGTGATATCAGTTATTTCTGTCCACGGGTAAAATTTACTGCCAGTGTTTTTAACAGGGCTCCTGCACTGAGCTGCAGGGCTGCTCTCTTTGTGAGGGTGGGAAATGACTCTGATTGAGTGAAACATTAAATAAACCAACTTCCACAATGAGCTCACATTCTTTCAATTCATGTTTAGCTCTCTGGCTGTAGTAGAATATGACAGAAAATCAATTATTTTCTGTTTCCATTCTACAGATGAGTGTTTCACAGACAGCATGAAGTGCACAGGCTTTTCAGGTTTAATTCAGAAGCCTTTCTATAGGATCACGGGTTTTAACGTGCAAATTCCATAAAAAACTTCAATAATTCATGATGGGAAGAAATTACCGCTGTCTGTGTGAGTTTCTTGCATGTAGATTGACAACTTCCTACATTTTAAATGGAGAAGGCACTTTCACAACAGGCACAGAAGAGATTCTCACTCTACAGGGAATCTGAAATTCTGTCTCAGCCTGGATTATACAGATTATAAATCCGCCACTCTTGAGATTCTATGGCATGTAGCTCCAGCATATACCTGATAACTGAAAAGGAATGTAAAAAATGCCATTTAAAGCTCTTCTTGGTGTCCTTTGAAATCATTCTCCTTTTCTCCACTCTTACCAAGAAACTGAGGTAGCATGGGGAAAATCTGGTAGTGTAGATGTTTGAAAGGTGACAGCTCACCAGCTTGGTTTTTATTTTCCAACCTTCTAGCAAATCCAGTTCCAGGAACTAGGCTTTCCTTTTTAACATTTTATGTTATAAAACAAGTTTTGAGCTTGCTTTCAAGACTAAGGAACACATGGAGCTTAAGGAAAGTTGTCACTTATTACCCCTCTCTGTTTTGGCCCGCAAGCCAATTAGATGGGAGCAAATTGGGCTATAATTTTCCTTTTCAGGAAAAAAAAAAAAAAAAAAGGAGAGGCAAAAAGTTTCCAAACTTGACCACTCCAATTCTTAACAGAGAAATGTTTATAACAGAGAAACTTATTTCTATCTTCAGGGCACTGAGCATTAATATTTCAGGGCAGGAGGGGTACTGGCCTCTGCTATRTAAAATGGAGTAGAGATAATTTACCAGTAATGGGTATCTGTGCTAATTACGGGTTGTGACATCCCACTGTGCTTCCTGTGAGCCTGTGATCATTTTTCTGCAGAATTCCAGGTGGCAAATCTGTGTTTTGGAAAGAAGAACGGCTTGGACTCGCCTCCTGCCATCTGGGGCTCTGAGCATGCAGACAGCACGGGGGGATTTATTCAGAATGCTCATGACAGGTCCAAGCCCAGCCTGATCCTTAGATCAAACACCTCTGAAAGATTCATTTTGTGTTCCTGTTGGTGCACAGGACACAGGCAGAGCAGCAAAGGAGATCAGGCTGGGGAAAGGGATGAAGTACAAACCCCGCATGTAACTGACACAGTAATTGAGATAATTACCTCTCCTCGAGGCTTCAAAACTATCGAAGAGGTTAATTCTCTGGATGTCGTAGGTTAATGTGGTATTAGGCATCAGTGTTCTGTTCCTGTTAATGTTGCTGACAGCAAACTTGAACGCCAATTCTTCAATATTAACGGGTTCATTTTCCACAGTTTCGAATATCCCTCCTGTTGGAACAGAGATAAATGAGGATTATTCGCCTCTTAATCGCCGCACAGAAGGAGGGAAAAATAAATTATGAGCCATAATTTCTGAGTGTTCATCAAGGCAAACCTGATGACTGCTCAAAGCACTACAGCAACAGCACAGCGAACCCTCAGTTTTTGTCTGCTGTGGCACTGGGGTCAACTCAATGTTATGAGTGATGCTCCACAAACATCTGGGGAAGTTGACATGTGTTTATTGTCCAGCCTTTTCAGAGGAACGTTTTAAATGCCTGTGAAAACTTCTTTCACAGCTCCTTTCTAGTGAAAGTAGGGATGGACATGGGTCTTGCTCTCCCTGCTCCAGTCTAATCTGCATCTGGAGATGAAACTTGGACGTTGTGGGTGTTTTCTGGAGCGTTTCTGCACATCCTGGCAGCCCAAGGCCCACTGAGGAGCTGGGGAGCAAAAGGTCTGAGAGTCTCCCCTGGAGCTCTTGTGTTTCCTCTGGGTTTTCATAAACCTCAGGCAGCGTTGTTGGTCATCCTCAGTTTGCTCAGGGACAGGGGAATATTTCTGCTTTTTCCAAGGAAAAGGAGCTGAACCTGTGGACACAGCACGTGGCCGAGCTTTCCAAAAAGAAAATAAGCAAGTTTTCCAAAGGAGGGCTGTAAATATCCCAAATTCTGGAAGTGTAATGATCTTCCCTGGAGTGTATCCAGGGATGGGAARGTGTCTCCAGGCCACAGCCTGTCCCAGCTGACTGGGATGTCCTGTCCCTCCAGCCTCCAGAGACCTCATTATGCCAACAGCACATTCCCACTGTCTAGGGGCAGTGGGATTTGAGGAATGCACAGCAAACACAGCTAATTTTACAAAATAGCTCCTCTAGACAGAAACCTTCAGCTTCAGTGCTTGATTCTGCAATTTACTCATTTAGTGCAAGTCACTAGAGAATACTTTGGATTTCTCCTCCCTTACGTATTTCCCCATTTCCCCATGTTAAATTTGAGGCCCCTCTCTTTGTAATTTGTGGCCCCCTGAATGCACTCAGCTCATGGGCTGCAATCTCCTGCAGTTTTGATGTCACCATGCAGGAATAATGCAGTCATTAGCTGACCAGCAGAAATGGGAACACGCTGGAGTCAAAACCTGGTTTGAATTTTAACCCAGCCATGAAGAGGAGGCTACCAACCCCAGTCTGCTAAGGTTATCCCTGGAATAAACAGCATCATTTTATCTCCTGAACCCCCACAGAGCAATGCCTTGGCACGGCTTAAACAATCTGCCAACTTCAGCAATTTTCTTGTGCACTCCATGGATTTCTCCTGCACAATGTGCAGGTATCAGAACCTCGGAGACTTCTCCCCTCTTCCTCAGAAAACATCCAAGTGATTGCAAAAGAGTGTAATACACAGAAACAGCCAAAAAAAAAAAAAAAAAGCCTAAGTGCAGGATTTGGAACCAAAACATCGAGTGGAACGCTGAAAGCCAGCAGGATTTTCCAGAGCTGCAAACTCCAGATCACCTGAAGGGAAAAAAATCTGCAGCCTGTCCTTTCAGATCCAATCCTGTGATTCCTCATCCCAGCTATGATCCCAGCAAGTTCAGTGGTTAAATTCAATCATGTTTCCCTCACTTCACCCGAGGCAGACGATTCTCTTGACTCAGCTGCAATGCCAGCCTGGGCTTGGGCCAGAGAGGTTCCACTGCTGAGTGTTCCTTGAATCCCTGCTGGGAGCAGCAGGGCTTGGCTCCATCAGGGAAGGTGCATGTCACAGGGACAGCCCGAGATCACCTGGAAATGAGGGTGCCCCCAGTCCCTCCCCACTTCCAATAGGGTGGGTGTTTTGCCATTTGATCCTGGCAAAACCCCCCTCCACCGCACAAATTATCACTGTGCATTCCATCAATTTCTGCTTTTCTTTTTTTAATTAATTCAAACTACTTCATCCAACCACCCTTGAGGCAACCTTCACACCTGGATGTACACAAGCACTTCCTCACCCTAGGGCCAGAACTATTTCCCTCCCTCTAATCAACTGCCAATTAAATGAAGATTAATTGTAATTAATGATGTATAACCAGGAACTATTTATACTTCATTAGCAGAATTCCACAGGATTTTTCCTTCTGGAAAAGAGAGAAAGCTCAGTGGGAGCAGGAAGGCAGGGAGGGGAAGGAGGAGTGATGGGAAGAGGGGAAGTTTTGTGTGGTTTTCTGAGCAAACCAATCCAAACTCTGCACTACCAGTTGGAGCAGGAAAGCACTCCCAGGAACTCTGACTGCAGGCTTTATTTGCTGGGGACATATTCCGGATAAAACGTGGAATTCTGGAATGGTTTGGGTTGGATTGGGCCTTAAAGCTCCTCCAGCCCCAGCCATGGACAAAGCCCATGAGGGAGTTTGTGCAGAAATAATCCCTCACTGTGACTGAGCTGATACTGCATTTAAAAGGCTTGGACTGCACCTAGAATCAAGTTGAGCTTGATTCTTCTCTTCAGGCCCATTCAGCTGCTAAGAAAGAGCTGAATCACTCGATAAATCTGCATCACAAACAAGCTGTGCTGTAGCGTTTTCGTCCATCCATCCCTAAGGAAATCCAGCAATTCCATAAATAGTCCCCTCTCCTCCCGCTGATGACTGACAGCCAAGCTCAGATTTTATTGTAAGGTCCAGGTAAAAAGAAAAATAATGGGGTGAGTGACAAGTTTGATGCAGAGCCAGTTTGTCAGATGATTCATTTAAATAAAGTAATTACTGTACAACGTTTTAAAAACAAAGTAACCACAGCATTATACAAGGGAAGGAAGAAAGGAAGGAAGAAGAAATCGATGTTAACTCAAGAGATAAATGATGTTCCAGGAATGAAGCTGTTATTGCTGAGTGTGAAAACAAGCACTGGCTTTCATGTTGGGCTGCTGGTGGCACTTAAGTGGGAAAAGCTAGATTTTGGAGTCCTCCCTTTCAGATCCCTCCTCCGTCAGACAGAGAGTGAATCCTCCATAGCAAACCAAAGGCTGCTGGGTCCTGGTCAGTGGCAAACCTGCCATCTCACTCACAGCACGTCATTTGTAATGTGATTTCTTCGAGGGTGAAGGAATAAAACAATATCTGCCCCTCCTTGGAATTCAGCAGTGGAAGGGAAGAGGGAATGACAGCCTGGATACAGCTGCTCTGCCAAAAGGGGCCGAGCCACAGAGTCCAAGTGACAGGCAGGGCAAAGCATCAGCTCCATTCACTCTCTGAGCACAAAAACCCCCACAGCAAGGAAAATGTCACAACTGCACAGCACACTTCAGCAGGCACACCTGGAAAAGCTCCTCCAGCTCTCCCAGGCCAGCAAATATTTCCATTTCAAGGGGTCGTCAGGGACTGAGGGAGTTTCAGTAAAGGTCAGGGCTGAATCCATCCCCAAAGGGATGGATTTTACAGTTTGTGACTCTTTCTAGTTGAGGAGAAACCCCTGTTTCCACATGGCTGATGCCCACATTTCCTGCTCTGGCTCAAAGGAGGAATTTTCCCGGGCTGGGGAGGTGCTGGGTCACGGGATGACACATGGAATCAGCCATGTGGAAGCACAGGGCCTGCTGGATGCTGCTCCTTCCCCGAGCTGGGAAGCACTGGCAGCTTCCCAAGGCAGCCCAGGGCCAGGACAGGCAGGTGCTTTGCTGGCAGGGCTTCCAGAAACATCTGAACATCCATTTCCCGCAGGGATTCCTGCTCCCAGAAGCCTCCCCTCCTTTCCACAGGGAACCTGGGAGGTGCAGGAGAACTCATTGAAGCTCACCTGTCAGTCACTGAAGGGAAAGGGGAGCTGAAATCCTAAATCCTGATGCCTGTGAGCTCTGTGCTGTGCTCTCCCCGAGCAGAAGCTGCTGCTGGTGCCAGGTGGATGCAGGGGATCCATGAAACCAAATGAACACAGGGTTTGCCCTCGGCTCTTTGACAGGATATGGATTCCATTGGGCTCTGGATCACACACACTCAGTGGGGCTGGGGGAGAATGGAGGCTCAAAAAGGAGCAGGGCACAGCAGAACAGTGCTGAGGAAGGTCTTTTTCTCCAGATAATTCCCTCTGACAGAGTTCCACTCAGGCTGAAAGCACCTGCTGCTGGGAACCCCCTCCAAGCGTGGTTTTCCATCCTTATCTCTCAGCAAAGAACAGATTCTCCTGTGCTTTGTGGTGCAGCTGGGAGCCAGTGCCTGTGCACTCACCACGCTCATCTCCCCAGAGAACAATCAAAGTAGTGATTGCTCTCGGTGTAGCAGCACCTCCCTTTGCAGAGTTCCCTCTCTGCTGGTGTGAGGTTATCCAGAAACTGGCTGTTACCTCTGGTTTAGACAGGACCCCTGAGCTACTCTGTTATGTGGATGTGCACTGGAGTGTCTCAGGAGGAATGGTGAGCACCCCCAGCCCTGTMAGGAGCAGTAATTGCAGTTGGCATTTGCACACCCTGCAGGCTACAGAGGGTTTCCTCCCGAGGTTCTGCTGGAGCTGGAGCACAGGGAGGGGCTGTGTTTGGCTGGCAGAGCCCACCCTGGGCCATCAGCATTCCGTGCACTGCCTGAGCCTGCAGCAGCCCTGGGAGTGAGGAGCTATTACCATCCTCATTTTACACACGGTGGAGCTGAGAGAACCACGTTCCCACCACCATTCCCTCTCCAATCTGTTCAAAAGCTGCTTTGGAAGCCTTCCATGCCTCGTGCTCTGTTCCAGCCTATTCCCACCCCCTGCAAGCCCCTGGCCCTCCCTTGGCATCCCTCATCCCTGCATTCCTCCCAGTTCTCCTCCCCAGCGCTCCGTCCTGCCACATGTCACTGCCATTGTCCTGCCCCTGCCAGCGCCGGGATCATCTCCCCTCTGGGACTCGTCACCCTCATCTGCCTCCTCCAAACAAAACTCCAGGGCCCTGCCCTCGCCCTTCCTGCACTTTCCTCTCTGTGTTTCAGCCATCAGAGTCTCAAAGGAAACGTGGTGAGCACAGAAAAGCAAATACCCCACTCTAGACCCCCCCTGGATTTCTGCCTCTCTCACCTCAAATAACTCTGCAGTTATTTGGTCCCTGTAGATTGAAAGCTTCCCGGGACTGTAAGAAATTTTTAGCCAGACAGAGGAATTTTTAAAATGTAATAAATGCAAGGCTGGCTGTGAGATTGGGGTGATGGTTTAATTCTCCTTTCTCTGTCTGTGGGGAGCTGAAATGCAGGACAGCTTCAGGACCCGAACCCTGACCAAGGGAGGGGATGAGCCCCAAGTGTCAAACTCAGCAAATGGGATTTTTTGAAGAAGACTGAGCTTGTTTATAGAACACTAGGCTTGTTTATAGAACACTAGGCTTGTCACTGCCTATTTGTCAAATTTGGTGTCTCCTCTGTTCCAAACTGCCTATCCAAAATCCTGCTCCGTGTTCCTTCCAGATGTGGTTTTATTGCAGCTGCTTTTGTGAAGGTTTTGCTCCCAGCTGTAACAAGGCTGCTCAAATTTTGCTTGATTTCTTTGCTGAACTCTCAGAGGCACTCAGCCTTTCTGGGCAGTGCTCAATGAGCAGGGATGGAACTGCCACAAATCCCACTTTGGGCTCAGCCACGTGCCAGGGGCTGAACCCACCACCCAGCACAGAGAACAGAACAAAAGGGCTAAATAAAAATAAAGTGTTTCTCCCCCCAGAATATCTCCCGTGAGAACCAGGGCAGGTTTTTATAATTATCTGCACTCCAGAAAGGTGCATTCAGCCCCAGTTCGATCCTTTGGAAAGCAGAGGGATAAAAATACATGTGTGGATGTATATATAGGAAAAGTTGAGCTTATTAAGATACAGGGATCTGCCTTTTCCAACAGGAATTGTTTCACTTCGGCTTGCAAGTGGAGATATTTCCCAAAGGGACAATTGGCATGATTTGTGTTACAGAATTTCTAAGTGATGAACTTCTTCATTTTCACTAACAGTGAAAAAATCTGGTTGACCTGATTTAGGTACCTCTTGCAACATCAGGCAGGGACTAAAGCATCATTTTTGAGGTGCAGGCTCTCAATTTGATAGGAAGTTTTAAAACTGTTGCTTTTCTCCTTTCTATTTTATATTTCCCTCTGCCTGCACTGTGCCATGGGCTGTGGGCTGCTCCAATCGTTTCTCCTGATTCCAGCAGGGTTTGATCGAATTCCCTCAGGGCTGGCCATTCCTCCCACCGTGCTGTAACAACTTAAACAGTCCCTCTGGAAAAGAGACTTTCTGCTGTCTAACACCCTTCAGAGCCCTGCTCCACAGCTCTGCTTTTGCTGAGTGTCCAGCGAGAGGATTTCCCTCTGAGGCACCCAGACGTCCTGGCACATTCTGTGCTGATCATGTGCAGGCCTGCAGGGGCTGCTGCAAACCGAGAGGCAACGGGAAAGCCGAGAGAAAGGAACAGCCACAGGGGGAAAAGAAATCAGTGCTTATATTAAGGAGTAAAGGAAGGGGGAAAGAATTTGACAGGAATCAAAAGCAGATGAGGAGGGTGGAAACAAGCTGGTGGGATGAAGACTGAAAGACTGATGGCACCGAGCTGCAGGAATTACTGGAATTTCTGTTTACTGCTTTTATCTGAGTCCATCCCAAAAGTGTTCAATTGCTTACAAACATAGAGAGATGTTCTGGGTAGATATAGAACAATTGTACCTCACACTTGAGGAAACCTCAAAGCAAAGGAAGCCACGGAGACCCCTAAAACAGCAGCAAGGAGAACTGAGTTCAGATGGGGTTTTCCCACCACTGTGCCACAAACACCTGGTTAAATCAGGAGGATATCTGTACAAAAAGCACTTTACGCTGTCCTTGCAGTGCTGCAATAGCTGACACTCACTGAGAGCAGCAATAAATCCAGGTTTTTCTGCACTCTGACAGCAGAAGACCCTTAGGAACAGAAACACTCACTCGACAGAGCCCTGGCAAGTTCCTCCAGAGAGGAGCCCTGAGGGGAGGGAAGATGGCCCCACTACAGAGCAGTTGGGAGTTTGCATTTGCAATGGAACAGCCTCAGGATGAGCCATTTTTCTCCAGCTGTTAGCCAGGAATAGAAAGACATTTCAAAATCCAATACAATGCTTTGAAATGAGAGCTATTTAGCAAACAGCATTTTTGTGCATGAATGTCAGGGTTATATCTTTAAAAATGACACAGTCTGTCTTTTCCTGAGTGCCCATTAAGCACTATTATCTCTAAGATGCTTAGGAACATAAGATCTTTATTAAAGCTGAAGAAATCCGAGTTTATCCTGAAAAAGCATGGATAAATCAGATCACAGACTGTCCCAGAGTACATCCCTTGCAGAGAGGAGGTGCTGGAGGGAGGTTAGAGTTGACAGGGGGCACATTTTAAGCTCTCACTTTAGTCTTTGGCTGCTGTCTTGCTGAATTCCAGCTGCTCCAGTTGCCTTGAGGGCAGAGCTGCCTGTCCAGCCCGGGGTGATGGACATGGGGGACCCCTGGAAGCCCCGGGGCTGCAGCAGATCCCCCATTTGGAAACTGCTGTGCACACTTTGCACTTTGAACCGTGCAAAAAGTCCTGTCCTGATCAAGAGTTCAGACATTAGGGATCCAAAACGACAGCAGCTCCTGTCACACCCTCTGCACCAGGCCAGGGGGAATTCTGGCTTCGCCTTCCATCCCAAATGCAGATTTCTCTGAGGCYGGACTTGCTCCTCTCACTCTGGAGAAAAGGCTTAAAACCATTCAGCTGAACTGGAGGGGACTTTGCCTGTGCCTGTCCCCATCCTTCCTTCTCCCCAGATCGTGCCAGGCCTGGCACTAAGGAAGGATAACCCTGAAGTTTAAAAATAAAAACTGCAAAGAGACATAAGGGATTTGATTGATTTTCATTGTAAGAAATAAATCCCCCCCTTTAGCTTTTCTTGGCATAGAGGGAGGATATAAACCCAAATGTTCCCAGGCTTCYCCCTGGAGCCATGGTTTTCATTCTCCTGAAACTCCAGACACACATTTGGTGTTTGGGGGACGTGAAGAAATTTGCAGGTTTTGCTCAGGATTTTCTTTAAACCTCACAGCAGTGTGTTTCCCCCACGCTGCTGCACCRTTATTCTGCCTCCCTTTAAGTGGCATTAAAACAGTTTCAGCCTTAATTCCTCAGGTAGCAGGAGGGAATGTGGAGGAAAAGGGCTGCCATTTTCCTACCCAGGGCATTATTTACCCTGCAGCCTCAGCAGCAGCTGGTTTAAAGAGAACCAAGGCACATTTACAGTCCTGGGAAGTGTGATGTCTGAGGAGCTCATCGGAGATGATGCTCTTCAGGGTAGGGGGTGCAGATTTTCCACCAGCTCCACTCCGATGAGTGATGTTTAATCAGCACCTGTGCTTTGAGCTGCCACATTTCCTCATCATAATGATGGTTGGCTCTTGAAAAGACACTCACTGGAGGTGCCTGCAGTTTAAAGCTTTCTTGGTAATTATCAATCTGGAACGTTTCTGCTCCTCAGCCTGCTGAGGGCCATTTGAGTCTGAAGGATGCCTTACTCAACGTCTGCATTTGCAAATATTAAAGCACCAAGTGTAAACAAAACCCTGCTGCACCTGATGACAACTGTGCATCAAGTGCTAAATTATACAACTCCAGGAGAAATATGGAATGGGAASCCAAACAACTCCAGCAGCGCTTTCCTCTTGTCGTGCTTCCCTCAAARTAGAGCTTAGAGGATCCCAGGGTGGTTTGGGTGGGAAGGGACCTTAAAGCCCATCCAGGGCCACTCAGACTGAGACATTCCACTGCAGCAGCTTCACTGGGAACAGCTTCATCAGGAGCTATTAACGCTAATTGGAGATGGCAGTTACTGTTAGTACATTTATTGTATTAAAGGTCCTCTTAGTTGTAATTATCACACCTATGGATAGGGAAGTTAGAGATGTACTTTGAAAAAAATGGCAGGAAAATCCTGGATAATTTTACCCAGGGGTTAAAACTGTGTTAAAAAAAATATATTTAAAGAATTAAAGAAAGAAAAAGACAATTATCTGAAAAACTGATACAACATCTCCAGGCCCCACAAGGGGAATATCTGAGTTACTAAATTGTTACTTTTATTTTTAAAATATGAAGGTCTATGCTACTGGGCATAAATATTGTAGGTGTTTTTTTAGCTTCATAACGTCATTGTAAGAAAGAAATTTCCATCAAAAGTCAAAAAAATACCCTTGCCATGAAGAGGAAACTGTAATTAGTACAGTGTGTAAAGATGACTTCCATTCAATTAAATATTTCCAYAACTGATGAAACAAATGGTGGCCATAATGGTGTTACCACCAATATCCTGGTTGAACGACTTAAATTYCAAAATAAAATTAAGAATCCAGCTGAAGGAGGCACATGATATTTTTCCTGGCTCAGTTTYCCACTGTGAGTGTCAGAATTCCCACTCGGGGTATTCCATGCTCCTGTGACGTGGCATTTGAACAGGTTTAGGTTTTTTGGCAGAGCTGAYTGGGCTCACTTTCGGGCTAAGGGCACGGAATTGAGCTGCTTGYTTATGCTGGGAGACCTTGGAGATCCTCTGCTGCTCCTGCCTGGCCTGAACCTCCCTGAGACCCCARAGCAGCAATAAATCCTGCCCAGGGAGCTGGGACAGGAGGGGGATGCTCCAGTGGGGCAGGGAGGCTCCTGGCAGAGTTCTGTGTGCCCCAGAGTGATGTGACAGCACCAGCCTTGCTGYCACTCTGTGTTTTCTGAGACACAGAACGTTGGAAAATGGTCAAATTGTCCCCTGCAGTCCATTGCCCATGTAAACGAACTGCTGTGTTCACCACTCCTCTGGTGATTGTGGCTCACTACGTGACATATGTCTAATGATTTAGATTGGCTGCTGTTGAGAGGGATTTAATTTAAGGCACTTATGGCATCGGGCTCAAATTATTTGCAGGAGTTGATTGAAGCTTATGTTTTACCCTGCAGCTTGTGCTCAGCTGAGGATCATCTGCTGCCCACGTTCCATTTGTGTCCTGCAGGATCTCAGCCCTGGGCTTCTGCCACACTTTTGTGTCTCCAGCAATTGTTCAACCACCTCCCAGARCAATCAGAACCTGCAGTAAAATCAGATGCCAGAACAAAACCGCCCTATCCTGGTATTTGRATTTTTTATTATTTTAATTGTTACRTCTGCAGTTTTTAAAGCCACCTTGGCAGCAGGTTTTGGATATCTGCTTCCCATGAGAATTAGGCAGAATTGGCCGTCCACCCCTGAAGAGGCTTCTCCACTTCTGTCTCTCAGGGCTCCTCACTGAGCTGCTGGTGGAGGAATCTGTGGGTTCA
>QVAJ01000579.1:0-51835 GCA_003546035.1 Mixornis gularis | reverse complement strand
TCCATCCATCCATCCATCCATCCATCCATCCATCCATCCATCCATCCATCCATCCATCCATCCATCCATCCATCCATCCATCCATCCATCCATCCCCACCCTGGCTGTGGTGTGTCCCTCCCACATAACAAAGCTCCAGTTCTGCTCAGTGCACTCAGAGCCACACGGGAACTGGGCAGGGAGCAACCAGATCCACCTTGGGGTCCCACTGAGCCTCCACAGCTGCTCCCCAAAAGGGAATGTTCCCTCTGGAAATCAAGTGGCAAAGTTGCAGCAGACTGGTGCTTGTGTGGAAATGTCTTGTCTTACTGGGCTGGGCTCCCCTGAGCAAGGAAAGTTAAATCTCTGGGTTCTCCATCCCCTGGAAAGTGTAACCTCCCCAGAGAGAGCTCCCCAGAGCACAGCACACAGCCCATCCTGCACATCCCAAAAAGCTGTGCAGGGGCAGCTGCCAAGGTGCCCAGGAGGAGGGAGGTCCATCTTCAGAGCAGGGCAGGGCTGAGAAAGGCCTGATCAGAGAGCAAAACAAAGACTCTCCCTCTAAGCCCAGTTTGGGTGGTGTGGAGGGGTGTCACACACAGGGAGGGAAAGGCTGGAGACACAGCCACAGCCACAGGAGATGTGGATGTGAGGGAATAAACCRGAGGCAGTTCTGGAGCAGCCTCCCATCCCGGCAGGTTCACAGATTGAAAACTCAGTTCTCAGAGGGCAGTGGGGGGGAAAAAGTCCTCTCTTCCTCTCCCCACTCCTCCCCTATGTAAGAAAATCCACGTTCAGGTGGGGTGAGGGAGCAGGAGCAGGAGCAGGARCAGGAGCAGGAGCAGGGAGCTCTCAGCAGTGCTCAGGGGAGGGGAGCTGTGCTCCTGGGGGCTCATCACTCAGCAGCAGGGACAGGCAATGATTTCCAGGCGCTTGCCTCCCCTTTGGTGGCTGTTTAAAGAACTGTTTGTGCTGCTGCGGGGGCATTTTATTATCCAGAGAACAGGAGTGTTTGACAAGCCCTAAGTGTGAGTGGCTGCTGTGCTGCATGCAGGATGTGCTGGCAGGSCCGTTCAGGGGCAGGGCTCTGCTGGGATGCAGAGAAGGCTTTTGCTTTCCCCTGTGTCCATCTCTGTTATCTCCTGTCCCGGCTGATGCATTCCGGGGCCGGGGAATGCAGCTCTCATTCCGCCCTTAACGGCGCCGAGGAGTTCCATAAATTGCCCTGCGCTCACGCTGCATTTTCTCGCTGCGGTGCCTCCTGTTTGCACACAGAAATAGTTATGACTCACCCTGGCTGCCTCTGAGAACACACAGAAGGTGAACCCCCACCTGTGTCAGACCTGCCTCGCTCGGTGAGCCGCACACACAGACCAGAGTAGAGCAACCTGCTTCTCCTACACCCGAAATTCTGCACCACAAACTACCGTGCTCACAACTTTCTACTAAATTCATTTTACCTGCCTAACAGTGACCGGTAGGGAAATGCTGTTCCCAGTCTTTGAGCACGTTTTGGTTCTCTAAAATGGCTCTTGGCTTCCCTGTGCCCCACTGCTCCAGCGGAAATTGGGATGCTCGACGTTTTAAAGATTTTTCTTGGGAACGGAGGTGTTTAATCTTAGCCTGATAAAGTAAATATTGATCAATCGAAGCTTAAGCTAGCAAAAAGATTGGAGACATTTAATTAGTCAAAATTATAGCTCACACTGTAATATAGTAAATTAGATTAGACAGGCTTTACAGTTCAAAATTACATTAATGACTGTGTGCATTTTCTTAATATTATAATCTTTAATCTTAGATCCCTGAAGATACTAATAGGTCTCTAACCCATCACCGACTTTACTATCATCATTTAAAATCAGCTGTAAGTTACAGGACGCCATTATGTGCCAGAAAAAGACAAAATTGTGCACCAGAAAGAGGCAAGATCACTCAGAATGTGAGATTTAACTGAACCTGTTGTGTTGACATTGCAAATATGGGATGGCAGGGAGCAGCTGGCTGGAATTTAGGGAGAGATGTCCCTGTTCTCACTGCCCTCATGTCCCTGGGAGAGCTCAGCAGAGCTGGGCACACTCTGTGCTCTAGGAATGGGGGAAAGAAGAGAAAAAAATCTCATTTTCTGAAAGCAAAATGAAAGCATGAGGGGAATGGAAAGTGGAGAGCAAAGCAAAGACATTCATGTTTCAGCCCTGCTGAGTTGGACACTTCCATCCCACAGGTAAATCAGAATTTCTTCGTCTATGGAAATCACAGTGGACAGGCAATAAGTACTGGGAACTGACAATGTTCCTACTTAGAAAGTTTTTCCTCTTTCAGGGACATTTTCTTAATTATACTAATTTGTCAAATGTATCTTCGGTTTTACAAGAAGTTTCCTTCTCTGCATTTGTTAAAAGAAAGATAATTGCATCTGGAAAGCAGCAAAATGAAAAGAACTTTAATTATGCATTATAATAACAAATGTGTTCTAGTTCAGGTGAGCCAGACCAATTATATGTGATTAGTGAATGGAAACAATTGATGTTTTTGCATTTTCATTTGGGTCTGCTGACCTTTCCCAGTGAATGAGCTACAATCTGTCTTCCCTTGGTGCTCAACGCAGAGCAAATATTTTAATTTATAGAGCCATTTGGAGAAATGATTGCAGTCTGATCAGAGACAAGTTTTACTGAACTTGATCTGCACTCCATTCTCACAGAGGAGAAAAAGGATTCTTTGCAGCTCTTTTTTTGAAAAGGACACACAAGGAGGCGAGCCTTTGGATTTCCTCTGGTAATGTTGACATAGCGGAAGAAAAAGTAATTAAAACTCTTATTAAAAATTAATCTGCCTTTAATATATCCTTCAT
Organism: Mixornis gularis; assembly: GCA_003546035.1. Taxonomy (NCBI): domain Eukaryota; kingdom Metazoa; phylum Chordata; class Aves; order Passeriformes; family Timaliidae; genus Mixornis; species Mixornis gularis. Next base: position 49,002 of record QVAJ01000579.1, on the reverse strand, counting down.
TTTCCTCTGTGACATGTGATTTCTGGTGTTTACTTTTGCTTAGCACTTCTGAGTCTCTCAATCAGGTGCCCGAACCATTTGGGACACTCCAAAATGCCTTCTTTGATAGAGACATAGGAAAGGTGCTGTGCAAATGTAAATCACCAGCAGCTCCAGGAACTCCTTGTTTCACCAAACCTCATCTTAGGGGAAGCCTTGCTGAGAAAATCAGTTTCAAATGGGCCGTGAAAACAGACCAAAGCCTTGCAATTACTGTGTCCCACTTACTTCAGCTGGTATTTTCCTTCTGAGTGTTTTGTGTCCCCCCTCAGAAGTTCAGCCAGCACCGCTGGGTCCTGCTCAGCAGCAGCAGCAGGATATCCTGCAATTAATGCAATATTCCGTGAGTCCATTCCTCCCAGACCCTGCCTGTGCAGATTCCCTCAGTCCCAGTGAAGTTGGACACCCCTGGATGCAGTGGGAGGCAGCAGGGCTGCATGGAGGGACCTGAGGGCAGAATTTGGCTGCTCACAACCGTGATGAGTGACAGGAGGGAAAACCCTGGAGCCTCGGAGTGCACAGAGAGCTTGGGACAGGAAAAGGCTGCTTTGTTCTGGGTAAATCTTGGGTAAATCAGAACTGGGGGGCACAGTAAGGGTGGATCCCTGCCCTGGCTTCATCACACCTTTATTGTGAACCTGTTTCCATCACCAGCGAGGTAAGGACACTTTCATTCCTAATGAAATTAGCTGCAGCAATCTTCAGTAGGAAGAGAAGGCCACTGGCAGGGTACCTGAGGCTCAGACCTAGAGAAAGGATGTGCCTGGGGGCAGAGCAGAGACGGCCACACTCAAATACCATGTGGGAGGGATGGTGCACCTAAATGACCATTTTTCCCCCACGGGTATCAGGTGATCACAGACAGCACCCACCCCCAGTGGTCTGTGACACCAAACTAGCTGGCAGAGGAGGGAATGGATGGAAGAAAAACACCTGTAGGTCTTCCTGGCCTTTTTCTCTTCCAATCCTCGAGGATGTCTGCACAGAAAAGCACCTTCTCATTCCAGTGTAATAACACTAAGCGTTACCTTCCCAATTGCAACTGATCAAGTTATTTCCCCCATAATCAGCGAGCCTGCATTTTATCCTGTGCAACTGGGGAGATAATCATCAGTGTTTCCGTGCTGGGAACTTTGGGACTGAGCACAGATTGGAGGGTGGCTGTCCCCATGCAGGTTCTGCAATCACTGGCAGCCAGAATTAATCAGAGCTAAATTGTCTTCCCAATCCTGCACACAGAGTGAGGGTCCCTGTCAGTTCTGCCCAGGGGGAAGCCCAGAGGGACCCACGGAGGACGTGGAGCATATGGCACAGGAACACGAGGGGAAGCAGATTTGCCTAAGTTATGGTTTTGGACATCAGCAGGAATTTTTTCACGGAAAGGGATGTTAAACCTCCTCTGGCTCCTTTTGGAAGACAGATGTATCTGCCAGAAACCGAATTCTCCCACCTTTACCTAGGAAATTCTTCGAGTAGCTCTTCCCTATCCAGCTCCTCATGTCCATGGGAATTAACCTGCAGGGGTGGGAGGCAGGTGATGCACCAGCACCACAGGGGCTGAGGTGGAGGCTTAAGTCCTCTCCCCAGCAGCAGAGATTGAAGGGTTTGAGGGTATCCAACTGGCAGTTCCTGCTCACACAAATCCCACAACAACGGGGCTCCTGCCCCAGAACTGGGATCCCAGGGGGGGAATTTCCCTGGGCAGAGGCTGAGATGTGGCTGCAGGCACACCTGTGAGAACCAGAGCAGTCCAGGAGCCTCTCCCTGCTGTTCCAGCACTCCTGCTCCTCCTTCCTACAGCCTCAGGGGAGATAAACCCCTCCTGGGGTGGGAGGGAAGCAGGCACCAGTGCCCATCTCTGGCCCTGCCTTCAGCCACCCATTGGTGCAAATGGAAACCAGTGACACCACCCCGGCTCCAGCAGCTGGAGCTGTAAAGTTCCCTTGAATTACAGAGTGAAAAGCACTCCCTGCACGTGGCCAGCAGCAGCAATTCAATGCCAGATTATCCTACCTGATACATCATACAAGAAGTCAGCTATTACCCACCTGGGCACCAGCAGGGATTGTTTATTCATTTGGAAATGCATTTCTCACCAGACTGAGGAGTGGGGCTTTTCTCTGAGCCTGGCCTGCACAAACCCCACAGTTTATGCTTTCCAAAGGCCTGTGCCAAATATCCCTTTAATCTGGTTAAGATTTATCACCTGAGAAGCATCAGACTTGTCTGCTTGTGGAGAGAAAACTAAAAATCAGATGAGGAATAGTGCAGCGAAAGTTTAGTGTGTGTTAGTGTTCCACTCGTAAATTGAGATATTTTCTGGTTTACTCTCTCAGCTATTTCAGACTCTGCTGTGCAGCAGCCTGACATGGTGGATAGTTCATCAGCCTGTATGTCTTTTATTATTATTACCCTTACAAAAAAAATCTCGAGTTTAGGAGAAACAAAACAATAATTTTGCAATAATGTCACAACACGCTGGGTAAGAACATAATAAACCTCGTTATTATGGCCCTGGAATAGCAAGGAATCACTGAGCAGGGTACACAGGAGCATCCATCCAGAATGCTTAAAACCACCCCATAGATAAAATGGAGTTTCAAACTCAGAGAGACTCACAAAGAGCACTCAGCTGCATCCTCTGGGTCAAACCTGGATCTGCTCCCAGTGCAGTCTGGGCACACACATTGGAGAGATCTGTGGGACATCATGGACTTGTGGAATGGTTTGGGTGGAAGGGACCTTGAAGGACATCCATTCCCACCCCTGCCATGGGCAGGGACACCTTCCACTGTCCCAGGCTGCTCCAAGCCCTGTCCAGCCTGGCCTTGGACACTGCCAGAGATCCAGGGGCAGCCACAGCTGCTCTGGGCACCCTGTGCCAGGGCCTGCCCACCCTCCCAGACAGGAATTCCTTCTCAATATCCCATCTAACCCCTCCCTCCTCAGACTGAAGCTGTTTCCCTTGTCCTGTCCCTCCAGGTTCTTGTAAATATTCTCTCTCCCTCCTTGTTGTGGATCCCTGCTGAGGTGTGACCAGGCACAGCCCCCCGAGCTGTCAGTGTGGGGCTTGATTTAACTGTGCTGACACTCTCTTGGCCCCAGTTTTATCACATGAGCCTGCTCAGGTGACAGAAGTTCAGCCCCTGGGTCTGTGCTTGGCTGCGGGTCACAGCCCCTGCACGTCCCCTCTGTGGCACCCCTGGGATTCCTGGGAATTGGGAAGCCAGCCCTTGCAGGTGGGGGCTGAAAGGGCATTTTTTCTGGGCATGACCTTAGGAAGCATGTTTTTACCAAGAAGGTGTTCAAGCACGGGCAGAGGTTTCCTGGAGAGGTGGTCGATGCCCAGGCCTGGGGCTGCTGTGCCAAAGGGACTTGGATCTTGGCTGCAGGTGGGGTTTGGGGCTGGAGCAGAAACCCTGCACAACACCAGCCTTTGAGGCTCAAAGTCCCCAGAAATGGAGCCAGAACTCCGTTGTCCTTCCTCTGCACTCCAGCAGCGCCTGTGGGTGGCACTTCCCTCCCAAACGCTGAGCCTGCCACCCAGGCAGAGCCACAAGGAGCTGATGCAGACCAATTTCCCCATCACGAGGGCCTCTCCAGCCAGGAAATCTGCCAGGAAGTTCTCCAGGGAGCTGCCAGGCTGAGTCCTGCAGGGACACTTCACTCCCTCTCCATCGGAGCCCTCACTGCCAGGGCTGCACCTCACACCAGGCTGGGCAGGGCTGAGCACCCTGGCACAGGCAGGAGGCAAAGGTGAACAAGGGCACATTTGGGGTAATTATTGACTGCATCTATGTTTATCACTAATATCACTCATTAGTGATTGTTCCTCGAGCTTCTAATGGGGCGTGAAATGCCATCAGAAAGCTCTCTGCTTTTCTCAAAATATTCCCTACTTCAGCAGTAATTCAGAACTTGGCACCGGGGCCTGATGCAAACTGTCTGCTTGCATATGGTCTGGCAGGAGTGGGAAAACATGTGGAGAATTCTGAATACACTGCCTTCCAGAGCAGGGGTTTGTGAATACACAGCCTGCCAGAGCACTCTGCTCTGAATATACTGCCTTCCAGAACAGTGTTTTCTGAATATACTGCCTTCCAGAACAGTGTTTTCTGAATATATTGCCTTCCAGAGCACTGTGTTCTGAATATATTGCCTTCTAGAACAATGTTTTCTAGCAGGCCTGCCACACACCCAGGACCAGCACTCTGAGGCCGGCCTGCAGTACAGGCCCATCACACCCGTGCAGGAAATGCAGCAGCCCAGCAATGCTGCATGTCAGCAGTGGAGCTGTGTGCCTCCAAGGCTGGGCATTGTTCACCCCAGAGAAGGGGCTCTGCACAAGGATCTGCCCATCTCCTCTGCCTCGGGCTGCTCCAGCTCCCAGCCCATCCTCACACCCCAGAGAGGATCCAAACCACTACCAGGCACCTGGAGGAGGAGTGGAGCTCTCTGACAAGCAGGATAGAAAAACACAAAGGGTTAAGAGGAGCTTCCTGCACTGAGGGGAAAAAAGCAGCCTCTGTATTAGGATATCAATCCAGCATTATTTGAGGATATCATTAATTAGCTCAGCCTAGACTCGGGCCTTTACCTCTCCTATTTATTCCAAGATTGTGAGGAAAAAACAACTGAATCTGGACACAGGATTTATATTCTGTGTTTATTCTGTCTGCAGGGATTTCATGGGCACCAGGAAGGGATGCAAAGAGGGACTATCAATGTCTATTCCATGGAAACACAGTGCTGATCCCACAGCGAGAGTTTGGATCCAAACCCAAATCCCTCTGAAGTCTGCACCTAACTAAGCCACACTTAGCCTCAGAACAGAAATCACATTCATTTTTTAACAGTTCAAAAACTATAATGAAGTTATGAGGCCTAAAGATTTTTGTGGCTTTTTGGCTCGTCCACTGACTCCCAGGAAATGTCTCATCATTTCATGGTTCGCATCTACCCAAAACTCCCCCAGCATTCCCGAGTGCTGACTTTTACATTTCAATTCCATTCAGGTTGGAAGTGGCACAGGATTAGCTCAGCTCATCAGGAACATCAGTTCAGTGTAGTTCACAAATAATTACAGTTTAATGAATTCTAATCATTTGCAAACTGATTTTTATTTTGTCCTTTTATTAAGTAGGATGCAAAATCATGGATTTATCAGCACAAAGAAATTCCTTATCTTGCCACAAGGGCAAGTAATCCATTTTTGGGATTAAACTTGTATTTTTGGCGAGTCATAAGAGTTACTGGGTAGAGACAGATCTCATACTTTTGCTTTTCAACTTTCCAGTTTCACAGTGAACACAAGATGAGAAAAAATGCACCACACTGAGATGTTTGTGATAAGAACATAAGAAAGAGATTGAATTTGGGGCTCATTCTTTTTTTTTTCATGTTCCTCAGAAAGAGGAATAAAATCAGCTCAGGAGAACATGGGAGAAATAAAATCTTTGGATCACTGTTTTCATTTTCCTCTGAAGATTTAGGGAGGGGGTTCCCTGAGATTTTATATTTCTGCTGTAGACTCCAGTTAGCCAGACCAGAATGTCCAAGTGACAGCAGGGCTGGGAGAGGCAGGAATAGGATCACACCAAAGCAGAGCAGAATTCAGTGACTGTTAGATTTTCCCAATGAGATGCAGCATGTCCTCAAATCCCAGCCTGGCTCTGGATGATCATAAAATCACAGAACATCCTGAGCTGGAGGGCACCACGAGGATCGTCCAGTCCAACCCCAGGCCCTGCGCAGACACCCCAACAACCCCACCCTGTGCGCCCCTGGGAGCGCTGTCCACACAAATTCTCCCCGAATTAATGACCTTACATCTCTGGGAAGAAAACAAAAGAGATGCTTTGTGCATCTTCAGGTAATTAACACACCGATTGTCATGCCTTGGCAAGCATGCACAGCAGCACTGAAGAGATGCCTGATTTCTCACAAGGGATCTTTCTCGTGGTGGATATTCCTCTGTATAATTATTTTCTGGATTCAGGTTTTCTTCCCAGCTGTTCACCAGCTCCAGACTGATGGCTGATTCATTCAGGGTAGGGCCAGTGCCACGATGGGCAAGGTAGGGGAAACAAAAGCCAGATGGGGGAAAACATGGAAGAGAAGTTGGGAAGAGGATATTAAATCTTGCTCTAGGCAGCACATCAAATTCTCACACAGAGGATGGTGCTGCAGAGGTCGGGCAGCACTGCCTGAGAGGCAAGTGGGTGCAATGAAACAACACTAAAAAGATACTGACCACCCCAAATGGAAATTAATTCCTTAAACCAGACGTTTTCTGTTTCCCTTTGGAAAGAGCTGGGCACACATCACAGGGTATGTCAACGATGCCATTACCTGGTTAAGAAAGCTGCAAGAATTTGTGCCTGAGGAAAAGGAAACACCAGGAAGATGTGGCCAAAGGTATTCTGTTTCTCCAAGATAAAGTCCCAGCTGTGCCCCATCCCCACCTTGTCCCCAGCCCAGAGCACTGAGTGCCACATCCAGGAATTCCTTGGGCACCTCCAGGGATGGGCATTCTGAACCTCCCTGGGCAGCTTTTCCACGAAAAATTATTCTTCAAAATTATTGAAATTGAAATGATTCCAGCAGGTTACTCCATTGCTTGGCTTAGACAGCACTTCCAAGGGACTCACTCTTCCCACCTCCCCAGGGAGCGGCTGAGGAACCCCAGGAGCAGCCAAACATCCCTGCAGGATCCCCCATAGCTGAGTTTATCACAATTTATCCCTTCCAAATGGGAACAGCTCTGCAAACCCACCACGTGACCGGGCTCCCTCTCCCCTGGCGTTCAGCACACCCAAAAAGAGAAGCAAAACCCCTTCATGTGCCAGAGGCTGGTTTTCCTTCCCCCTGCTGAGTCTCCCCTGGGGTTTGCTCAGAGAGAAGTGCCCAATTTGCTGCATGGCTCAGAAGAAGCTGCAGCCTTTCTGAAAAAGCCACTGTGTGTACCCACAAGGCAACAAGAAAACTCAATAAAGGCAGGAAACAGCAAACAACTGAATTTCTGCCTGAGCACCACATCTGCTTAGAAATATCTGGACCAGAACCAAAGCACAAAACGCAATTTGCAGCATTTTCAGCGTTCAAGCTATTAAGTGAAATCCATACTTACAACACAAACCTCTTCAGAGAATTAAGTTTTATTTGCCACTTAAAGTACCTCTCAGGCTGACAGGTACTGCTGGCACTGTTCATCCTTCTCAGGAGAGCAGCAGGACAAATCTCTGCAATTCCACACGGGCAAGCTGCAGTTACCAGTTTTCCACCAGGGCTGTCGCACACCACTGATCCTGACAAATGAGCCCTGTCAAAGTGGCTTCTTTTTTCCCCCACAAACTTCCTCTGTGGTCAGTTTAGCTCCTGAGGCTGATGCAGCCTCCAGGAACTGCCTCATCAGATCAAAGTTGTCCCCATCAGATCAAACTGCAATTTATCCTTCCGTTTTCTCTGACTGAGGAGTCAGAAAATAGGAGACATGGAGTTAAATGGAAAACAACCCATCAAATTCATGATTTATTCACGCATGAATCAAACATAACAAACTGGGCTTTTAGCAGACGAACACCCCCACAGCAGAATGTGCTTATTTATAACAAAATAAATGTTTAAATGTGAGGACAGCAGCCTTATGTTCATCTCCAAGCACACGCACAAGAAGGAATAACCCAGGAGGGGGAATTGTAACCACATTTAGGCTGGAGGCAGCTGGGAGAATCCCAGGTTATTGATGGATATTGACGGATGCCATTCTTCAGGAAAAGCACCGTGTTCCTCTGTTGTCACAGTCCTGGCACAAATCCCTGGCTCCTGAAGGGACATGTCAGAAATAGAGAGCTGAAAGTGGGGCAGAGTTTGGGTTGGGATTCCCTCCCTCCTCACTGCAGTCCCACAGTCACCAAGTGACCTGCCACACTCTGCTCTCTGCCCCACAACTATTTATTTCTGAAAAACTATGAAAATTTAAATTTAAAAGTGGCATTTCAGTGCTCACACAGTGCTGAGCCACCCCATGCAGGCTTCAGGTGAAGGATGGATATTCTCTACTCTAGAGGCTCGCTACGTGTTTTATTTGCCTGTTTGGGTTCTTATTCATTTATTTAGCCATTATTTTTTCCTCTCTATGGTGACAGGCTTGGGAGGGAGGATAAGTGTGTTTGCACATTGCAAGAGCACTCGTGGTGAGCTTCTGTCTGAAGCTTCTCATCTCAGAGTTCCCCCACGATGCTCTCCTTTGTACAACAAACATCTCCAGCACATTTCCCAAACCTGAGTGACTGACACCTCAAAAGAAACCCCAGAAAACAGAGTAAAAACAAAGCTATGGAAAAAAAAGAAAAAGAAAAAAAAAAAAGGAAAAAAAAGAGCTTTATATCTTCTAGGATTTAGCTGTATAAATAGGGGTTTAATCTTCTAGGCAGGAATAAAACTTCCATTTCTTCAGCGTCTGTGTGGCTGAACCACAGGGAGCAGCAAACGCCCTCCTGGGCCAGCCCCCTAGGGAAAAACCACCCCAGCATCCACATTGCACTGGATTTTCAACAGGGGAAAGTTCCCAGCTCCTTCCTGAGCTTATTTTAGGAAATGTATAAAGCAGAGAAGAACAAAGTGTCCAAACCAGCATCTTCGGACAAATGAACTGCTGGGCCTGGACAGTGAAGGGTTATTTCTGTGTCCACTAAAGGGTTGTTTCCATTTCCAGTACAGGGTTATTTCTGTGCCCACTAAAGGGTTATTTCTGTGTTCACTAAAGGGTTATTTCTGTGTCCAAAAAGGGTTATTTCTGTGTCCACTAAAGGGTTATTTCTGTGTCCCTAAAGGGTTATTTCCATTTCCAGTACAGGGCTATTTCTGTGTCCACTAAAGGGTTATTNTTTCTGTGCCCAAAAAGGGTTATTTCTGTGTCCACTAAAGGGTTATTTCTGTGTCCCTAAAGGGTTATTTCCATTTCCAGTACAGGGTTATTTCTATTTCCAGTACAGGGTTATTTCTGTGTCCAACAGGTAGGAATGAAGCAGCTCCCCAGTGTTTCCTCTCTGCCTGCCCTGTGCTGGCCTGGGCCAAGGCATCTCCATTTCTCTTGGTTTGCAATCTTTACAGCTTTGAGGGATGGAGACTCGATGCTGTTGGATTTCAGTGCAGTTTGGAATTGCATTTCACGTTTGGCTTCTCTGAGGAGCGCGTGCCTGGCCAGCTCTGTGCTCAGCACACATCCTGTCAGGACTTGTCCACACAGATACTCAGCATCTTTATCAGCATCCCAAGTGGGGGAATAAAAGCAGGGATTGGAGTGGAGCCAGGGAAGCGCTCCCTTTGCACAGCCTGGGCTGTTCTGCAGTGATTTACTGACCCCTGCTCTGGCCTGAGCTCCCTGTGCTCGTCCAGGTGTGTCCCTACAGCTCTCTGGGGGCTGGCACAGGAAATCTGGAATATTTCCTACTCCTCAGAGGGCAGAAAAAGTGGATTCTTCTGGGCAGTGAAAGGCAAGGGAAGTAAAGGTGATTTAACCTCCCGTGGTTTAATGGAGGGCTGGGCAGTGCTGGGTCAGGGGTTAAACCCAATTCTTCCAGAGGCTTTTCCAAACTGAATAAATCTGGGCTTCCTTGGCCCACAGCAGTGAATGTCCCCAGTGTTTGTGTGCTCCTCAGGGAATTTGCTCCTTACTGTGCAATCCCCCCACGCTGGGGAAAAGAAACCCCCATCACTCATTCCCTGACTCATCATTCCAGTTCTCTAGTCAGGAAAGAAAGGAGCACTCGCCCCTCCCTGGGGCTGTAAAACAGTTTTAAATACCTAATCCTTGGGGAATAGGTACATAATCCACTGTCAGTTCCTGTTATTTTCCCTCTTCCCCAAAAAACCCCACAACAACAAATCCAAGAACTGCTTCCAGATGCGGCTTTCAGGATTTGAAGAACTGCTCTTCTTTTTACGTAGAAAACGGATCCGCCAGAATTCCTGCACGGGAATGAAGAGCAATGGGACTGGTAAATATTAATACAGCTGGCTAGGACTGGACCACCACATAAAAACCTATTCCAGCATTGTCTGAGGACAAACACAGCGAGCAAAAGTGCAGCTCTTCTTTCTCATAAGGTGACCAAACCAGGAGAATGGAGAGAGCTCCAGAAGGCAGAGTGATGAATGAAAGGCAGGGGGTTGTTTTCACAGGACACCTTGCCTGGCAGCCGGGACAACCCACCCGGAGAAGAGGGAACTTCGTGTGGGGTGCAAAGCCTGGTGGTGTCCCTGATGTCCTGGTGTTGTCCCTGGTGTCCTGGTTTACACATGGAAAATGGGCACTTTCTTTACCTTGCTGGGTGACCTTGAAGTGCTGTGTCCAAAAATCTGCAGAGCCAGGGAGAGACTTCACCTCAGCAGGAAAAGAGGATTTTTTTTGGGAGATCAGGAGCTGCTGCTCCCCTCAGTGCATCCTGTTCTGGCGAAGGGAGGAGAGAGAGCACAACCAAAAGCACAGATGCACACCCCAGGCTGTGCAATTCCTGCTGCTGTTGTTTAACCTTGGAATCTTCCTTCAGGACCAAAAAATTCCCATTAGGATGACTCCAGAAGGAAAAGCCACCTCCCTCTGTTCTCTTAGCTGGTTCTTTTCTTCCTTCTCAGTAGAGAAGCATCTTGTTTAACCACAAATAAAACTGGGGCCCGCGTTAATGCTGAGGGGAGTGGAGGCTCCCAGCCTTTGGGGCTGGAGATCCCAGCAGATGGAACAGAGCAGAGAAAATGGGATGCAGATAGGGAAAACAGCAAGAGGGACACAGGCAGAAGATTATCCTCTCCAGCTGATCCTTCTCATTTGTGTGGGTACAGGCAGATGCTCGGAGAAATGGGAGAGCCCTGAATTTGCCAGGGATAAAAGCAAAAGCAGTTTGATACAAGGGATAATTAACTCGGGGAACGTGTGGCTGCAAGGTGATCCCGGGAGCTGAGGGGTCAGGGGATTCAGGGAGGGAGGAGAGGGGAGGGGGAGAACAGCTCCGATTACAGCAGATAAGATAAAATGCAGAATTCACGCTCCTTGGTAATGGGCAAAACACCAGAGGGTGAGGAGCTGAGAATGAGCTTTCTTGAGGGATATCTTTCCATAATACTCCATTACAGGGTTTCTAATTTCATCCTTTCAAACCTCCAACACTGAACGCTGTTTGACATTGAAAACTGAAATGAAAAAGCTCCAGAGGATGTTCACATTGTAATTCCTCTGATTTATGTAACCATTTCTGGGAAGTGCCTATTCTCTGAAAACAAACTGCCTGAGCGTGGAGGTAAAACTGCATTTCAGTGTTTCAGTATTTACCTGGGTAAAATTAACCTTCTCTTGCTGAGCCGACAGTGAATCTGATCCGTGCCCCGGGGCCCGCCTGCAGCCCCTTGGCCAGGGCGTGTGACCTCAGTGTCCCCAAAGAGCTCCTGAAGGAGGAGCCCCGTCAAACCCTGACACACTGCAGGTCACCCCAGCAAGGTGGGACACCCCTCAAGGACCGCCCAAACCACCTCTGATTGAGCTTGTGTGTCTGCAGAGCCCTCCTGCTCCCAGGTTTGTGCTGGGGGCAGGAGTTCCTGGCTGCAGGACGCTGCTGGCACTTCCACCCTGTGCTGGATGAATATCTGTGGCTGGGCAGAAATGAGCCAGCAGGCTCCAGCTCGGAGGGGAAGCCCGTTTGCTGTGATTTATCCACTTGCTGTAGAGGATAAACACTGATTCCATCATGATTGCCCCGTGTAAAGATCCTGTCATCTGCAGCAACCTGGCTGCTCCAGCTGCTGTGGCAGCAGGAAAGCCCTGCAAGGTGACTGGGAGGGCCAGGCTGCCCTGCCTGGGCACTGCCACTCACCTCTTTTAACTCCTCCAAAGCCAGGAAACTCCCTGTCTTCCTCACAGCTCGGCCACAGCTTTTCCTCACCCTGGCAAGGAGCACTGGGCGTCTTTGAGCCTCGATTCAAAGGTATCCCCAAAAGGGAAATGGAGAAACCCTTCATTCCCTGCTAGCTGCAAATCCCTTCTGGTGCTGCCTTGGAGTTTTCCTGAGCACATCCCCAGGATCTGCTGGGTGTCTGAGTTCCCTCTGCAGCGTTCTCTCAGGTTAGGGGCACAGCACAATGTGCCAGGATAAGAGAGGAGTGTTTGAGGATTTCCTGCCAGTTCTGGCACTCAATCCCACCCCTGTAAGCTCCTAAGCTGAAGAGCACTGGAGTTTCACAAGGAACCGGCCATAAACACACTCCCACGTTCTTAAGATTATCATCAACCTGCCAGTTCCCTCTTATCTGAGACTTTTTTCACTCTGTTTCCTTCTCTTTATCCCCCGTGTGTGCCGGTGCTTGAGCCCAGATGACAGGAGATAGTTCAGAGCTCCTGCAGGGCTCCCAGCCCCAATCCCGGCAAAAACAGCTCCTCCGGAAGGGGAGAGGGAAATTGTCTCTTTGATTTGGTGCTCACAGTCCCCAACAGATGAGCCCAAAGCGAGCTGTGGGGAGGCTGCAGGCCACAATTCTGCAGTAACAAGCAGCAGTGCCCTCCTGAGCTTCCCCTGCTCCTGGATTTTCCAGGTTTGCCCCTAAGGAAGAGAGAGCTGAGCTCCTGATGGGCCTGACGCTGCAGGAACTGCTGTCCCGGCCCTTCCCTCTGCTGTGTGCCCACTCCAGGCTGCAGGGCAGGAAGGAGGGGGGTGTTGGGGGGTTTCTGCATGGCTTGGGTGGAGCTGCACCACACCTTAACCCAGCAGGAACGAGGATCCCCCGAATTAATCTGCAGCAAAGGCACAAACCTTGTGTGCAACTGTGGTTCTGATGCACATCTTCAGAGAGTGCAGCAGGGACAAACTTGCATTTGGGCCATTCCAGGTATGAGCCAACTCACGGGCAAGGTTCATCCAAACACTTCAGGTCCCTTTTTCAGAGAGATTTTCTAGGGAAAAGTGCCTGTGTGCATTTAGAGGTTGATTCTGGAGGGAATTTAGGGATTTTTTTTTTTTTCCGAATATTCACTAGGCATGAATACCAAGGGGATTTCCTACTTTGCAGCACACCATTGTGGGCCTTTTTTTATTTCCCTTTGGCTGTCTCCAAGCAGGAATGTGCCTGCAGGCTTTGGGAGTTCTGGGGGCTGCCCACTGCCCCCTTCCCTCCAGTGCAGGCTGATGGATTCCCCACCTCCAAGGCTTTGGATTCCTCCTCTCCCACCCTCACTGCTCTGAGTAGCTGTGCCCGATGATGGTTAAATATGACCCTTTTAATGGGGTTACTCAGTGTAATACAAGCAAATGGCGATGAGATGGATGCTGTTCCTGCACTCCCTATTTCTGTCTCCATCGATTCTCCCGTGCCTGTCATGAATCACCCTCCTGAAGAAGTGACAGGTTTATGTCAGCCACAACAGGGCTGTAACAATATTAGCTCCAGCACGAGCCCAGCCTGACACCAGAATTGTGTCATGCTTGACCCTGTTTGATCTGCTCGTGTGCAGAACGGGCAGCTCTGAGCTCTGAGCAGGGCCAGATCCTTTTCTTTCCTAATCACACATTTTCCTCTCTAAAAACAGGTTTGTGCTTTTGCTGCTCACTGCCCCGGCTCCAGGCATGGGRTTGTATGTAAATAATAATGGTATTTCTGGAGATTGTGGCTAAAAGACATCCCAGCTCTTCGACTGCGGCCTCCTCATCCCATCCCACACCCAGCAGCGCTGGTTCTTACTGCAAACCAGGGAATTTGGGTGTCCTTTCCCTGCTCTGCTCTGGTGACAAAGGCAGGGCAGAGGAGGAAACCTTTGCAGAAGTGGGAAACCTTGGCAAAATCAGCGGCTGGAGATAAAACAAAAGAGGAGGAGGCCTTTTCCTGCTGATTTCCTCCAAGCGAGGGAATACAGAACCTTCATTTGCAGTTTGGATGAGCCGCAGTAAATTGCCCAACTGTTCTCCTCTGCCAGAATAATGCACTTGCCAGAACCTCATCACTATAAACTGCTGCAGCTCCACTGACTCCGGCACAGGCAGAGCTAAAGGAGTCTTTGGGTCATTTGTTCTTTTCCTTCTGAGGAAAAGTGTTCTGCCACTTAAAACAAAGGGCAGGGAGCCAGAAGAGATGATTTTGTACCCAATTTTCTCACAGATTTTCTCTAAGAACTCACAGATAAGAGCAAGGGCTTGGATTTGAAAGAAGTTTTGCAGTTAGATTTACTAAATGTAAAGCTCCTGTCGCTGAAATTTCCTGGAGAAGCTGGATGTGAATTCATTGGGCTCTACCTGTGGCCAGTGAGGTTTCCAACAAGGTGCCTCCCATGGGACAAGGAGCAAGTTTTGACTCTTTGAAAGCCTGTGGCCCCTTTCTTCAGCCCTGCCAAYAGTAGCAAAAGATTTTAATATGAGGCCTGAGCTTGTCAGCACCCCTTCCCTTAGCAGGAATCCAGCCTCATTTGAAGAACTGCCATAAAACACACTCTTGGTGTTGCAAACAGATGAGTGCAGACATAAAAGTCTGGAATTTTAGTGTAAATTAAAGCTCCCCAGCAAAGTTTGCTCCACACCTCCTAAATTACCTTATTTAAACTCTTTAAACCCCAAGCCCAGTTCTCATTGTGCGGGTGCTCTGGTACCACAGAGCAGCTCAGCCCCAGCTAAAAGTTTTGTGTCCAGGCTGGACAATTTCCTTTGCTCCCAGCAGAGCTGCTCCATGGCTCTGGGCTGGCTGCAGGTCCTGCCTGTGYTGTGCCCCAGGGTTGGGGCAGCTCTGCAGGAGCATAGGGTGGCAGAAAGTGCCACRGGGAGCCCTTCCCACCCTGTGAGCTCCCTCCAGCCCCTGGCTGTGCCCACCCCAGGAATCGTGCTGCAGTTCCCAGCCAGCAGAGTCTGGGGTTGCTGTGTTCTCTGGATTTGTGTGCACCCAAGGGAGACCATTCCTAAGAGGAAACCGCACTAAATCCATCTCCTAAAGAGGCAACAAAACTGTTTGCACACTGGATCCCACGGGTGCTGTGTATTTCTGAAGGAGGCACCCACCCRGCTCTCCCAGGGGCCTGTGTGGGGCACAGAACAAGCCAGGCCAGGCTGGGATCTCCCTCCCCAGGCTGGAGAGCTCAGAGGAGAGGGCTGCAGGCAGGAATTCAGCCTGCTGGGAGTGTCGGGCTGCTGCTGCAGGCAGCGGTTTATTTAGGATCCCCATATCCCACCTCCATGGGGCGACTGAAGAGGAAGGGCTGCCCACAGCACAGGACACATCCCCACATCTCCCCAGCTCCTTTTCCCCCAGGGCAGCGGGGCTGTGTGGGGGGCAGCGGGGCTGTGTGGGTGACAGCAGCAGGACTGCAGCTCCCCAGAGCTCTGGGGGCACGTCCCAGCCCCCCTCCATGTGCCTTCAATGTCAGGACGGGGCTCAGCCCCAGGGAGCTGCTGGGGAAGGGAAGGGCTTGGGCAGCAGAGCAGAGGCAGCACGACAGGCTCTTCATTTCAGAGAGAAAAATCTCCATTCTTCGGGAAACACTGCTCAGAAATTTCATCTTCATTCAGCTCAATGGAGCAGCCCCATCGTTTACAGCAGCAGATAAAGCTGGGAGGTGTAACGTGAAATATCTGAAGCAGTTCTCCCCCTGATTTAAAATGCACCTTGGGCASCAGAGCCTGAACTGCCCTCGGCGTGTGTTTCTGGCAGATAAGTAAACAATTTGGAACTTTCTGAGATAGTCACAGGCAGGGAAGCGGGAGCTCACACTAAACTGCAGCTGCAGTGCCCCACTGATAAGGTTTTGGGGTGGTTTGGCACGGCTGAAAGGAAGTGGCRCCCGGAAGAATAAAAAGCTTTTTGTGTACAAGTTGTTGGATCAGAGATAGCGAGAAGAAAGACATCATTTGTTACGGAGAGCTCTGAGCAGTGGCCTCGGGGGCAGGGGACAGGCTGAGGCACAGGGCACGTGGCAGGGCAGCCGAGCAGCCCCACGCCGGGACCGAGGGGGCAGCAGGGACAGGGACAGGCTCAGAGGACATTTCCGGTGGGGTTTCACACAGGGACAGAGGGCTGGGCTCAAACCTTTGCTGTAAACACCCAAGATTTAATGTCGAGGGTGGGAAACACCACAGCAATGTTGACTGAGCAACTCCAAAATCCCACTTCTGCTACCCACTGCACACCAATTCCCAAAGATTCCYCCTCCCTTACTGCAGCCTTTCTCTGGGGTGTTTTGCATTTAATATCTGTAATMAATAAATTGGGGTTTTAGCCCCTAYTRGGCCATTTTGCTGGGAATCCCAGAACATGCTGGGCTGGAGGGGCTCCATGGGGATCACCAGACCAACCCTGCCCTTGCATGGACACCCCAGGGACCCCACCCCGTGCCTGCCTGGGTGTCCAAACACTCCTTGCCGTGCCAGGGAAATCGGGATTCRTGTGCAGTTCCTGGAAAATGAAGTGACTGGTCCTAGTTCCAGAAACTACTCCTGAAATTCTTCCCGTTCTCCCTCCATCCATAACCTTTCTGGGAATGGCTGGGCTGCACAGGGCCCCAGGACAGCCAGGAGAAACCTCTTGGTGCCACGGCAAGGAGTTCTACAATGGATTTGGCTTTTACTGAGTTTTCTCCTGAGTGTGAGCCCAGAAAAGGTTATTTTTGGGAAGCTGCGGGTTTGGGGGTTGTTTTCCCTCTGGGTGTTGACGTGTCAGTGCATCCAATTTCCAGCCCTCTATCGGGGCTGGGAGGGAGGCACYGAAAGCCAAGGGCTGTGAGCACTGGGCTGTGCCTTTCCCAAAGCCGTGAGGACACCTGCAGCTGTGATGGAGAATTCWGGATGTGGAGGGACATCCCACATCCCTGTGGGTGCTCCAGGAGCCTCTGCTCCAGCACAARAAGGAAACGCTGTGCTGGAGCAGACACGGCAGGGTAAGGGAAGGAGTCAGAGCATTTCTGTGCCTGCCAGGGAGCCACGGGAAAATCCTCCATCACCTCCATTCCCAAAGTGCACAAAACCCTTCCAGAAGGGGCTAAAAACCCAAACATGCTGCTGCTCCATCCCAAATACGTGTAATGACAGAGGGCCTGTGTGCCACAGTGGAGAAGTCTCTGGGAGTGCCAAAATGGGGGGAAAATTGGCATTGTAAGATCCCAAAAGCCCYGATTTCCACCGGGACACCGTGGCCATGGGCTGTCTCCACTGCCCCTGTGTGGGGAGTGCTGCTGGTCACTCACCCAAACTGGGAATTTCTGTCACTTCCACCATCCAGCCCCCAGCAGGGTGGGAGGGGCTGCTCCAGGACCCCAGCCAGAACCAGGGTGCTGCTGCCAACAGGGTTTGCCTTGAAATAGGGCGAGTTTGGGTGTGCAGAGCCGGGGGCAGGATGTGGGAACAATCTCGGTGCTAAAAGAATTTATAACTCTCCTCTTTTAAACTTGTGCARTCTGAAAGCTCCAAGGGAAAAAAAAAACCCAAACCAACTAACAACAACCTAGCTAGAAGGTGTGATTGCAAAAAGCCTGGTGGACCAAGAAAAGAAGCTCAAAACGGAGTCTTTGACACCAGTTCTGCCTCTTTGGCCACAGAACSGATTCCCATTTCCCACTGTTTGTGCCACCCTAATTTAGTGAAGCTCTAAGAGTATTCAAGGAACCTTCTGCACTGCCAGAAGAATTTTAAAAAAAGGAAAGAAAAGAAGAAGTTAGTTCACCAGCCCTATCAGATACTGGCTCCTGTAGCTGAAGTGAAGACAATGCCAATGTGGAATAACAAAGCCATTTTAATTTGGAATTTTGATTTTGCCCTGAGAAAGCAAATTCATCATTYGAGAGCTCATCATTTCCTGGAAAATACCCTCTAACCTTCAGCAGGGAGAGAGAGGGAAGGGTAATAACCTCCCACTGCAAAGCTTGCCCGAGATCATAAACTCATTACTGCAAACTCAAATCTAAAGTCAGCCCAAACTAGGACAGGCTGGGCTTGCTGCTCACAGCCCCAAAGCTGTGCAGTAAAACTAATCAGTTCTGGGATGGGATTTGGTTCTTTTGCTGCAGTACAATCTCTAGTTTAGTTGGTCAAATCAAGCCTTTCTGAGAAAAGAAGATTACAGGCAGTTGTTTAAAGTATTGAGGGGGGAGCAGGATTTAAGCTTTATTACTGCCCGGGATATACAAAACAGACTGTAATGAAAAAAGAAACAGTATTGGGATTGTACTGCCAGCCCAAATGGAAAATGTTGAGAGAGGACAGGGCCATATGGAGGAGCTTAGRGCTGGGGCAGGGGGAAATGCCCAGTGAATCGGGGCTTTTGGGGGAGTTAAAACAACCATTACCACACCTGAACGCCACAAACAGGCTGCGGGGCACGGGAGAAACCCGGGGAAATGGCTTTGGCCCCCGTTTGGAAGGAGGTGTGTGAGGAAGGCTCCCCCTGCCCAGAACCTGCTGGCAGACCCTCCTGGCTGGGCGGAATTCCGGGCATTCCCTGCGATGGATCCGTGTGGGAGCTGATCCTCCCTCAGAGGCTGCCCCAAATCCCGGCCCACCACAGGGTACAGCCCATGTGAGTGAGGGGGAAATGAGGGATCACCCAGCAGGAGTTCCCCTGCTGAGGGGCTGCAAAGCATTTTACCCCAGCCTTTTCCAGGGATTTTTAACTCSATCACCCATTTGGAGCCAGACAAACGTTGCCCTGCCTCCCGCTTGCASAGTGCTCTCAAATCCAGCAAGGAGGGAGAGGTGTGAAAATCAAATTTTGGATGCTTTGGTAACAATCCTTTAGAAATATTTGCAGCAAAATAGTTTTCCCTAAGTGTAGGATAAGGAAACTTAAGTAAAGAGTATCACGAAGGATTGATAAACCACTGAGCATTCAGAGTCTAGTGAACAAAATGTATTTAATGTCTCATCATCTGGTGAGAAAAATGCAGCTCCACTTCCTATAATATCAAAAAATAGAATAACTTGTAGATATCTAGTAACAAATACTGTAAATGAACATTCTTCATGATGTTCAAATGGGGTAAGAGACTTTCCAAGAAGGGTTTTTCACACTGATGAAGCTCAGACGTGTGTTAGTATAGTTCCCTTTACAAACAAAATCTCAGAAAGAGTCRGCAAAAAGTAGCAGATTTGCAGGGAAATTAATGAGGTTTCTATCTTTACCATTCTCATAAGGGAAAAATGGCARTTTCACACAGGAAGAGAACTCACARCTTTAGCCCTGCTTGGGGAAATCCAACAGRGATTTTGAAATCTAGACTGAAAATTTTCAACTTATTAGAAATTGATGTTTTGTGGGTTAGGTTGACTTGCATGTGTTCAGTTTAAATCTGAGATTTCTCAGTTGGAGAGAAATGTTATGGGGCTAATCCTGTATTGTGGAAAACTCAGGTCTCTAAATTTGGGGATTTTGGCTGAGCAAGGAGTAAATCAGTGCAAAGGACGAGGCTCTGTGTAAATATTCYGTTTACAGAAGCACACAAATCACTGAAAAACCTTCTGGTTTCTATCTCCTCACCCCAGGCAATTCCTACAAACCCTGAAACCTGCCCATTTGTTCMTTTCCAGGAACCGGCAATTTCAGAGACAATTCCAACATTCATCCAAGCGACTTCCTTTCTTTCTGGAATAACTCCAGTGCTTTGTTCAGAACTTGCTGTTGGTCAGTTCTAACCCAGGATGGAGCTCAGACGACAGCCAGCTGTAAATCCTCCCGTAACATCACTGAATTTTACCCTTATAACCTATTCAGGATCTGTAATGCCTGTCCAGGAATGAGAGCTCTGCATCCAGCACTAACAAACGGATCGTTCTGTTGTTGCTGAGATGTCTTTGGAAGCTGTTTCTGCACCYGAGCATCTGCTCCAGCTCATTACTATTCTTCCTTGGAGATCTTTTATTTTGTACAAGTGGTACAAGTAGCATAGATGGGAAGGACTTGGTGTAAAAACTGGAAGTTCCTTGGAATTCAGTGAAAAGCATTGTGGTCGTGAACTTTAAACACACTTTAATGTAATACAGCGTGGAGGGTAATGTGCAGATAAAGATGGTATTTCCTTGGACAGCTCCATTAGCTCCTGTGCCAAGGGAAAAGCTTTTGAACAGCAGTGGGGAAGAAATATCCAGCTAGGCAGCAGCRTTTTATTTTATTGCTCGGAGTTAAAACTCTATCTTATCTCAAACCCCATTACTTTTACCCTAATGAGTCAGTTTTAATGGTCACATTGCCATCCCTCATTTTTTGTTTAGAGAGCTGGAAAAGGAGTCATTAGTCAGRTGCTGAGCAATAACTAGAATTCATATCACTCACACGTCCTTTCTCAAATAATTAAACACCRGCAACACAATCCATTCATTTCTATTACACGCCAGGAAAAAAAAATATTAATAAAAAATAAATCTGAGAGCTCCCTGACAGTGGCAGATGCAATTAAAGTCTCAGTGTATGAACCTGGGTACAAACTGCTGCAGCATTGTACATTGTCTCTTCCCTTAATTAACTAAAACAGGGGAGGACACTCTGATGGCTTGATGGCATCTCGTTTGCTGTCAGAAACGCTTGGGGATGATTTTGTGATGTTACCACGAAGAGATTCGGAGCAGTCGCTGCCATTGCTCCTCTCTGCCACCTCCAAGAGTGAMAGACTCCACGGAGAAACTTTGCTGCTGTTAACGGATGTGAAGGATCAATATTTTATAACATCATGGTTTTATAGGCAGCATCACCACGGCAGTAAGATTTCATTTTTATATTTTATATTGTATATTTTATGCATTCCCAGCCCTGTAACACACCCGGAGCGTGGATTCCCCTGCACATCCCTCTGCACGGGTGGATAGAAAGAGGAGCAGTTTGTCAGCTTTAAGGCTCTCTCTGTCCTGGCGGCAGTGACAGGGGGAGTCAGCSCTGGGGTCCCATCCCTGCGTGTCCCGAGGGAGCAAATCTGGCCCAGAAATTCACCCGGCCCTGCGGCAGAGCAGTTTAGGGAAAGCAAGGTGGGCAATGGCCCGGAGCCCCAGGGGCAGCGCAGGAGTTCTGCAGGGCACAGGGGGCACAGGCAGCACCCACAGCTCTGCCCGYGGGGCTGAGGGCAGCCCTAAAGCCGAGCTTCGTCCTGCACACGGGCATTTAGGCTGAGCTCAAGCCCTGCAAACRCTGGCACGCTCCTCCTTCCTTCAGAGGCAATTCCCACTAACCCAGAGTAAGTCAAGGMGGCATTTTGTGCGTTCCCAGAGCATCCCGCTGGTGCCTGTGCCCCAGGGGTTTGAACAGGACTTCCTTCCCCCGGTTCCACTGGGGATAATTTCCCCGGATTCCCCGTGTTTGTGGGATCGCGGCTCCCCTGCAGGGGTGAGCAGGGAACAGCCAACTCCGCCTGGAGCCCCGGGAGAGGTGAGCACGCCCCGAAGGGGGCCAGGAGGAGCCGRTGGAACACCCGGAGCTGCGGGGTGCCCCGGCTCTGCTCCCCCCAGCCCAGCACCCCGAAGGGCTGCACCTTCCCGCATCCCGCTGTTCGGGCCGCCGTGCCCTTGGCTCCCCGGGCACCGGGAGCCTTCCCGGGCTGTGCCAGGGAGCTCAGCGGGGTTAAGGCATCGATCCTCAGCTCCGCACGGGAACGCGCCTTCGGGAATTGCGGGATGCTCTCCCCGCTGCCACAAACAGATCCTTTCCATTTTGGGTTTTTTAATTTGTTTGTTTCCTTTCCCCCCTCCCCTCCACGTTCAGTGTTTGCCAAGCGAAAAGGGACAGACAGAAACAGCAGCGTGCCGGATCCTGCCCACATCTTTCCCACAGTCTCTCCTAACCCCGAACTCTTCCGATACTTTGTATTCACCGTCTCACTTGACTGACACAAGAAACCCACTGTAGGAAGAGAGGCTTCCTGTCAGCCGAGCCCCGTTTCCATGGTGCGGAGTTTTCGGCTTAAAAATCRATTCCCGGTTCGCGGAGTTTTCCGCGCACCCCGCGGAGCTGCCCCTGCCCGGGGATAGCAGCAAACACGTCCCGCACTCCCCCGTTCCCCTCCGGAATCACAGCCGCCCGCCCCGCGCCCCGACCGGGACACTCCGCACCTCTTGGCACAGATTTTCGGGTCACCGAACCCTTCCTGCGGCGGGGACAGAGGTGCCCGCCCGGCTTTGGGGGGCCCCTCGCACCGCGCCCCGCGRAGCGCCCGGAGCCCAAACCCCGCAGGCTCCGCCGGGATCCCCGCGCCCAACTTCCCCGGCACCGCTCACCGGGGACAACTTCGGTCATCCGAGCCCCGGCAGCGCACCAT
Organism: Mixornis gularis; assembly: GCA_003546035.1. NCBI lineage: Eukaryota > Metazoa > Chordata > Aves > Passeriformes > Timaliidae > Mixornis > Mixornis gularis. The sequence goes on along the minus strand of QVAJ01000579.1, from coordinate 26,714 downwards.
CCCCGGGCATCCGAGCTGCCCTGAACATCCCGAACATCCCGAGCATCCCTGAACAGCCCCGAGCATTCCCGATCACCCCGAGCATTCCCGGCTCCGGAGCGGCGGCAGCGCCGCGCGGGTCCCGCTGCCCGCCCGGGCGAGCTCCCCGCGGCCCGGGAGATTCCCGGAGCCCCGGCCCGGCCCCGGCGCGCCCCGGCGGCACTCACCGATCCGCAGCACCTGCTGTGCGCTCCGGGGCAGCCCGGCCGCGGCGCAGAGCAGCAGCAGCAGCAGCCCCCCGGCGCCGCCCGGGGCCGCTCGGCGGGGCCAGCGCGGGCCGAGGCCGCTCGCCATGCTCAGTTCATGCCGGCTACCCCCGGGCGGGCCGGCTCCGCGCCCCTCCGCGCCGCCCGCCCATGGCGCGGGGGCTCCGCGCTGCCGCCGCCGCCGCGCTGCCCGCGCCCCCCGCGCCCCAGGGACGGAGGGACGGACCGAGGGAGGGATGGAACGGGAGGGACGGAGCGGGAGGATCCTCCCGCGGGGCGGCCCCGGGCGGGGCCAGGCGGCTCCGGGCTCCGCGCGCACGGGGACACGCGCGCGCACGCGGGGGCGCGCACACGCGCGGAGCAGTCCGGGCTCTGGGACAGGGACAGGGACAAGCCCCTGCCCGGGGGGGGCCGTGGAGTCTCCCGCTCTGGAGACATCCCAAACCCACCTGGACGCGTGCCCGTGTCACCTGCTCCAGGTGGCCACAGGGGCTCGGTCTGGATGCTCTGCAGAGGTCCCTTCCTACCCCAGCCGCTATCCCGCGATTCTGTGACAGGGACAGGGGAACAGGAGCGTGGCAGAGCTGTCCCTGCCGCTGTCCCTCCGGCCCCCGCGGGTCTCTCCCCGCAGCCCCTCCTCGGAACGGGAGAAGCTTTTCCCCCCGTGCCCTCCAGCCCCACAGCTCCTGATTTTTTGACCTCCCGGTGGCCCGGGGCTTTGGAGGGATGTCCTGTGCGGGACAGCTCTGTCCTGCACCTCCAGGCAGGGACAGGGTGACGGTGCCAGGCTGAGGGACACCCCTGGGGACGGGCGGGAGGGAAGGAAACACTTTCAGCAGCGTCTTTGCTGCTCTGCAGCCAGGCAGGGGACAGGAGATKTGTCCCCTCAGCGCCTGTCCCCAAGCAAGGGACAGCAGGGCTGGGGCCAGGTGTTGTCCACAGAGTGATGGATCCTCGGGGCCCATTTTGAGCTCTCGCTCACAGGGATCATCACAACATCCCCCGGCCTTGGACTGGCCACCAGATCACTTTCCCCGAGCTGGAGCTCTCAAGGAATTTTTTAAATCTGGTGTTTGAAGGTTCAGTGAAACTCAGAGTAAAGCCAACATATGGGTCCTGAGCTGCTCTGAAAAAAGAAAACACCACCAGAGGAGGATGACTCCCACCTAGCAACAGAACTAAAACGGCATAGCTGAGATCCGAAACTGAAATAATTCAGATTTGTTTACTTAGTATTCCTCTCCAGCCTGCCTAGCTATTGTTGCAGAAATTCACTCACTCCTCCGAGCAGTGGCAGCACATGCTGGAGTGCAACGGGAAGAAAAGCATCCACATTGTGCCTCCCAGTCAGCCTCCAGTGGATCCCGGGAAGAGCTGCCTCCTGTTCCCAGAGCAGGCCAGGCTCTGCAGGAGCTCCCAGCGCTGGGATTCCCGGGCACCATTCCAGCTAGAGCCCCACTTGGCGTTTCTCAGGCGTGTTTTGGAGGGTCAGAGCCCCATTCTGTGTTTCTCAGGCATGTTTTGGGTTCACCAGGGACAATTTCCCCCTGAAATCAGCCACGTTGAGTTCTTGCTTGTTTACCTAAGGTAAACATGTAGTACATTGATATTAACAACGCTGACAGAGTCCTTTACACAGGAATTTGAAGTCTTTGCTCTTGTTCCACAACACGGAATTCCAGCTGGATATAATGTGTGATTATTGCACAAATGGCAGTTTGCATAACACTACTAATAATAMAAGTTCCAGAAAATGAGTGGGAGCTCCAACCTCTGGCCAAGGGCAGTGTTCCTGCTCCAAGGAGCTCCTTCCATTGTTCCTCTCCACAGGAGAAATAAATGCCCCAAACCAACAACCCTTTAGCAGATAATGAGGGAGAAGAATTCATTTAATATTTTTATTCCATTGCTCTGTTTTCCCAGTGCACATATCTCTTTTCTGCCATTAGTTACTATTAATTATGAGCAAGCAAATTAATGACTGTCCCAAATCTGTGCCAGCATCATTTCAATGTGTCCTAACTATTTTTTCCCCCTCCACACTTCAAAAGAGTGACTTAAATGYCAACAAGAGAGTATTTCACCTTATTACCTTTGCTCACCTTGGTCCTGGCATTGCAGAGCCTTTTCCACTCATCCACAGATGAGGGAATCCCCACAGGATTTGGGGAAAAAAAAAAAAAAAAGCTCCACTGCTTAAGAACTGCTAAAAGTTTGCTCACAGACGGGAATGTTTCAGTTTAAACATGTGTAATATATGCTTTGATAGGCCCTATCATCATTTACACAGCACCTGGCAAAATTAAACCCACAGGCAGCTGCAGCTTTTGGGTTTAAATCTCTGCCTTCTGAGGATGACTGTGGATGTTTTGTGTGTCCCTTGGCATTTGCATGATCTATTTTATATACCCCCACAGAATATGTGATAAAAACAATAGATGGGCTTTGAGTATGGGTGTGAACAGGTTTAAATTTATATGTGTCAGCACACAGCAACTGAAAGGATACTTGGAATATTTCAGGATCTGTGTGTTACACTCTTGCACATACATAAAATACAATCTGTGTATATATTATATATAAATGTGCCACTTTGAGCTGGATCCAGGGAGGAACGGTGCAGGAAGAAAGGGGAAGTGGGGCTGTGGGGAGGCAGGAATTATTTGGCAGGGATATGTCTCRGGAACATCCCGTTCCTGTGGCTGCCCCCGAGGGTCCAGAAGCATTGAGGGGTTTCCCTCTGGGCATTTGGGATTAAATCACTGGCACTGGACTCAAAAGATCCTTTTTTCCCCCTTTCTTTTCTCAGATTAGATATAGCATTGAGAGCAGGCAGAGGCCAAAATCCYTCACGTGTTCTTGTGATATTTTACACTCTGTGTCCTCACCTGGTGTTCCCTGCAGTGGATTCAGCCTCAGTGGGCCTGGGTTTATCCTGATTAACCTGCACATTCACCCTGCTGCTATACATGGTGGCATTAGCTCCTGCACAGCRATTTTTATCAGCTTTACTCATTTTATTGTAACCTTGCTGGGCCATGTCCACGTGTAAATATTTTAGGGGAGACTCCTGATTAAAAATATCGACAAAAGGAGGTGGAAGTGAGGGCATTGTTAAGGTGTTCTGGCTAGCAGGCCTGAAAATCACCTGGGGTTTCTTGGAGGAGAAGGCTTGGGAAGGCTATGCCAGGATGAGAGGTCATGTCCCCGTGGCTGTGTTTCCATCTGGCTTACACAAATAGTCTTTTTTACTGATTAACAAAGGCTGCCCCTGAATTCAGGGATGTGGGATGTCAGGATCACAGAGTGGCTGAGGCTGGGGGACATCCCTGGGATCCTCTGGTTCCACCCAAAGCCAGGGTCACTCCCAGCCTGGTTTTCAGTGTCTCCCAGGACAGGGGCAGCCTGTGCCAGGGTTTGGTGGCTCTGCCAGTGAAAACATCTTTTCTTATGCTCAGAAGTCACATCCAGGTGGGAAGCCATCTTAAACCAGATTAAAAATGGGACAGAGGGTTTGTGCTGCACAACCTTCTAAATATATTAAAAGTTTCCTCTGTGCAACAGCAAAATGAGGTAAAAAATATTTTCTTCCTCTATTCAGCAGGAGGAGCGTGAGCTCCACAAGGGGTGACCTACATATGCACTTGCTTGTTTGTTGAGCTCCAAACCTTTGCTCACATCCCATAAATCAGAAGCATTTGTGTTTGAAAAGGCTTCTCAGATCACAGAGTCCTCCACGAGTTCCTTAAGTATCCACATTAATTCATATTGAATCTCATTAATCTTGAATTGACAGAGGGGGAAAGAAACAACCCACACAAAACTGTGAACAGCATTTCTATTAAAAAACCAAAGCTGAAATTAGGGCTCCTCCTGTGTCTGACAGAACAAGTGCCCGGTGTAAAATGTCACTTTTAGCACAGGAGTACCAGGAGCAGCAATTCYTGGTCCAGAGGCATTCCAAGACAAATCCAAGACAAATCCAGAGACTTGGAACACGCACACAAGAGCCTGACACGTTTTTAGTGGCACCAGGCAAACAGTTCTGGGAGCAGCTCCCCGTGCCTGGCCCAGGAGCTGCTCAGAGCCTCAGGGTGAGCTGGGTGGGGATGGGGCGACCCCCAGTGAAGCCCCTCCTGCCACAGCCCAGGGACATTTCCATGGGTGGTCCTGGGACACGTATTTCCATAGGTGGACCTTCCCCAGGGCAGCTCCAAACCAGGTCAAGCAGGGCTTGGAGGGTCGRGCCATCTGCTAAAAAAAGCCCAGGTGTGAGAAACATCCTTCTGCCCCGAGGAGGGGCTGTCAGAGTGCTGTGCATGGCTTTRAAACAGCCTCTTCTTAACACTGCAGTGGCAGAGAAAAGCCCTAAATGCAGGGATTCCACAGCAAATGTGTTGTGGGTTGGGGGACAAAAACGATCTCAGTGGGGCAGTGCTCGTGGTGGGTGGGATCCCTATAAACACATAAAAAGGAAAACCAGACTGGCTGGCAAAGAATTGGGTGTAAAATGAAAAGAGTTAACACACACAACCAAGAAATTCACCGTGTGCAATAGTGTGGGGTGCACAGAGCAAGGGGGAAACATTTRCATTGTTTAATATTTCCTAGTTTTAGTAATTATAGTTAAAAACTTTCCCGGGCAGGGTTGTGATATATAGAGCTCATTGCAGTTGGGTGATTCTCCATCTGAAACGAAGGAAAAGAGAAAAATGATTGCTCAGATTGCTGCCTTTGCACATCCCTTTGCAAATCTATCATTTATTATCCTGTACCTGTGTATATTTTAGCCTTCATTTTTCAAAAAGATGTCCCTAAATTAAACAGGAATTCGGCAATCACTGAAGATTTATTTTGTCACTAATGATGCTCTAGCAGAGATACAGGTAAAATCCTAAAGGCAATTTCTTAGGGCTTGAATAAATTTGCTTTTTAGCTTCTTCTTTCTGCAAAAGTTAACAAGAAGCAGCCTGGCCATTTCCAGGAGAAAACCGCCTGTATTTCCCCAGGGTTATAAAACAACAAACAGATCTTCCAGATATTTCTTTGAATTGTTGATTCGTGTTCCGGAGCACGGATTTCACAGGCCTGTTTCCATCTGGCTACTCAGGGGTGTGGTTTTCCTCCCAGAGAGCGTCAGTGCCTGCTGTTCCTGCTCTGGTACCCCAGTGTGGGCCCTTCCCCGGGCTGGGGATGGGGGTGGGCACTGAGGGGCAGCAGAACTGTGCCCAGAGCAGCTGTGGCTGCCCCTGGATCCCTGGCAGTGCCCAAGGCCAGGTTGGACATTGGAGGACAGTGGAAGGTGTCCCTGCCCTGGCAGGGGTGGCACTGACCTTCAGTGTCCCTCCCCACCCAACTCATTCCATAATCCCGGGGGAACTTTGGTGTGCTGCCTGAGAAACGATTCCTTTCCTTTCCCAGTGGAATCAGCACGGGGCTCGTGGTGTTTTTGCCTCAATGACCTGCCAGCCATAACAATTTGTGATTTTTGCATCTGAGTCAGGCTATTTTCATCCTAAGCAATGTAAGGAAGAGAAGCTTTCTGCTGACACAAAAATAACCCGGGTCTTGCTTGTGGCAGAAGGACTCTGACTCTGGCTGCTGCTGTTGCAGCACAGATCTGTGTGTGCAGAGAAAGAAAAGGGAATTGTAACCCCCCCTGAACTCTGTGGGTATTGCAGCACTTTGCCCTGGTGTGAAATACCTGTAGAACAAACCCAAATGTGTCCCTTTCATCGAAAATGTCAAAGGAAATGTTTTTCTTGCACAAAAGCACTCGGCAGCCCTGTGCCACGGGGGTGAGATTTAATTCGTGCTTTGGCAGCCTGGTGAAATTCCCATGGCAGGGGGCAGGGGCTCAAAATACTCCAACAGGGAATTTATTTTCGTGTGCTGGGATGTCAGTGGCATTGCAAGGCACGAAGACAATGACAAAACTTTGCCATTTGCCACCTAACCTGAGGAAAATGTGCTCGGCCATTGTCTTGCACTTGCTTAATTGGCAGACCTTGGCTGTTGGTAATGGGGTTATTTGTAACAATGAATCGTGTTCAGAGACCTTCTAACAATGATTCCAGAGAGGAGCTGAGTCTGTCCTGAGCTTTAGAGAAATTAATAATGACTGAAGGATCACGGAATGAACCRGGATGGAAAAGACCTTTGAGATCATCAGGTCCAAGCTGTGTTTACCTAAAGCACCCGCTGCAGGGTGTTGTGCTGACACCTCAGGCAGTGACAAAAATTCAGGTGAGCTGGGGAGGTCCTGATGGGCAGGAGCCCCCWCTGCAGAGAGGTATTGATAGAAAGGGCCATTTTATTATTTCTGGTCTTTATCATCTCTGTTTTGCCTCAGCCACWCTCYGAGGCACCACACAGGGAGTGGTTTTTCCAAATCACCCTTAAAATAAACTTGAGAAACCTTGGAAGGTTTTCAGGGATGGGGTGATGAGCAGCATTTCTCTGGAAAAGAAGGGTTAATTGTTAGTGGCATCACTCTTATGGCTTCAAGATCTTTTCTGTTGGAAAGAAATCAGAGATTCTCACAGTGACTGAAAGTGTTAAACGCTGTGCTGAGAGTTRAAGGGGCTGAGAGAGGTAAGAAGGTCATTTAATTTGATCATGAGGATTCAAATGCACCGAGTGACTGGAGTACACAAAATTCTCATTATGTGTCCCTCAGTTTTGGGCTCCTGTGACTCCTTGAGCAGAGTGGTTCTCCCCGAGCGAGCAGAGAAATCAGTGAAATATTCCATTTGTGCTGCAGCACGTTCTCACAGCGACTTGGGGTGTTTTATTCATCCCTTTTGTCTCCATCTGAGGTGTCTGGGGAAGGGAAGAGCTGCTGACAGGAGGAGAGGCTGGGAGGGAGGGGTGTTACAGATGGACACCACCAGAATTCTCTGCAGTCAGTGACATTCCTTGAAGATGAACTTTTCAGTAGATTTGCATTCATTAAAATCTGTTTTATCTTCGTGCCGTAATTACTTGTTGTCATTTCAATTATGTCTTTTTGATGTATTAAGATGGCAGGTGGGCCCTGTGCCGTGCCAGGCTCGTGACTTTGAAATCCAAACTTGGTTTTTTGTCCTTGCTGACTCTCTGTGGGTCTGTGGGTGCTGGGATCCGGGCTGGGCATCCTCTCCAGGGACAATTCTGGGATGTGCAGGTGACCTGTGCTGGCTCTTGGTGATGGAGCCTTTGAGGGCACACCCTGGGCAGGACAGGGCCTGGCCAGGGCTACACCCGAGGTGGAAACAAAATGGTCACAAAATGGACAAATGGTCACAAAGTCTTACATTTTTATAAGTTTTGGTCCATTTGCATATTGGGGTTTAATTGCCCAATTCCAGCTCCAGGTTGTGAGGTCCCATCCTTCTTGTTCCTCCCTTCAGCCCAACCCAAACCACTGTTTGGGCTTTTTTTTTGGCCGAAAGCTGTCCTTGGTGTGCAGCAGGAGAAGGATTTGTTTTGTGTCCCTGCTGTGTGCAGAGCTGAGTGACACTGACTGTGAGCCCAGAACTGCCCCCCTGGGCAGCACAGAACCTGACACACAAGGGAGATAAAACCTGGAAGAGCAGCATTTAGCACGTGCTCATTCCAAACCAGAGTCAGTGGCTTTTTGGGATTGTCTTCCCATAGGGAAATACATTTGTTGGAGAGCTCGATTTTCATTAGTTCTCTTCAGAATTAAGCATTGCCCAGATGATTTCTCTGTTTTGTAGCCTAGAGTCATGAACCACTTCAGGGCAAAGGTAAAGGTTCTTTTGTCCCTCTAAAAGACTTTGTATGGTTATTTATCCAGCTTTTATTTGGGTGTCTCATTTCTGCAGCATCTGATCATCCCTGGGCCGTGTGGTGGCAAAACTTTGCCTCCCTCTCTTTGGTTCTCTCAGAGGTTTTTCTTCAGAGACCAGCAGGGGATGGAGGGAAAAGGAGAAAAGGGGTTTTACAGAGTAGGGAACTTCCCTGGGGGCACCTGAGATTTCTGTAGGGAGCCCCTAAGGTGACAGGGAAGGCAAGAGGGTGCTGGGGACTTCCTGAGAGGGGAAAGAAGCAGCAAAAAAGGCTTTTTGTGTGTGTGTGTGYAATTCCTGATACATAAAGAGACCCTCTGGCCAGAACTGTGCATCAGCTGAGGTTGAGTTTATACCTTGGAAAGGAGGAGGAAGAGGTCCAGGTGGAACCCAGAGGAACCCAGCATTCCAAGGCTGTCACCTGGGAATGTATTGCTTGTTCTGCTGGAGGAGGGCAGGGAGATGTCACGTGTGCATGCAGAAAAACCCAGTTTGACATTTCCTTTCCACTCAGGGAAGTCATCGCTGCACAGCCCTTCCCCACGTGTCACCATGTTCTCAGTGAAGTGAACAAGATTAGAACATATTGTTGGGGGGAAAAAGAAATGAATCATTTCCCATCTAAAAAAAAAAAAAGGCTTTTAAACCTTCAGCTTCTCTTTAGATGAGCTAAATACCAGTAAAGGGCAAAAATCAGCTTTGTGCCTGGGGCCCTCTCCCCTTCCTCACCGTGTGACCAGGTTTCATCTCTTTTGTCTGGACTGCATTCAGTGCAGCAGCTTTTAGAGTTCTGTTAATGCCAGGGTCTGGCCTATATTTTCTTTCCTCAATCATGGCYATTATTCTGGTTCGTGCAGCCCTGTGGGTGGGCCTGGCCCTTTGTGGGTGAATAAAAAGGCCACGTCTTCTCTGCAGAGCTCAACATTTCAGCGTGGAGCTCCCCGTTCTGTGTTTTCAGGGCCCTTTCACAGAGCACAGAGCAAAGACCTGGGCTCTGCTCCCCGCAGGGACACATTCAGTGTTTCAGTCATGTCCCTGAACAGGAGAAAACCGCCTCGTTCGAGCTGCACTCGTCAATATTTCAGCATTTCCAGTGGATCCTGGCATGGTGAGGGGCTTGCTCCGTTCAGGTGAGCCTTGGGATCAGTCSTGCCCCGAGGAGAGGCTGGTTGTGAGGGGCTGCTCAGCCCCCAGGGATGGCCTGAGAGGGGCAGGAGAATCCCTGGCAGGAGAACCAGGGGAGGCCTGAGAGGTGGAGCAGGGGGGAACTGAGACCTGCTGCCATCATTAGTGGGATTACACTGAGCGTGACTACGGCTTTGTTGTTGCACACTCCTGCAAATTAATTATTTCCTGAATGCTCCGGGAAGTGAGCAATTAACTGGGTGCTCTGTTTGTAAAACACAGGCTGTGTTTTCTAGAGGACAGCAATCCACACTGGCTGTGAGGTGCTCCAGGAGCGTTCCCACACGATGCATTTTTGTTTTAAAACCCAGAGGAAACCCTCTGGAGTGTTGCTGTGTGCCCGCGGGCAGCAGGAGAGGGAGCAGAGGGCAGCACCTCTGTCCCCTGGGGTGAGACCCCACCTGCAGAGCTACCCAGCCCTGGGCCAGCAGAACAAGGACCTGGAGCTGCTGGAGAGAGCCCAGAGGAGACACCAGGATCAACAGAGGGATGGAGCCAAGCTGGGAGAGCTGGGGGTGCTCACCTGGAGGGGAGAAGGCTCCAGGGAGAGCTCAGAGCCCCTGCCAGGGCCTGAAGGGGCTCCAGGAGAGCTGGAGAGGGACTGGGGACAAGGGATAGAGGGACAGGACACAGGGAATGGACTCAGACAGACAGAGTAGGTTTAGATTTGGTATTAGAAAGGAATTCCTGTCTGTGAGGGTGGGCAGGCCCTGGCACAGGGTGCCCAGAGAAGCTGTGGCTGCCCCTGGATCCCTGGCAGTGYCCAAGGCCAGGCTGGACAGGGCTTGGAGCCCCTGGGACAGTGGGAGGTGTCCCTGCCATGGCAGGAAGGTTTGGAATGAGAAGATCCTCGTGTCCAGCCCAAGCCCTCTGTGAGCCCACGACCCCGTGGCCGTGTTTTGGATTCCCCATTGCTGGTGCCCAGCGCTGACAGTGGGAACTGRGAATCCCAGACTCTTCATTCCCTGCTGGGGAAACTGCAGCTTTGGCCCTCCCAGGAGCTCCCAGTGCCAGGGCCCCTGAGTTAACAGCTTGTTATGCTTAAGGAGCAGAGAGCCCTGGAAATTATTATGGCCCATATGTTCCTAAAAGGGTTTTAATGTGGATTAGGGGCTTATGTAACGTGCGAGCCTAACCCACATCGGGCTTAATTTATGGTGTTTTCTCCTTGCCTTTAAAAAAAAATGGCTTGTTTCCTAATGATAARCTTGAGCACTAATTTAATTTACATTTTACTGCTCCCAGGCACAATCAGAGCACACTGGAGTAAACATTTAAAGCCCCTTACGAAACTATTTGTTGGGTTTGCCGTTATTCTTTTGGCTTTTTTTTTAAATTCTTTTGAGYAATGTTCTTGTTTTCCCCTGATGGAATAGTCCACTTAGGTTGGATTTGGAATGATAGGATCCACAAATTAAAACAATGAGTCTGCTACAATCTGTAGCCTCCTTGGAGAAATGAAAAAAAAACAACTTGAGGAAAGTTCGGCAACAATAGGAATTTTCCAAGCTCCTGGAATAAGAAAAGACCAGAAACATACAAAGAAAACAAAATCCAAATCTAGAGTAAAAAAATCCTAAAACTAAATAATTAGATAGTGTAGTTGGCAGGGGGGAAAAAATAGAGGGTTAAATTGGTGATGAATTCTAACTTTATTGCAAAAAACCCTTTAAAATTTTGAAATGATTTTATTCCTTGTGTTTCCCAGCAGACAGAGCCATCCCCCAGAGCTGCTGGGGAAGATGTGGGCTGTGTTTTTCAGAGCAGACATATGTTTGCCTGTGATGTGTCGGGGTTTGTTGCCAGCTCGCTGCACTCTGGGGCAGCTCGGAAATGCTGAGCTCTTCTAGAAACTGTTCCAAACAAAACCCGAAATGTGCAGAGATTCCATTCTCTGCCAGGCAACTCAGAGCAAAGCAAAAAGACAAAAAGTCTTTTGTTATCTGGTATCACAGTTATTGCTAATTTGCAAAGAATCTCACAGATGCACAAGGCAGCCAAGGGGGTGTGTGCCAAAATCCATTAATTCCTGTACAGAATTGGATTTATCCTTGTTCTGGATCGTTCACCAACACAGAAACTGGAGGGGCTTGGGGGTTTTCTTTGAAATTCCTGAATCCTCCCATCCAGGATTAATTTCTGTATTTATTTGGGAAGTCTTGCCATACATCCCTGTCTCTTGCTCTGGCCTCAAGGCCACTTTAGGGAGCAGGGATGTGCTGGGTGTCTGAGTCCCTTTGGGATCTTCTCCTGCACTGGGACACTCAGTGCCTCACCCCGCTCTCACCATGGGCCTCCTGGGAAGGTTCAAAACTCTGCAGCTTCTCTGGAATAACTCCTGCTGGATGCCAAGAAAGCATTCATTAATTACTTCCCAAACACTGATAGAAGTCCAGAGTTTCTCTGGAATATCTCACTCATGCTGGATGCCAAGAATTCATTCATTCGTTGTTTCCCAAACACTGATAAAGCTCCCATTTCTAAACACAGGTTTTCAAATTCCTTCCCCAAAACTGTGAATCATTCCTGCCAGGGACGCATTTGGGGTGGGTTTTTTCCCCTCTGGAAATCTTTTTTTAATGTTATTCCCAGCCTGGATTATGGTGATGTCCTGAAGGGCTCTTTAGGTTACCTGTGAACATTTTACCTTTTCAGGGGCTTCTCAACCTTCTTTTCTTCCCCCCCCCCGATTGTAATTCCCCTTCTGAAGTGAAATGTTATTATGGTGGATTTGTGTTTTGACTTTTCAGCCTCCCAAAAGGTCAGATTTGAATACTTTATGGCCTCCTTTGCTGAGAAAAAGTTCAGTGGCTGCATCTTGAAACAGGTCACATACTCTGCTCGAAACTAAATCAAGAATGGTTTTTCCTTTGTGGGTTTTGGGGCCAATTAATTGAAGAAGCAATTCTTGACAGTGTTTAAATTAATGCTGTCTGCAAGAGGCCCTGTCCTGATGGGGACTGGGTCTTTATCACCACAAAGCCAAGGCCAAAATCCACCAGTACACACAGAGAACATTTGCCTTTTTTGATTCCAAACACTCCTGAAATCCTTATTTYCCCCCCTGAAAGCAGCCCTGGCCTGATTCCCCAATTTTCTGAGCTGTAACTCGGTTCATCCTGTGGAGTTTTGGGCAGCCAGCGTGGCTGGGAGCTGTGGCTCTGTGCACATCTGCTCCATCTGGGGCTGCTCCCCTGTTTTCTGGCTGTGCTGGGGTGGRGATGTCCCTGCTGAGCTGGGCTTTGCTGTCGTCCCTGTTTCAGCCCATCCTTGCCCTGAGAATTCCAGGGAAATTCCATCCTTCTCCACCCCTGGGAAGGCAYGATCCTGCAGTGAAGGTGCTTGTCCACATCCTGCCTTTCTCCCAGCCTCAGCTTTGGGATTCCCCTTCCACTTTTGGATTGTAATTCTCACTTTTCATCCGGAAATGAGTCTCGGCATTCCAGGTGGAAGCAATAGCCTGTGTGTAAATATTTCCTTTGCAGGTGGCACAGCTGTGGACATCATTTTACACAACTGAACCAAACGACTTTAAGTTATKCCACCCTTGCCGTGGGCTACCAGGTGTGTTTGTCAGAGCTGCTGCTGGGACACAGGGGGATAGGGTGACTTCTACCTGCTCCTAACCATAAATAGCAAAAAAAGGCACGAGAGGAGACATTAAAATCCTGCACAGCATTTTGTTTGCAGTAACTGAAGCCGGAGTGTCTCCCTGAAATGGCTCAGCACTGACCCGACACCCAGGATTCAGTTCTTGTTGCATCCCTCCAACAACAGACAGGTTCTTATTGAACATGCAGATGTGGAGGGAACTGGAATCAAACGTGGGCCAAGGACCCTTCCTGCCACACTTTAGGAAGTGAAATGGAACCAACAGGATCCACCCCAAGGAAACACTCCAGTACAAAACCCAAACCAAGGTGGCTTTAAAATGAAGGCTGGTTTCACAGCCCCCTTTAGACACACGTGAGAGGATGAAGAGATGTCAACACCCTGCTTTTGMAAAGGGGACGATATCAAAGATTTCTTTTGCTCTTTTTTGAAATCGGGTTGTTTGAGGAGCCCCAGCTGTTCCCGAGCTGGCAGGAGCACCCTGAGCTGTACCTTCCCTTTGAGTTCAGCACAGCTGGCACTTGAGGCTTGCAGTTCCCATGGATGCTCCAAAGTGCCTCAGAAACACCCTGGGGAGAGTTCCTGCAGCCACACAAACGCTGCTCCAATGCAGGACAAAGGTGCCAAGAGTCTGTTCCTGCASTGAACCTGGGCAGTGAAACCCTTCCAGCCACCTGGGACATGACAAGGGCTTSTGTGGGATCCCAGCTTGGTGGCACCAAAGCTGCTCTCCTGCTGCCGTTCATCCCTGCTCCAAGGCCCTTTGGAATGGATCAAATATTCCAGCTAAACATGCTGGTCATGGAAGGGGAAGGAGCTTTCATGTGTTTAAAACATACTTGCAGCTTTGGGGTTTATTTTTTCAGCTCCCACCTGCATCACAGTATGGAAATGAGGAAATTGGACTGTAAATGATAATTCCAGCTGCTGGGTTCCAGCTGGAGCTGGTGCTTTGGCCTGGGAAGGAATCACTGAAATCAACTGGGAAACAAAAAGAGCAACCGGCAGGAACGAAGGAGCTCCATGAGCAGAGGAGGCAGGGGCTCTGCACAGCTGGAGAGGCAGAAACCTCCCTGGGATGAGCCTGAGAGACTGTTCAGGCAGCCAGGGAAGGCCAGAGTGAGGATGGTGAGCTGGAACCCACCAGGCCCTTCTCTCTGGGCTTTCGGCAGAGATGAGCCCCTACAGCTCCCTTCTCCTCAGCCTGGAGTTTGGGATGGAGGTTGGAACACCCAGCTGATGGAGCAGCTGAGTGTTTCTGGCTGCCTTTTGGGAGCATGGACCTTGTGCTTGTCCCATTCCCTGTCTCTCTGTCCCTTGTGCTTGTCCCATTCCCTGTCCCTGGCTGCCTTCCCAGGCATGGTGACAGCTGTTTTTCCCCCTTCCAGGAGTGCAGGCAGCCCTGGCTCCCCCGTGCACCCCTTCAGGATGCCCCAATTAGTGTGTAAATCCCAGTGCTCCCAGTCTCCCCTCGGGGGACACGGGATGGGCTGGGGCAGGATGTCTCCAGGATGTCTCCAGGATGTCTCCAGGGGACTCCAGGAGCTGCACCCACCATGGTTTAACCATGGCACACTCCCGGAGCAGGCTTGGGCACGGGGCTGGATGTTTGCTGGGTGGGCCTCAAAGCACGGAAGGAAGGGAGAGTTTACTCCTCTGGCTGCCTTTTAAAAGTAATTCCYTCTGTTTTTTCAGGGAAACGCTGCTGTGAGGAGCTCTGTGCCCGCCCTCGGTGAGCCTTCCCAGCACAGCAGCAGAGTGAGGATTGTGGTAAGCGCTGCCTCGAGGGAAACAATTATTGCGGCGCATTGTCTGAGCGCTCCCGGGGAAGGTGCAATTAGAACAAATGCATCGGCTCCGCTCTCCCCGTGCTCCATGCCCCGTTCCTGCAGCTCGGCAGGCAGCAAACCCGTGCTGTGGAGCACATTCCCACCTCCTCACTCGTGGCCTGACAATTTCTCCCAGGCACAGCTCTTTGTTCGGAGTCGGTGAAGCGTTTGATGCCGGTGTTTGGTGCTGAATGACACCTCTTCCCCACGCTGTGACTGATTCCAGGAAAACTGGGGCGTGTTCAGTCCCAGCCTAAACAGCCTCAGGATGGGGTTAGTGACTCGTGTAGYGGGGGCTGTGGGGAAATGTGCATTTTGAAACGCAGCGGGGCTGTGTGAGCAGGAGGCTGGCTGCTAAAGCCCGGATCCCGTTTTTGCCTGGCTTTGGGATGCGATTCCCTGCCCAGCACATCGCCGGGGAAGCAGCAGGTGCCTCTGGTCCCTGCTTTTCCGTCTGTGGTGGATGAAGCTGGGAATGCCCAGGCTGTGCAGGTGGATCCAGCCTTGCAGGCAGCCTCAGCCCGGGCTGCAGGCTCCAGCTTTCGGGAACAGCCTCGGGGCCGCCTCGGGAGCGCCCGTGTAGCCGCTTTGATGTGACAAATGTAGTCACACACGTGCCGAGGCAGAGATTAAACGGAACAGGGAGAGGAGGGAAAAAAGAGCCCTAATCAGTGCTCGGGATGATGGATGAGATCCCAGACGCCAGAGGGAATGCAGGGAGAGGCCGGAGCAGCTGGAAAGGCTCCCTGTTCCCCAGGGGTGGATGCCGGGCAGGACAGGACAGGGCACGACAGGGCAGGGCAGTGTCCCTTCCCCGGGGTCCCCAGAGCAGGCTGGCCGTGGGATATCCCTGAGCAGGGCAGCACTAGGACTGCTCTGAGCACAGCTCCTGTCCTGGGCACTCCCTGTCAGAAATGGATTTGCCTTCAGCTCTGTTACCCTCGATTTATGGCCGAGGAAGGGACGTGCAGGACTCGTTACCTGGATAAATGCTAAAGGTGTCAAAAGAATGGATTCCATTTGTAAAAGTTCAGAATGAGGAGAAGCTGATTTRCAGGCAGGCAGTGTTCTGGGCCCTTTCCAATGTTTTTGCACATAAATACAAAGGTCGACAAGTGGTGCTTGTTTTTCCATGGAGACTACAACAGCTCTTGATTTAGTAAACCACAAAAGTCAATGTATTAAAGCAAATAATTTCTTAATTTATTGTAGCATTCTAATGACTCAGTGTTTATTTTGATTTAAAGCTGATTTTTAAGCCACCCCGGTTCCTTTCTACTCAGGTGGAATAGATAATTCTGTCTGGCAYGAAGCAGGCACTGCCACATTGCATAAAAACATCTCTAGAAGCCTCAAACCCTGCAGGAGATTCATTGCACTGATCCTGCACCCAGTAAAAAGACTCAAGTGTCTCCTGGAAGGTCCCAATGATCCCTGGCAGGAGCTGCCTGGCCCAGGAAGGTCACGCTCCTTTTGGCCAGACCTCAGCATCATTCAGGGGCTCAGAGTCCTTTTTCARGCATTGTTTACCCTGGGGAAAAGCCAATCAGCCAAACTCCCCTGGATTTATTTAGGTAAAGCAAGCAAATCTCTGATTTCTGGGGTTTGTGGTTTTGGAGCCTTTATTTCAGTCTCTAAATTGGGGCTCACAGCCTGTACTTCACTTTTGCCTTTCCAGTCTCCTGACCGGAGGTGACTGAAGTGATTGAAGAATCTTCCCCTCATTGTCTTCTTGCTCTGTCCAGCAGCCTTGGCCAAGCAAGAGAGCRGCACAACAAAGAAGCAGAAATGTGGACAGTGCCCCACTTCTCTTCCAGTAATTTCAGCCTTTGATCTGCTGCAATCAGAGGTGAAAAACRTGGCAGGACGTTCCTTTTTCTCCAGGCTGCTTTAGGCTCCTTACTCTTTGGCTTTAGAACTGGGTGTGTTGTTCAGACTCCAACAGCTGGCGTTTAAAATATCCTCATGACACAGCCTGCACAAGCCCAAAAATTCCCAAATCTGAGGRAATTCTGCAAGGTTGGTGTGCTGAGAGTCTCCTTCTCAGCCCCCTCACCTGCAGGAGTTTTGGGGCTGCAGATTCTGAGAGTTCCCAGTCCAAAATTAGCAGCATTTTCCTATTAACAAGCAGGAATTTGGTCTTCCTCACAAACGAGGTTGCAGCACATCTCACATGGGAGAGCAGAAGGGAGCTGATCAAGCAACAGAAACATTTTTATTTCCTCTGTTGGGTTTTTCCTTGGTGTCTCCTGGTTGCTTTCAAGGACACATCTTACACACACACACACACACACAAAAAGTCTCTAAACAGACGAGCAGAAAGTGGAAAATTTGCACAATGATTAGATGTCACTTCCAATCAGTGGGTGGCTGGGTCAGCAAATTCAGAGGCCAACATGGGCCAAAATTGCTGCATAATCTGCATATGCATTTATATTGGTCTTTCTCCAAGCAATGTGCTGTCACTGAGAAGAAAAGTGGCTTTTCCAATGGMCAGCTTCTTCCCTGGAAAAGACTGTTTGTCAAACCTGAGCCTCAGCATGTAGCAAAAAGGAAAGAACATGCTGTTCTTCTATGGAAAACGTTGGGTCTTGAGCAAGYCTGGATGATTGGTAAGGGTTGTGTAGGTAATAAATCCCCAAATYCCAAAATGCAGCCACCTCTGGAGCTTCCTACTGGCCAGGGCAGGCGGGAATAAGGGAAACGTCTGGAAATGGGAGGGCACTCCCAGGAAAGCAAGGAACAGCATTAGGAACTTTTTAACTCCTGAAGAGGATGTAATAACAGTCTCATTTTGGGCTTTCTGTGCTGTTGAAAGGATGTAAAACTTCGTTTGGTGCCGTGTTTGCTCTGTGTGACATCAGGGCAGGCACAACCACCCCACAGAGTCTGCGCCTTGGAGCCTTTGTCCCCAGCTGCAGGGGAATCCTGTGACTGGCAAGGTGCTCACGGAGAGATGTTCACTTTGTTCCCTTCTGGAAACACCCAGCTGCTCTCCTTGCCCTGGCCTTTCACARCCAGCACTTGGCTCCTCCTGGCCAYGTCCTGGRCCCGGGGAGGCAGCTGTGACCCTTCCCCTTCCCAAGGAGCCCTTCCCAAGGACAGCCCAAAGCCCAGAGCAGCAGAGAGGGAACGTGGCCAGCAGAGAGCTGGGGAGGTCAGCTGGCAGCCCTGAGGGGTGAAGGGGTGTTTCTCTGGGGAGGGGGAGAGGTTTTATTCCCTTTTTCCTTGGATGAGAAGGGAGATCAAAAGATCAGGAGCTACTGGAGTCCAGTGGAGGGCACAGAGGTGCYGAGGGCTCTGGAGCATCCCTCGGGAGAGCTGGGAAATGCAGGCACGSCCTGTGTTTGTGCTGATGGTCTGCACAAACCCCACCCTCGTGTTCCTGGGTGCCTGCAGAGCCTGGCAGAGAGATGAACACATTTCTGACAGCCCTGGGACTCCTCAGCTGCTGCTGAGCTGAGATTTGCTCTGTGAATGAGCCGTGGAGCTGCTGCAGCTGCTCGGGCAGGAAGGGCTGCACCACTCGGGGAAGCTGGAATCAAATTGTTAAATAATGACAACCCCTTGAGTCACACAGGCTGCAGACAAAGTTCTGACAGCCACTTGCCTGATCCACATTCTGGAGAATCTGGGATGTTCCTTGGGACACAGCAACGAGCTCTGCTTTGTGCTCCACCTCCTGCACTGTCAGAGATGGCTTGTACCTCTGAGCCTTTGTGTTCCTCTCAAATCCTAAACCTGAGTGCTCCTCTAAACCTTGTGCTCAGCTCAAACCCTAAACCTGGGTGTTCCTCTGGGCCTCTGTGCACACCCCAGGCAGTGGCCAGGCTCCAGGAAGAGAGAGCTGGGAAATGCAGGATGCTCAAATCCTCTTTGCCCGGGGAGAGTGAGGGCAGAGAAGGGAACCTGTTCATGTTCACATTTCCTTCAGCTGAGTTCCTGAACGTCCTGCAAACCTCCTGGGAGCAGCTCCCATTGCCCCTGGGGTCTTCTTATCCAAACCCATCCGGACCAGAGTAAAACCATTCTCATGTTAAGCAAACAGAAATTGGTGACTTTTCAGAATCTTGTATCAGTTTGGGCTCAGCTGCTTAGGTGTTTATTAAAAGGATCTCACTCCCAATCAGCTTTTTTCAGGGGAATAAGATCACTGCAGGGAGCCATGCCCCAGACATTCCCTTCCAATTACCCTGAACYGGAGGACTCAATTGCTCTGAGTCATTTCATTCTGCAATGACTGTTTTCATGGACGTGATTTAAATTATGCCAAAGGTTTTTAATTAAAGTCACCCTTGTCATGCAAATATTTAATTTGGATTGATGTATTTTTAGCTATAAAGCACTGCCTTGATTTTTGGAAGAGGCTCTTTGAGATTCAGAGGAGTGTTTTAGCACAGCTCTGTGCTGGTTGTGACATGAGGTRTCTGTCAGTCACTCACTCCCTGCCTGGCTGCTGAGGCTGCAGAGGTGAAATTCCCCCTCAGACTCTGCCAGAGCAGCAGAGGTTGTTGCTAGGCTTGTACTCTTTCAGCAAAATATGAATAAAAATAATATTTCATAAAGGTGGGCTTGAAAAATCCTGCAACTTTTCCTGAGCTGGTGGAGTCACCCCCCTGCAGGAAGAGCCRAAGTGTTTTTCTGAAGGGTTCTGGTTTTAGTGTTCAGCATTTTAAGTAAGTGTTTTAATACAAGAACTTCCAAGAGTCAGAGTCCAAAAAGTGAGCAGAAATAGCTGCAGACATCTTTCTTTTCTTTTATTTATTTTTTTTTTCCTGGCACTGCACTGAAGTGGAGAAGCTGTAGAGTGTCTGTCCTTTGAGTTATTCTGATTCCAGAAAGCAGCTGATGCAGAGTTGAGCAGAAAGCCAGATTAGGTGGCYTCTGGAGGTCTCTTCCAGCCTGTGCTTCTTAAAATTGCTTGATTTGAAAGTCATCTTCACCAGAAGTTATGAGCCTGAGCATTCCCACATACTGAAAATCAGTATTTTTTCTTCTCTAGACCTCGGAAGAGGTCTCTATTTATTGTGCTTCCAAGTTCCTGCTGCATAATCCCCCTTCCCTGAGGCTGTGCTGCGTGCTGGAGAAAGGACAGAACAAAGGCCTTTGGTTTGTGTTTCCTGGGATGTTTGAGGACCATGGGATGGTTGGGGCTGGAAGGGACCCCAAAGCCCAGTCAGGTCCATTTTTGTGCACAGGAAATGGGGCAGTGGCTGTGAGGCTGCTGCCAGCCCAGCAGGAGTGACCCTAGAGCGTTCCCAGCCTGGTGTGGGGCTGGGGAATCCCTCCCTGGCTGGGTCCCTGCCCTGCATTCTGCCCTTGGACATCAGCTCTGATCCATCCTGGGCACACAGGGGCCAGAAATCATCCCTGAGGTGGCACAAGGGATGTCACCTCACCTCAGCTGCCTCTCCCTCTTTGCTGGAGCCCTGGGCACTGAGGATTCCAGGCTTTCTGTGCTCACAGGCACTGACCCCCAAGCAAACACTGCATTGACCTGAGGCCTTGGAAAAGGCTTCCAAAGTTGAGTGACAGCACTGGGATTGTGGGGGTGCAGTTGGAATAGAAGTGTGTGATATCACAGGGTGCAAAACTTGGAGTTTAAGGGTTTAGAGTATAGTAATATATATAAAGTAATATGAAGGATTTAGGGCAGAGGTTGAGTCCTTCTTTTTCACCTTCTTCTCCATGGGTCTGGGTAGTTTTTTTGTAATTGGGCAGAAAAATTCACATTGTGGGCCACGGGTGGTTGGTTATTAGGTTAAAAGTAAAAATAATTTAGGTGTCATCTCATAATTGGACAGTTTGTGCTTAGAAGACCTTGTAGAGAGACAGAGACAGAGCCATTTGCACTTTATTAACCAGAACTCACAGCTTGTGAGACTGTAACATGGATGAGAATTAATAAACACCTGAGTCCAAACACAAACACCATCTCTGGAGCATTGAATCCCAGCTCTAACAGAAGAGAAGAAGGTAAAAAACCCCACACCTCTCCTTCCTGTGAGAGCTCATTTTCCTGGCCATGGGTGCAAAGCCCCCCTGAAGCAGTCAGTGACATCCCAGGGATTTTCCTGTCCTGGCTCTGCACCAAACCCGCTGTGACAACGGCACAGCAACCCACAGCAGAGGGGGATGGCACTGAAAGGGAACTGACAACCTGTGTGTGGCCTCAAGGAAAGGGGAATGGAGCAGCAAAGCAGCAAACACCTCAGAGAGAACTTTGCTGCTTTCACTCCCTTGCWCGGAGTGCTGATCAGGGCTTTTCTTGGGCAGGGCTGGGGGCTGTAAACAGAAATATTCCTGCAGCTTTTGGCGGTGAAATAGCAGTCAGAGGAAGCCAAGAAGGCTTCACAACTTGTTTCTGTTCGGTGCAAAGGTTCTCTGTCCTTTTTTGCAGCCACATTTGATATTCTCTGCCCATCTGAGGTGCATTTAGACACAGAGCATCCTCAGCCACACTTCCCAGAAATGTGTGTGGTCAGGAGGGCAGCAGAGCACGCCGGCAGGGATGTGAGGCTGCACCCACACCGGGGAGGGGAGGCTGCTGGCAGCCTTCACTCCAGGGATTCTGGATTTCAGGGATTTCTGAGCTTTAGCTCAGGGAATCTGCTCCTCCCTTTGCTYTGGGGCACGAGTCTGACTTTGCTGTGCACTGCTGCCTTTTCCAGGTGACCTTTGGGACAAGTGCACAGAATGTGCTCTGAARAAACGTTGTTATCTCAAGAGGTGCTTTGGGAAACAGAAAACCTGCAACAATCTTGGTTTTTTATTCATTTACCAGCAAGGCAGAGAATTCCAGGATCGAACCAGTGGCACCCTTTGGTCTAATCAAAGGTTAATTGAGTCTGCAGTGTCAGTCAGGCTGAAGGAAGCGGCGCAGGGCTGTAGAGAGCAGCATCAAAAAGCCCCAGTTAGTGATCTGCTGAGGCTGTCAGCTGATGACAGCAGCGAGCTGAGCTCCTTTTAAAACAAGCTTCTCTTCTTAATAATGCTTCTGCTCTCTCGAATTATCTGCTCATTGTTCTGTAAAAGACTGAGCACTTTTAGCATTGCAGCTAAGAAATCAGGATGTGCTGGTGTACAGCACAGTGAAGGCACAGAAGCTGACCCCAGCACTGTTTGTAGCAGCTGGTGTCTCCCTCTAGGCCAGCCCAGACCCCATCTGCCTCTCCAGACACAGAACACCAGCCTGGTTCCCTCTCTGTGCATCTTGTGATGCTGTGACTCCGACCCAGTCAGCTGGGTTGTTCCTCTCTGCTCCCTCTGTTCTCCCAGAAACAGCGGAGAGAAAATCACAGACATTCCAAACAAACCAGGGCTTTGGTTTGCAACAAAAAGCAAGAGAAGSTTTTGGGTTTTTTGCCAGAGAAGGGCAACAGGAACACTTCATGTGCTCTTGCCTTCCCCTGCACCTCTGGAAAGCCAGCTGAGGGAATTAAAAGGTGAAATTGTTCGCCGGAACAGGAATTGTCCCCGTGTCTCACAGGCCCCAGACACCTCTCCTTGGCTGGAACTGGAATCCTCATGGCACTGGTCACCATTCCCCTCAGCACCAGCCCCTGACCACAGCTCTGAGGGTGTATTGATTCCCATGCCTGTGTGCAGTGTGTGTCCCTGCACTGAGGATCAACGTGGCCTTTGGAGAATCAAACATTTGGCTTTAGGGATGGCAGTGCTGGCATAAAATCCACCCAGCTTCTCTGTCCAGCTTTTATGGTTAAATTCTGGAATCTGGGATTTTTGGGACATCCCCAGAGATGGAGACTCCAGGCCCTCCCTGGGCAGATGTTCCGGGGCTCTGCCCCCTCCATGGACAGAAGTTCTTCCTCAGGCTGAGGTGGAACTTGCTGTGTGTCAGTTCATGGCCACTGCTCCTCATCCTGTCACTGCCAGAGCCTGGCACCATCCTGTGACAGCCCTTGGGGATATTTGTGTGGGGTGATGGATATTGGTGTGGGGTGATGGATATTGGTGTGGGTTGATGGATATTTGTGTGGGTTGGGACAGTTGTGTGGGTTGATGGATCCCCTCTCACCCTTCCCTTGCCCACACTGACTGGGCCCAAGGCTTTGTGAAGCCCTCCACAATCTCCCTTTGGAGAAGGAGTTTGGATTTTCCTTCTGATGGGTCTGTGGCCATGAGTCAAGCTTGCTCTGAGGTGTAAATCCCTGTGATTACTGGTTTCCCATTCCCAAAGTCTTTCTCTATTTCTGGTTTTCATCCAGTTTTGAGGTGGTTTTTAGCACGTGTACTTCATCCRAATTGGATGTGAGCAGTCGTTTGCCACTACCACGTTTTACATCTGGAGTGACAGCAGTCCCTTCCTGCCTTGTGTCACTTTGCCACCCAGCCCTGTTGTGTCCCAGCACCTCCTACACCAAATCAACAGGAGGCAGGAAATTATTCATGCATTTAGGAGCCTGAGACTCTCTCTTCTCACCTTTGGGTAAAAGCTCCCCTCAGGCTAAATTGAGGGAGTTTGTTTTTCACGTTTCCATTCTCACACGGACAAACCCTTGACTGGTGTTATTTGCTTCTGCAGAGTGTTTGATTTAGGCTGTTTGGCTTTTCTGGTAACAAACTGAGGCATGGACCGTCAGTGCACCCGAAAAGTGATTTCTGAGCGTGTCCTAAACAAACACTTCCTAATTGAGTTTTTGTTCTTTGTGTCCTGACAGTCCAGATCAGCTTTGCCAATGACCCTCTTCAGTTCCTCCTCTGGCAGGTGAGCAAATGGAACTGGCACAGTGGCCAAGCCCAGTAAAGGTGTGATGGGATCATTGTCTGCAGTAATTATTGATTCTCAGGGTTTAGCAACCAGGGTGTCTGGCATTGCTGCCAGTAATAAGTGTCATTATCTGTCTGACACAAATAAAAATATCCCTGTCCTTTGGCAGAGCTCTGTTGTTCCATCCACTGTGGCTGGAGATGCTTTCCAAGCATCTTCTGAGAATCAGACTGTGGTTTTAACAGACTTCACTCCCACATTTATTTTTACTCTTCTTCAATCCTTTTCCATATAATGTGACTGTAAATAATAAAAAACCCCTGGTATGCAGTAATTCCATGGGTATTATCAGAACAGTTCTCAACAACTCCTGCTTCACTCCCTCACCCCAGCCCTGCCCTGCAGCTCCAGCAGCAGCAGCTCCCTCTGTGTGATGGAATTTCAGCAGTGTGTGCTCGAGGTGCTCTGGGTGTTGACACAGAGATTACTGCAGGTTTTACTCTGACCTGCCCAAAAAGAGAAGTGTGAGCAGCAGAGAAGGGTGAGCAGTGTGGGGGTGAGGATTTGGGGCGGCACTTCTAACAGAGACTGGTTCACCTCCCCACTGAATTCCAGGGAGAAATGAGGAAATTTGGGCCAGTTCTGCTGATCTGAATGCTCCCAGGTTTAAATGGATTCAAGGCAAAGAAAGGCCATTCCTGGGACAGAAAATTGCCCTTTGTGGGGGCTTTGGTCCCTCTCCTCTGCCCCTGGCCCAAGCTTGTTCTGAGCACAGATGCCAGGGCACAGTGGGGACCCTCGGGCGTCACCCTGGGTGTCCAGGGGGGTTCAGGTGGCCACAGGTGCACAGACAGTTCTCAGGGTTTCTCTGGAAAGCAGCCTGCCTTTCCAGGCCTCACACCCCCTTTTCCTTCCATGGCTGCCGGCTGCAGTTCTCCTGGAACGCAGCACAGATGTCCACACACACTTTGGATATCTCTCYGTGTGCCCTTGTGTGTGACACCCTCTCCTGAGCTTCCTCCACGTCATCAAAACGTTCCTTTTGCCGAGTTTTCCGAAATCTGCTTCGTGCACTCACCAAGGCAATGATGAATGATACAACATGAGGCTTCCAGTCAGGGAAGAGCAGGAAATGATCAATTTAGGTGCCTCCGCAAAGGCCAATTAGAACAAGAACACAGTAATTAATAAGGGGCTGACAAGTCTCTGCTCTCACTGCAGATGCAAAGCTGCTCCTCCCATCTGAGGGGAGACATTATCCCTCTGTGCTTCCCCTGGAAAGGGGAAACCCCAGGGTCCTGGTCACAGCGCAGATTTCTYCACTCCTCCTCCAGTCAAAGCAGGAATTCTTGGCTCTCCCTCACGCTGCAGAGCCCATGCCCCGTGCCAGGTGGATGCTGCACTCATTCCCAGGGCATTCCTGTCTCCAGAGCTGCCCGTGGATCACCTGCAGAGCACTGGGGCGTCCYTGGGGTGAAGTGTGCTGCCTTCTGCTTTATTGCAAACTGAGCCCTTGSAAGGGTTTTGTGACCTGGCACGCGTTGTTTGGGGTTTTCAGTCCACGATCAGTTTAAATGCGATGTGTCCCTTGTCCAAGTTAATTACATGCTTGGGTTAATGACTCCTTGCTCCAGGCCCCTGGGTGGGGAACCTGGCCAGTCATTGATGGCCATTTTACTGCCTTTGGGCTGGGCTCTCCGTCCAAAACTCCACAGTGGCACCTTCACCAGCCCGGGCAAAATCCCTTCCGATGGGAAACTGCCACAGACTTCAGGAGGATGAGGTGGTGGGCAAAGGAGCCAGCTCAGAGTCCAGGGAGTTGTACCAATATCAGTGTGACATCAGGGGAGTTATATCAATATCATTAATATCAGTRRMRTCMRGGGAGTTGTACCAATATCAGTGTGACATCAGGGGAGTTATATCAATATCATTAATATCAGTGACATCAGGGGAGTTGTACCAATATCAGTGTGACATCAAGGGGGTTGTATCAATATCAGTGTGATATCAGGGGAATTATATCACATTAATATCAGTGTGACACCAGGGGGGTTGTACCAATATCAGTGTGACACCAGGGGAGTTATATCACATTAATATCAGTGTGACCAAGGGCTAAGTTCCCAGCCTGTCTGGAGTGGCAGCTGCTGGCTGGAGAGCAGGAGCAGCTCCCACACCTCTCTGGAATATTTCACAAAAAACTACCTGAGAACTTGTTTTGAGCTGACAAAACCTGCATGTAGCTCAGAAACCGTGAAACCCCAGTGGGCTGGAGCCACAACACTCAGAGGGAATTGAGGCAGGGCATTTTAAACTGTGGTCYGTGGGAAACAGGCACTGCTTTTGATTCTGGGAGACAGAAGCTCATCCGTGGCTGTGGTTCTCTGTAGAAGTGAACAAGAAATTCCCCCCAGCACCTTTGAAAATCGATGTCATTGACCACTGGAGGCATTTTTTCCTCTGGAGGACAGAGGAAGTGGAAGCCTAGAGTGCAAATTTCATTATGCTGCTAATTATAAGTTCCTCTCCTGAGCTGGTTAGCAGCTATTTTGATTAGCTGATGTTCAAGACCACTTAGTGTCAGGATTCTGGCAGTTCTTCCCAAATAAAATATTTGTTTCAGGCAGCTCCGCTCCCCTCCTTAGGTGAGGCAGTTGCGTGCAAGCCTCGGTGCCTCTGTTTGTACTCGGCGTCCCGAAGGGAATGTTTGTTTTCACTCTTCGGGCAGACGGAGGAATCGCTCTCTCATCTTTTATTCATGCCAGGATTTCCTGTGAACGCGGCCTCCGAAAGGCAAGAMTATCACTGACAGTGATGCCTGAAAGACTCTCTCCTGGTGTTACAAATGGACACGCGAATTAAATTACTGCTGTTAATGCGTGCCCGCTCCGTGATTGCAGCCGGGTTTGGAGGCTGCTGAGGCAATTATCTCCGCTCGGAATTGCAAATCGGGAGTCGGGTTTAATCGGGAAATTAGGGCGTCTGGCCCTAAAGCCAGGCGGTGGCAGGGGTGTGGAACACACCGATGGCCCTGGGCTCGGCCGGACGTGCCCGGTGACCCCGCGGAGGGGTCGGAGCTGCTGATGACACAAAATGACTTTATTTCCCCGTTAGTGACTGCGGCATCCCGGCCCGSGAGGGACGGCTCGGGTGTCCCGTCCCTGCCCCATGTCCCGGCACAGAAACGGGGACGTGCCGGGCAGGGCGGGGCTGAGCGCAGCCCCAAAGCCACACRGCCCTTCCTGCTCCCGGGAAAAGGGTGGGGACTGCCACATCTGGATCCGGGAACCGCTCGGAGCTGGGCTCGGGCATCGCG